>CM053624.1:220918157-220943282 GCA_028646595.1 Phalanger gymnotis
CATAATGCTGAGTGAGTGGAACAGAGCCAGGAGAACATTATACACAACCACAGATATATTGATTCTGTGATGACTAACCCTAACAGACTCTGCTCTTCTCAGCAACACAATATGTAGAGACAGCTCCAAAGGACTCATGATGGAGAGTGCTATCTACATCCAGAGAAAGAACTATGAAGTATGAATGCAAATCGAGGCACACTTCATGCTCGCCTTTTTCTCCCCCCTACTTTTTTTTTCTCTCTTTTGTATTTGTTGTTGGGTTGTGTTTTTGGTTTTGTTTTTTTTTTTTTTTGGTTCTGTTTCTTCTTTCTCATGTTTCTTCTTTCTCAATGGTTCTCAAGAACCATTCCAGTGGTCATGGTTCTTCTCCACAACTTGACTAGTGTGTAAATTAATTCAATGCCAAGTTATACATGGAAGTTATTCGGGATTCCATGCCTTCTTGGGGAGGGAGGGGAGAAGAGAGGGAAGAAAATCTGGAACTCAAAATTATGTAGAACTGTTTGTTGCAAACTAAAAATAAAAAAAAATCAAAAAAAAGAGATAGTCCTATGAGTAAGGGAAGGATAGAGATATATTTAGAAAGGGAAATTATGTAAAAGCAAAGTTATCAACAAAAGTAAGATTTTTTTAATGAAATAAAATGTCCCACTGCAACACACTATGCCATCACACTCACCTCCTCTTATGTTACAAGTCCTTGACAATTCAGCTCCCAGGCCCTTCTATTTCCCATACTTTTCTGGTGCCTAAAGGATCCAGGAAATTGCAGAGGAGAAAACCCAGGCTGTTTCAAACATGGGTTCCATCTATAATATCACTGACAAGCGCTAATCCACCTGCTACTTGCAAACCTGTGATGAGAACTCAGTATCTCTCCAGGCAGCCCATTCTACTCTAATTGTTAAGAACTTTTTCCATATGTCAAGTCTAAATCTGCCTCTCTGCAACCACCATCCACCACTTCCAGTTCTGCCCTCTGAGGATCAACAAAACACGTGTAATCTCACTTCTATATGACAGCCCTTCATGCACTTGAAGCCTCCTTTTTCTCTCCTCCAGGTTAAATAAATATCCCTAATTTCTTCAAGGGATCCTCACAGAGGAAGATCTCTTCTCGCCTCACTAATATGATCTTTCTCCTCTGGATATGATTTAGTATATGACAGCTTCCTGAAATGCGATCCCCAAAACTGAACATAATACCGCTGACGTGACAACAACACCAACTTGTGCTCCCACTTCTGAACCCCCTCCCTCTAGACTAAGTACACATTGACATACTCTCCCAGAGCCAAGCTGGCTCCATCTTCTGGATGAAGTGCAAGGCAAAATCTCCTCAGCCGCTTATGGAAACAGAGCAACAAAATAAAATAGGAGAGCGAGTGAACTAAGCATGCAACTAAGGAGACTTCTCAAGAAACTACAGGGGCTACCTCTAACAAAAATATAAACGCTTTTGTCTGGCATTTAAGATTTTCAAATCCAGCTCCAATCTACCCTCCAGACTAATTTCATATTACTTGTCCTTATGCACTGTGTTACAACCAAACTGGCCTACACAGTTACCTCCTCCCAGCTCTGTGCCTTTCCATGGACTGTCACCACCCATGCCTGGAAGTTCTCTTGTCTTATTTCTAGCTCTTGGGATCCGTAGCTTACTTCAAGGCCACACACAGGTCCCTCTTCCTACAGGAAGCTTTTCCTGATCACAAACTCCATTCCTACCCCCATCCCATTATTAGTGTTATCATCTTCTCCCTCAACTCCAGCCTAAAGTCTTTCATATTTATATAATGTTACATTTAATTATCTTGTATGTATATTGCATTCCCTGAATAGAATATGAGCTCTTTCTTTGAAGGTAGGGGCAATTTCATTTATATCCCTAGTGCTTAGCATAGTGTCTTTTACATAAATACCTGTATAATTAACTATCCTAATAGGTTTTTTAAGGGTATCACTATTCATTATTGTACATTTGTTATTTCACTCTATCATTTTTCCTTAACATTCACATTCACTTTTGGAAATTAAATGTTCTACATTATCCAGCGAATACAATGAAAAGCCAATACAAACAATAGCATGTTTTAACAAAAAGAAAAAATTCTTTCACGAGCAAACATACCAAACCTTCCTGTTTTGGTGTGTGCATGGGCGCGCGCACACACACACACACACACACACACACACACACACACACACACACACACACACACACTATTTGAGCTCTTCTGAGAACAAACTGACAGAAAGTCTGGGCTTACAATAATACTAATTTTCATAGAACACTTTGAGTTTTATAAGTGCTTTACATATGTAGGGGTGGGAGTCTACTAATCATTTAATCTATTAAATCAGTCACCCCACCTCCACTTACCATAACTAACAAGATGATCTTTATCCTGATACCTTTATCAGATGAGAACAGTTCCATCTAATCAAATGATCAAAGGCATTAAACTACGTGCAAAAATTAGAAAGAGCAAAATAGCTCCATCCTTGGGATAAAATGAAATGATGTTACACAAGAAGGGTATTGGGATTGGTGGAGGTGTTAGCCATGCCCAGAAGGGCTTGGATAAAAACAGCAAGCTAGTTTTGAATAGGACAGTTCCAATCACTTCCCTTAGAGGGAATAATTTGAGGGGGGATAGAGAAAGGCATAGGCATACTAGCAATATCTGCAGAACGGTAGTGGCTTATTACAATGTTTGCATCAGGATAAGCTAGACACACTGAAAGAGGGCAGCTTTAAGATTCTATGAGGATCCCAGTAGAAAGCTACACCGTTCCTGAGGGGAACTTCCAAAGGACCCATAAAAAGGAGAAAAGGACTTCTGGCATTTGGGAGCTATAAATTTATTCCTTTGTCACATGTGCATAAAGCTTGAACCCATTTCCCCCAAGACTTTCTATGTACTTGTAAGAAGATTTGTCTCTGGTTGGGGATGGGAGGCAGGATAGGGTTTATATCAACTGTTTTTACTATACCACTGTGGTAAATAATTGTTTCGAAAACCCTATTAGGCAGCTACGCGGCCCAGTGGACAGAATGCCAAGCCCTGAAGTCAGGAAGATTCATCTTCCTGAATTCAAATCAGGCTTCAGACACTTACTAGCTGTGTGACTTTGGGCAAGTCATTTAATTCTCGTCTGTAAAATGGGCTGGAGAAGGAAATGGTAAACTACTCCAGTATCTTTGCCAAGAAAACCCTGGATGCTTTCCCATAGAGTCAGAACACAGTGAATGACATTAAACACTGGGGCCCAACCTTTCCTTCCCTGAATTTTCTAATGACTTCTGTAGCAATTTTATTCACTTTCATGTCAATTCAACTTTAAATGTCCCTTCTTTCTAGCTTCTCTTTCTTTTCTAGGAAGGTCTTACTTTAGAAGAAGGTTCTCCACTTTGTCCAGAAGGATAGTCCACGACTGCCCATCCCAACAGACTTCCATGGAAACTATGAATAGTACTACACAAAGCACTTTCCTCATAACTCTATGACTTTATGAATTATTCTGTGAGAGGGAATGTGAACATTTAAAATTCTTCACCTAGAACAAAATGGCAAGTTTCATATTGTTCCAAACTTCAATAGAAAAAATTGTAATTTTTTCCCCTCTCTTTTAGAAAGCAGCTGTCAGTTTAACTTATCCCAAAATGCTGTCAGTGATGAGCATGACTGAAAATGCATTTTATCTGTAATTAGAGAGATTGCATTAAACACTATTATTTGCAGACACACATTGAATTAACCCTAATCAAGACTAGCAAATAGTGGAGCATGCCTATTTTTCTCCTCAAATTTTTTAGAAAATTGTGACAGTTGACACATAAGGGACAATGCTGATGAGATTTCTTTACATCAACGTCAAATGGTAATTGTAATTGCTTTTTAAAATGTTTTATGCAGTTTCATTAGTAAATCAAAAGTTGCCACAAATCATTCTGATACTTTTTGCAACATGGCATTGTTGGCTGTGCATTCAAAAATAAGCTTAGCGAACTGATTGTCTAAGGACTTAAACATGGCATCTATTTTCAGATATAATTAATTCATGTTGATTAATGTGATTATAGTGAAAATCAGTGGATTACATATCATGCCCTTTATTTGTTCTTTTTTTAGTCAGTCACAATGTCCGTATTAGAATTTTGTAGGTGGTTTTCAGTAACAATCCCTCTCTTGCCCTTAGACTGATCACTTACTCTGAATTACTTTTTCACTAAGCAGAACCCATTGGTACACACCACTACTCACTGAACACAGGGTGCTGTTACATCGTACTAAGTACTAAGGGGTTTCTTTAACTCAGTTCAAGAATCCATTATGAAGAGCCTACTATGTACGAGGTCCTATGTCAAACACTGGCAATACAAAGACAAAAACAAAACAATTCTTGTCTTCAGGAAGCTTCCATTCTACCCAGAAGATACAACTTGTCCTCAGATAAATATATTATAAATATACAAGCTAAACGCTAAATAATTGTGGCAGAGCACTAACAACTAAGGGAATCTGGAAAATCATCGTGTAGAAGGTAGACCTGAGCTAAGCCTTGAAATAAGCTAGGAATTCCAAGAGGCAGAAACAAAATGGAAAATTATTCTAGGCATGGAGGAAACCTGAGACACGCATAGCGAATAAACAAGTAAATGAGATGAACTGGAACATAGTTTTATAATGATTATTTTGATAGATTTATAGAGGACTGAAGAGAGAAGAGACTAGGAACAAGAATACCAATTAGAAGGCTATTTCAACAGTACAGAGAAGGGGGTGCTGAGAGGCTGGCCCAGGACAATGGCATGTGAAGGTAAGATGGGCTGGATGTGAGCGGGGCTCTAGCAATGTGCACTTGATGATGTTTGATGACTTATTGTCTATAGAAGGCAAGGAAAAGTGAAGAGGTAACAATCAATCTGTAAATCTGTGGATTTTAACAAAAGTAGGGAAGCTAAGAGACATGGGTTTGGCAGTGGGAAGGAAATGAATGTTTTCAGCCTATTCACTTGGAGGTAACTAGAAGACCTCAGGGCAAACGAAGATAGCCAGCAGGCAGCTGACGAAGGGGCACTCAAGAGACATAGATAGAGGACTGGACATACATAGAGGATATATATGATAACTGAACCCATGGAAACTGATTAGATCACCAAGGGGGAGAGTGTAGAGAGAGAAGAGAAGAAGGTCCAGGATGGAGCCTCGGAGCACAACATGGTTATAAGGTAGGACAAGTGTTCTACATGACTAATGATCCCTAGATTCAGAGAAGGCAAGTGGGGTGACAAGTCAGAGTCAGGAAAGTAGGGTGACATCCAGGAGATACCAGTGTTATGAACGCTGAGGAAGGAGAGAGTATCCAGGCGGAGAAGATAGTTAAGAGTGTTCAGAACTTTAGAGACATCAGGAAAGATAAGTACTGCTAGTCAAGTGGTACATTGAATAGAGTGTTGGATCTCAAGTCAGGAAAAACTGAGTTCAAATCTTGCATCGGACACAGAAATTGTGTGACCCTAAGTAGATCATTTAACCTCTCTCAGTCTTAGTTTCCTCATCTGTGTCCTCATTGTTGTGAGAATAAAATGTGATAATATTTGTGGGTTACTTTGTAGACCTTAAGGTGCTATATAAACACTGGGTATTATTACTGAGAAACAGCCGTTGTATTTAGAAATTATAAAATAGTTGATAGCCTTGGAGGGAGCAACTTCAGTTAAGTTGGAGGGATGAGAAGGCTGACTGCAAAGAGTTAAAAAGAGGGTGAGACTGCTAGACACATACTTCCATGTTTATAGTCAGTTTGGAAGGAACCAGAGGATTAAGAGAGATTAAAGATTAGAGTAAGATATGATGAATTAGAAGCAGCTAGGTAGTACAAGAGATAGCACACCGGACTTGGAGTCAGGATGACCTGAGTACAAATCAGGCCTCAGATACCAGCTATAAGGCCTTGAGTGAGTCACTTGACCTCTGTCTGTCCCAATTTCTTCATCTGTAACACAGGGATAATAATAGCACCTACCTCCTAGTGGTACTATGAGGATAAAATGAAATCTTTTTAAAGCATTTTACAAACCTCAAAGAGCTGTACAAATACAAGCTATTATCATTATTACTATTATTGATATAGTAAGCTACTGGAGAAGGCAAAACAGAATAAAATCAAGAGCACAAGTAGAGGGGCTGGTTTTGGCAAGAGCAAAAGGCCACCCATTCCTCAGATATGGAAGCAAAGGAAGAGAGACTGAGCATGATAATGAGAGGTTTTGAGGTATAAAATTAGGAGGGAAAATAGGAAGATCAATAGAGATGGCCTCTTTTTTTCAGAAAAGTAGGAGACATGTTAATCTGCTGAAAGGGAGAAGGGTGGTATAGAAATACTTTGAGAAAAGACAAGGTTTGGATCAGTGACTGGGGGAGTGAGAATAGAGAGTCAGCCAGAGAAGAATAAAAGGTATGACTATGGCAATGAGAGATGCATTGAATTTATAATGGAGCAAGTTAGCAAAATTGTATGACTTCCTTCAGTAGAAATCAGCAACATAGAAGTGACTATGTGATATACATGTATCATGTATGTGATTATAGCATGACTATTTTAATATGTAAACTGTAATGAAGTCAGAGATCACACACATCAGAAGGTTTTGCTATAAAATGTAGAAACCAGACCCTTCTCAAAATACTTTTAGTCCACAGTGTTTTGGGTGCCTACCTAATGTCAAGAGATCTAGAAGAAAGCTACCAGTACATTTGGTTGACCTCTTGTGGAGGATTTACTAGAGGATATTAGACAAGTCACACAGAGTAAAAAGGCACGGACAGGTTGTGAAGAGTACCATTGGAGCAAATAGTCACATTGGGGAGATGAGGCATTAAGATTTTGGTTTAAAAAAAAGGTAAAATATGCATATGTATAAAGGTATATGTACACATATATTATATGTAATATTATATGTAATATATGTAATTATATAATAAGATTGATGTCTTCTTTTTTATTAACAAGCAATAAGAGATTTTTTTCCTACGCAAATTCTTTTCATTCTTAAGAGAGATGATTCTTCCCTGTTAGCTGAAACTGAAATAGCTCTGAAAAGCACCAAGGTCATGTTGACTTTCTTATTTTTTTTAAGTAACCAAGAAACCTGGAATCATCTTTATCAATCAACCACCATATATTTACTAAGTACCTCCTGGTTATACAAAATACAATCTCCATCTACCCTCAAAAAAACTATGACCCATGACCTATAACATGAATGAAACAGAGAACCATAGTGATTTGATTCCTCTAGCTTGTTACCCCACAGTACCAAGCAAAGGGTGAGAGGAGATTAAGAGTGGAGGGAATAGGATAAGCATTTATTAAGCACTTACTATTTGCCAGGAATTGCTAAGTGTGTTTACAACTGTTATCTCATTTAATCCTCACAACCTTTGAAGTAGCTGCTATTATTAGCTCCATTTTTACAGTTGAGGAAACTGAGGCAGTCAAAGGTTAAATGAATTGCCCAGGGTCACACAACTAGTACGTATCTAAGGCTAGATTTGAATTCAGATCTTCCTGACTCCAGGCCCAGCACTCTATCCACTGCGTCACCTAGCTAGCTGCCTCAAGCATTTATTAACCATTTACTATGAGCCAGGAACTATATTAAGTATTTTACAAATATCGTCTCATTTGATCCTCACAACAACCCTGTGTTTGGATTGGTTGTGGCATGGGGGCATGGGTCTCATTTATGAATACTTCAGACACATACATCAGCTGAGCCTCATCACAAACAACTGGCCTGTCAGAAACTCCACACTTACTGAGGCTCCTACTTCTTTATCCCAGTGACCATCTATGCTGATAGTTCACAACACACATAGACAAGAATCTCCCTGCTTGCAATGAGTTACTGCTGGATGAGAGGTGAAGACAATACAACCCTGTCCTGAGTCAATGAACAGAGCCCTGGACTCTGGGCACGTGGAATTCACATAATAAAGGGAAGAAGAGAGACAGGTCTCCAACAGCTGTTAAGGACAGAGGCATCCTGTAGGGTCCTTTTCTTCCTTTAAGATACCATCAAAATGACATTCCTAGAGCATAGGTCTGACCATGTCACACCTGCCCCCTACTAAATAAATCCCCGAAGCTATTACCTCGAGGATTAAATATTAAATCCTCTGTTTGGCATTCAAAGCCCTAGCACCCTCTTTACCAGCCATCTTATACCCTTGTCAGTACCTTTGACCCAGTGACATCTGCGTTTTTGTCATTTCTTGAACAAGATACTCCATCTCCACACTCCGGTATTTTCACTGGCTGTCCTCCATGCCTACAATGCTCCCCCTCCTCATTTCTGCCTCCTGGCTTCTCCGGATTCCTTTAAGTCCCAACTAAAGTCCCATCTTCTACAGGAAGCCTTTCCCCATGCCTTTTAATTCAAGTGTCTTCCCTCTGTTGAGGGTATCTCAACAGTCTCAATCTCCAATTTATCCTATAGAGAACTTGTTTGTACTTAGTTGTTTACATGTTATTTCTCACTTTATCCTATAAACTCCTTGAGATCAGGGACAGGCTTTTGGATTAGTTTGTACGCCCATCGCTTAGCACAGTGTCCAGTAAACGAAAGGTGTTTAATAAATGCTTATTGGCTGAGCGATATAATACTTCCTCGAAGAAGCTTTTCAATAAAGGAGGGAGAGAAACAGAAAACAAAACATTTACATTACACTCCTCAGGCCTTCCTCAATGATAGGGTCAAACTAGTTCCTTAGAATAGACTGAATATATTTTCACTGGATGAAGTTTTGGGAATTTCAAAACTTCTAGCATCTGATGAATAAAAACTGGAACAATGACATCTGAAGAAAAAAAAAGAGGTAAAGAAATTCTATGAAGAATTTGACAAGGATTTGTCAGATTTGTCAATCAAGCTGACATGTGCTTTTCTACTCTATGACTTCAAAGTAAAGTTGGTGGTGGGGAAGACAGTGAAAAGTAATAATAATAATAATAATAATGGCTAACATTTATATAATGCTTACTGCATGCAAGGCACTGCATCAAGGACTTCACAATTTATTACCTCATTTGGCCCTCACAGCAACCCTGGGAGGTAAGTGCTATTATTATCCCCATTTTAAAGATGAGGAAAGTGAGGGAAAACAGGGTTAAGTGACTTGCCCAGAATAGCACAGCTAGTAAGTATCTGAGATCAGATTTGAACTCAGGTCTTCCTGACTCCGGACCTGGCATGCTATCTACTACACCATTTTGGAAGTAAATTAAGTCAAAGAAGCTTTAAAAAGAACAAGCCTTTATTCACTGTTAAGTGTTACAAATATTATCTCATTTGATCCTCACAAAAACCCTGGGAAGTAAGTGCTATTATTATCCCCATTTTACAGATGAAGGAAAGGAGGCAAACAGACATTAAGTGACTTGCCCATGGTCACACAGAGAATCAGTATCTGAGATCGCATTTGAACTTGAATGTTTAAGTCTTGAGGTCCAAAGCTCTATTCACTGGGCCACGTAGCTGCCTAGGTGATTTTCCAGCACACCTACTTTTTTTTTTTTGGAGGGGAGTAGGCAGGGCAATTGGGGGTTAAGTGACTTGCCCAAGAAAACACAGCTAGTAAGTGTGTCAAGTGTCTGAGGCAGGATTTGAACTCAGGTCCTCCTGACTCCAGGGTCAGTGCTCTACTCACTGTGTCACCTAGCTGCCCCCACACCTACTTTCTTCAAGGAGAGTCAGAAGGCAGTATATATTTGTGAGAACTGAAAAATATCACACAAAAAAGCCAAGAAATTTGTTATATCTTCTTTAAAAATTTATATTAATTCTAAACTTAACCAAATAAAATGAGCATTTCTATATATAAAATAGAATAGAAAAAGATTTTGCATGAAACTGTGAGACTCTACTGTAAACAGCTTGCTTTTCCTTCTAAGTATATAATAAATTCAACTACAATTTTCAGAACTGTTCTGCTTGTCTGTTTCCCCCTAACCTTCCCTCTGTTCAATTCTGTGCATTTAAAAAATGCTTTGATGACTCTCTTTTCTCTTTCTTTTTACAAATCTATACTAACTTCCCTTTGCTCCCCCCAATTCCTTTCCAAATTAAAAAGAAGGAAGAGAGGAAAAGAAGAAGGGGAGTCAGAAGGGGAAAGGAGAGAAGAGAGAAAAAGGAAGGGAGAAGGGGAAGGGAAGGGAAGAGAGGGAAGAGGAGGAGAGTTTGATTTGTTATTACATTTATCAGAGTTCTTATTCTGGTAGCATGGGGTGCTACTTGTTCTGGATCATGTCTTGTTGCAGATACTTGAAGATCACCTATAAGCTCATCCATTCTTCAGAGTTTAGTTATGTGGCAAAATATCATGAGAGAAACTGCATATTCAAGTAACTCATAAATATAGACACTAAACTTTAAAACTTGAATTCTAGACAAAAAAATATTAAATATAACCCAAAGGAGGCCCTTGACATATCAACAAAAGACAGTCCCAATTATGCAAGGTTGATTGTTGATCATAAGAAATGAAAGAAAAAGCTAAAATATAATATTCTGAAATAATGCTCACAAAATAATATCTTAAAAGCTAACTTAAGCATTGATGAAAAAGAAGTGTTCCATTTCTTTCTTGCAGCGGCCTGCAGCATGCCTTCCCGACTAAGGAAGACGCGGAAGCTCCGCGGGCACTTCAGCCGCGGCCACCGGCGCATCGGCAAGCACCGGAAGCACCCGAAGCACCCCAAGCACCCCGGGGGCCGCGGCAATGCAAGAAGGCTGCACCATCACCGAATCAACATCGACAAATATCATCCAGGTTACTTCGGGAAAGTGGGTATGAGGCATTACCACTTGAAGAAGAACCAAAGCTACTGCCCAACTGCCAACCTTGATAAGCTGTGGACGCTGATCAGTGAGCAGGCCAGGATTAATGCTGCCACAAACAAGGAGGGGCTTGCCCCTATCATTGATGTTGTACGGTCGGGCTATTACAAAGTTCTAGGAAAAGGGAAACTCCCCAAACAGCCAGTCATCGTGAAGGCAAAGTTCTTCAGCAGAAGAGCAGAGGAAAAAATCAAGGGTGTTAGTGGAGCCTGTGTCCTTGTGGCATAAAAATCTAATGTTATCAAATAAAACAAATGTCTTTATTAGAAAAAAAAAGAAGAAGGATTTTCAGCAAGAAAAGGTCATTTGAATAATGTCTGCTAAGAAATAATCCCATGAGACAATCTTTGTATAGTGTTTTGCTGACTTTAAAGTGCAATAAAATGGTTGTTGTCAACCTAGGCAAGTCATTTAGACTCTTAGGGGCCTCAAATAGCTCTCTACAGGACAGGTGTCTATCTGAATTGTTGAAGAGTGCTTCTCATCAAGAAGTTCTCTAAACCAATGAAATCATGTCTGTTCCTTCCCCCAGCCTCCCAAAAGTTGATAGATAGATAGATAGATGATAGATAGATAGATAGATAGATAGATAGATAGATAGATAGATAGATGGATAGTTGGATGGATGGACAGATGGACGGATGGATGGATGGATGGATGGATGGATGGATGGATGGATGGATGGATGGATGGATGGATGGATGGATGGATGGATGGATGGATGGACACATGGATAGATAGATAGATAGATAGATAGATAGATAGATAGATAGATAGATAGATAGATAGATAGATAGATAGATAGACAGAGATAGAGACATGGCAAATGGCACAGTTGGTGGTAGTCATGATGTTGTTGATTAGAGACGACATAATATAATGGGTGGAGCACAAGATTTGGTGTCAGGAAGATTCAAGTTTTGCCTTGCTAGCTGTGTGACACTCAGTTACTCAGTGAGGGGGTTGGATGAATAATCTCTAAAGTCTCTTCAAACTCTAAATCTGTAATCTTATGTGTGTTATATTAAAAAACAAAAGTGATCTAGGCATCTTATTTGCTATTCAAATTTATCAAACAAGAGATCACCAGGACAGCCAAATAAATACATAATGGCACTAAAAGATTAAGTAATAAAACAAGTTTGTATTCTACAAGGAAAAGGCAAAGCTGGTATCTTTTAGAAGTCTCAACTTATCTGATGGCATTAAGAATATAAAGAGCAAACCTTATGAACAAAGCCTATTAAACAAAATTGCTCTAGAGGAGGGAAGAAGTTAAAAAATTCAGATTATTATTATTTCCTGGAAAGGGACACCAAGAGAAAGGCCATTTAAACAAACAAACAAAAAAAAGAGTTGGGAAGAAGTGAGGGAATTTTGAGATGCATTCATATCTGGCTTGGACAGCATAGTACAACAGAAAGTATACTGCCTCTGGAGTCAGAGGACCTGGGTTCCAATCTCACCTTCTGACGTTTATTACTTGTGTGGCCTTGGTCAAATCATACAGCATCCTTGAGCCACAGTTTCATCATCTCTAAAATGAAGGGGTTTGAATAGGTGATCTCTAAGATCCTGTCTACGATCCATGATCCTGAAGACAAGTTTATCTTCATTTAGGAGTCTCATCTTGCCTGGTTATCATTAAGAGAAAAAAGAGAAGATATTATAGGCAAAGTCAAGAAGGAAAAACAAAAATTACCTTAAAATGGAGTAGAGATAGGGAAAAAGGTAGTAGTATCATTGCCTTGGATGGGGACAGAATTTGAATTTGTCCAGTCCAACTGCCCCTCACTTTGCATTTGGGGCATGTAGGTGGTAAATGGCTGGAAGGACCAGGATTTAGCCTAGGTACACAGCACTCTTTCCACCACACCACAGTGTCCTCCATAAATTAATATTTCTGGGAATGAAGCTCCACAGGTGAACATCATATAAAAAATAGAAGTAGGGGAAAAGGGGACAGATTAAAACACATATTCTTTTATGGACTAGGTAAGGAATAAGTCAAAGCTATTACCATTTACAACTCTCATTCTGTATGAAGGTCATTAAGGGAACAAAAAGACAAAGGTATGGGCAATGTCTGTGAAAGCAGAGAATATGTTGGAAAGGGAAGAGTAAAGAAAGAGAACTGAATTGCTGTTTCTGAGAATGATGGTGATGATAGGAGAGAATGAGAAAGAGCAAGAGAGATGTAATCTAGAAAAAGCAAGAGAATGTTAGGAGAAAGAGAGAAAGGCAGGGAGGGAAGGAATGAGAGATGAAGAGACAGACACAGAGAGAGACAGGTTCAGTCTGGGTAGTAAAGAGGTATTGTGGGAGAAGAATGAGATAACAAGCAAAGCAAACAGCAAAATGTTGACTTTTTTTAAAGCAATCTTTTTTAGCCATTTTCCTTTCTTTTAAATTTGAGCTCTGCTCCAGTGGTGGAAGGGGCACTCTCTCAGGCTTCTTGTGACAGGTCCTGGCTACTTACTGATGATGCACTGATGTTTCCCTGAGGCCCACAGGGGACCCTCATGTCTGATGCTACACTGAAGGGGTGGGATGGGAGGTGGCTGGTACTGCTGGAGACTGTAGGGGTCTGGCAGCTTACTGGTGCTGAGCCAGAGTCCTACTTCTGGTTTTTGGCATGTGCTGAGGCCTTTGGGGTGTTTCTATATTTCCCTAGGCTACACTGAAACACATGGTGGAGATCTGGTCACTGGAGGTTGCTTGTTTGCCCAGGGCTATAATGAAGTACTCAGTGGTTCTCAGAGCTGGAATCTGCCCATTCCTCTGGCTATGCTGAGGGTGGGGGTCCTGGTGTTGGTGTTTGCCTGCTCTGCTACACTAGGGCTCAGGATCTCCTGCTGGTTTGCTGAGATAGGGCTTGCTGCTGGCTGGCTGGGATGCTTCATGTCCTGGACTGTGTTCCCCTTTTAACCAAGTGAAACAGACCTTTCCTGCCACCAATCTTCCAAGTTTCTTAGGCTAAAAGATTGTTTCACACACTTCTGCCTTTTTGCTGGTTCTGCTGTTCTAGGATTTATTTTAGGGCACTATTTTATGGTTGTTTGGAGGTGAATATGGGAGAATTATGGTGATATCCTGCTTACTCCACTATCTTGGCTCCCGGAAGTCTTTTAAAAACAATCTTATAGAATCTAATGGAAAGAAATAGAAACTTGACAATTATAACCATTAATATTAATAGACTAAACTTACTCCCAAAATAAGAGAGAATGGAAGAATGGATTAGAAAATAGAACTCAATAATTTTCTGGATATATAAAGTAAACCTAAAACACAAGGACACATACAGAGTGAAAATAAGGGCCTGGAATAAAATGTATTATGCTTTAGATAAACCTAATACAAAGCAAGATCATAGATTTAAAGTTGGAAAAAACTTTAAACACCATCTAGTCCAACCCATTCATTTTACAGATGAGGAAACCAAGAACAGAGAACTTAAGTGATTTGTTAATGATAGTTACATATGTCCTTTGATTCCAAAGTCCAAGGACTTTTCCACTGTTCTATGTTGCCTCTCATGACTGTAGTCTGAGCAATCACGATTTCAGTTGTAATCATTTCATTTGAGGCAAGAATAAAAATAGACGTTCTTAATAGAGGCACACAAGAAAGCTATATTATGCATAAAAACAAGTTCACTCATTAAAGCAATTTGTTTAATCCACAAATATTTATTAAATGTGCACTATATTACAAGAATTATGATAGATGTGGGGGATTCAAAGACAAAATAATCCCTCGAGGAATTTACATTCTTACTGGGGGGCAGGGAACAAGACACACACAATCAAATAACTATAAAATATACACAAAAGAGATCCAAAGTAATCTGAGGGAAAAGGTACAAGGAATTGGGGTGATGGATAGGGATAGGTGTTGAAACCACTCTATCTCACTTAGTTCTGATGACTTTATTAGGTGAGAATAAATCTCAGGACAGCTCTAGGGTGTGTTTACACAAAGAGGGTAGAATACTGATGAAAATATAGCAAAAGAAATCAAGGAGTGGCTATCCAGGTAGAAAAGGAACCAGAAAAGACCAGTGTCAAGAAAATCCATGGAGGAAAGTTCGTTTAGGAGGAGGTGGTGGCCAACAGCATCAAACACTGTAGAAAGGCAAAGAAGAATGAAGCCTAAGAAAAGGGTATAGATTTGGCAATTAAGAGATCGTTGGGGTCCTTCTCTAAGACAGCACATTAGAATAGGCCACCTGGCTGAACTCTCTCAACATTCTCTTCCAAATAACTTTGAAATAATGCCTCAAATCAAATTTTGGAGTTGCAGAGCCAACAAAGGTCAGAGTAAGATGTGTTTTCCAGCCTAAGAAAACTTAAGAGAAGGAGGGAGGGGAAAAAAGGAGGGGGACAATTATTTCATATAAAAGAGAGAGTTAGAGGGAGAAATGGGGAGAGGGTGGGCACTGCTTGAACCTCACTCTCATTGGAACTGATTTAAAGAGGGAATAATATATATAATAATATATATTCACACTCAGTTGTACATAAAAATTTAACTTACCCAATATGGAAACAGGAGAGGAAGGGACTAAGAGAAGCAGGGGGGGCGGGTGGTTAATAAAAAAGGGAGTAATATTATTGCCTTGGAGGGGGATAGAATTTGAATTTGTCTAGTCCAACCCCCTCACTTTGCATTTGGGGCATGGAGGTGGTAAATGCCTCAAGGTACCAGGATTTGGCCTAGGTACACAAGCTGTGGCACCTGAGTAGAAGCAGCAGCAGCAGCTTTGGGAGCTCTTAGCCCAGACACAGTAAGGCACTGAATAACTGGACAGAAAGAAATTACAGGGGACCCTTCATTGGCTCTGGGTAGAGCTAGCACTAAGTGACAACTTGTATTGCCCATACACAGTTTTGGGTCACAGTTACAGGGCGGAGAGGAGCTCTGCAGGTTGGTCCCAAGGGAGCAGTTGGTCACAGTACCAAAGCAGAGGGGAGAGTACTTGTAGCTGCAGGGAACCAGGGGCCCTTACTGGGTAAAGACCAAAGCACAGACCAGGAGAACAGTAACAACACCTCTTCCAGGATCACACTACCTTAGAAGCACCAAAAACTTGCAGACCCCCAGAATTAGCTCTGAAAAAAGCCTGGGACAGTGCCTCTGTACCCTCAGGTAAGCAGCTCCCAACTTTAACATATATGAAGTTCAAAGTCAAAAAATAGGTTGAGCAAAGAACAAAAAGAGATTTTGACCCTAAAAAGTTACAGTAGTAGCAAAGACCAAGACATAAACTCAGAAGAAGACAACAATGTGAAAATAATTACCAAAAAGAGTTGCCAAAAAGTTACTCAAAGAAAAAAGTTAATTGGACCCAAACTCAACAAAAACATCTGGAGAGTTAAAGAAAGAGATAAGAGAAGTAGAGAAAAAATTAGAAAAAGAAATGAGGGTGATGCAAGAAAATTATGAAAAGAAAATTAACAGCTTGATAAAAGAGACACCAAAAAATACTAAAGAAAATAACACTTTAAAAAACAGAATCTACCTAATGGTAAAAGAGTCACAAAAATGCACTGAAGAAAAGAATTCCCTAAGAAGCAGAATAGGCCAAATGGAAAAGGAGGTAAAAAAATTAACTAAAGAAAATTATTCCTTAAAAATTAGTATTGAGGAAGTACAAGCTAATGACTCTATAAGGCAAGAAACAATAAAACAAAGTCGAATTTTAAAAATAAATAGATAAAACAATAAAACAAAGTCAAAATTATGGGAAAAAAGAAGAAAATGTTAAATATCTCACTGCAAAATCAACTGACCTGGAAAATATACTGAGGAGAGATAATTTAAGAATTATTTGACTACCTGAAAGCTATGATTAAAGAAAGCACCTACACATCATTTTTCAAGAAATTCCCAAGGAAATTTTCCCCAATATCTTAAGTCCAAAGGGTAAAATAGAAATTGAAAAAAATCTACTGATCACTTCCTGAAATAGATCACAAAATGAAAACTCCTAGGAATATTATAGCCAAATTCCAGAGCTTTCAAGTCAAAAAGAAAATATTGCAAGCTGCCAGAAAGAATTCAACTATCATGGACCCCCAGTCATGATCACACAAGATTTATCAGCTTCCATGTTAAAGGATCCAAGATGTTGGAATATGATATTCTAGAAGGCGAAGGAGCTTGGATTACAATCAAGAATAACCTATCCAGCAAAATTAGGTACCACTCTTCATTGGAAAAAAAAAATGTTTAATGAAATAGAGGACTTTAAGCATTCCTGATGAAAAGACTGGAGCTGAATAGAAAATTTGACATCCTGATGGAATGAGCTACCTACATCCAGAGAAAGAATTATGGAGTTTGAGTGTAGACTGAGGCACACTACTGGCTCTCTCTCTTTTTCTCTTCTTTTTTGGTTTTGTCTCTTCTTTCTCGGTTTTGTCTCTTCTTTCTCATGATTCATTCCATTGGTCATAATTCTTTACGACTTGGCTATTGTATAAATAAGTTTAATGCAAAGGTATATGTAGAACATATATTGGATTCCATGTCATCTTGGGGGGGAGGGGGAAGAGGAGGGAGGGGAAGAAAATTTGGAACTCAGAAACTTGTGGAACTGAATGTTGTAAACTAAAAATAAAAAATCTAAAAAAAATCTAAAAACAAAACAATAAAAAAAAGAAAATTTGACAAACAGAAGACTCAAGAGAAGAATAAAAAGGTAAATAAGAAAGTAATCATAAGGGTCTCAATAAAGTTAAACCATTTATATTTCTATATGGAAAGATGGTAATGTAATTCCTAAGAACTTTGTCATTATTAGGCCAGTTAAAAGGAGTTTACATAGAAGGCATGGAGGTAAACTGATTATGTTGGAATGACCTCCTAAAAAATTGAAAGAGTGAGAAAGAAGGATACACTGGGAGGGAGAGGAAGGGAGAGGTAGAATGAGGAAAATTTTTAATTTTAATTTAGTTTTTTTTCTTTTTTTACATTTTATTTTTCCCAACTACATGCAAAGCCAATCTTTAACATTCATTTTCTTTTTTTTATTTTGAGTTTCAAATTCTCTTCTCCCTCCCTGTCTTCCCCCCTCATTGAGAGGGCAAGCAATTTAAATATTTTCCACATTAGTCATGTGGTGAAAGAAAACACAACCCAAAACAACAACAAAAAATAAAGCAAAGAAAAGTATGCTTTGATCAGTATTCAGATTCCATCAATTCTTCCTCTGGAGATAAAAAGCATTTTTCATAATGAGTCCTTCAGAATTTTCTTGGATTACTGTATTGCTGAGAATAACTAAATCATTCACAGTCGATCATTGTACAGTATTGCTGTTACTGTATGCAATGTTCTCTTGGTTCTGCTGATTTCACTTTGCATCAGTTCATGTCTTTCCAAGTTTTCTGAGAGCATCCTGCTCATCATTTCTTATAGCACAGCAGTGTTCCATCACAATCATATACAACAACTTGTTTAGCCATTCCCCCAATTGATGGACATCCCCAGAGAGTATCGTTAATGTACCAATACCAAAATTTTAAATAAAATTTCAGTAGATTATAACAATATATCAAAAAATTATTCACTGCAACTAAGATAGATTTATATGGGGGATGCAGGGATGGTTCAACATAAAAAGCAAAATCAATCATTTTGTTAATAAAAACAAGACAATCTATATGATTATAATAGATGCTAGAAAAAACTTTTGACAAAATACAGCACTCACTTAAGATAAAAATGCTAGTAGTAGTCAACCTGAGGGAGCTTTTCCTTATTATAGTGAAAAGCACTTATCCAATTTTTAAAAAAGCTAGTATTGTTTGTAATGGAAAAAACACTTGGCTGCTTTCCCATTAATATTGAGGGTAAAACAAGAATGTCCCCTTTCTCCACTATTACTTAGCACAGTAGTAAAAATGCTCATTGTAGCAATACCACACTATAAAATAGGAATTAAAGAAATAAGCACTGGCAAAGAAAGAGCAAAATTATCCCTACTTGCATTCGTTATGATAGTTTATTCCTTTAACTACCAAAAAACGATAGATAATGAGTTGTCTACTTCAATGTAACAAGTCCTAACTGCATCTTGGGAAGACACAAGAGTCCTCGTACCTGTATATTAATGAATAGAATTAGATCAAAGATGGCTCAATCAGATTTGTTGAGGTTTACCTGCATTGCCAAACTACATACATTCCTTCTATTATTCATCTGTCATTAGGAAGTCTTCTAGCAAATGAGACCTAATTTTTTCCCATTCTTCATATAATTCGACTGCTTGTGAGACACAAGCCCTGTGTAACAAGAAATTAGCCTGGGCATACTTAACTTTGTCCCTAATGTAGGGAATGTCAATGTATTTTTTAGATACCAATAAGTGACACAGTGATAGTCTTACACTGTTAGCTAATATTATACTTGATAGTTGAATTTATTTGAGGATCTCCTAACAAAGACCACTACTGTCCCTTTTATTCAAGAATTTGGTTCCTATTGATTCATTCAAGATATACAACTGTCGTTGGCTTGCTGTTACCCACTGTGTGTCCATAGTTATCAATGCCTTTACAACTAATGATTTCTATTTTTGGAGTTGCAAACAATGACCTGAAGCTTACCCCTGGGGCTACAGCTGCCTTCACTGTAGTGAAGGGTATAAACTGGGGAAAAAATTCCAGAGAAAAACATCCATGTCGATCAGTTACACAAAGCCTAAGAAGCTCCCAAATTAATTGGGTATGTTTAGCACATATCGAGCTATCTGATTCTCCAGCTGGCAAGATGAAGACAGGGCTATCATCAGCCTGAGGAAAGAAACCCATGGATGGAGATTCATATTGGGTCAGATAAGGATCGCTCAGGAGGTGGGAGATGGATTATCTCCTCCCTCTATAGGGATGCTCCACTCTCACTTCCCACTGGCCAGAGAGAGCTTGATATACTCTCGTGTATTTCCCAAAGAATGGGAAATCACTCCTTAACCCCGGGCTAAGCCATTTTCCTTTGAAATTCTGAGAAATATTGAGGGAATTGTCCAAATCAGCAGCAGCCAGGTTTAGCTAAGCACAGCTACCGGTCACTGGTTCAGCTGCAAAGCCCAGCATATTTTAGGCCCCATAGCAGAATTCAGAAAAAGAGATTGGGAGATTTCTCTTGCCTGTTTGCTTGTGTGGCATGCATTCTCAGATGTGAACGGGAGAATTATATTCAGTTTTCTAAAGGGCAATAATCTTTCAACCACATTACATTCATAATGCATTGAAAGTCAGTCCTTTAGAAAGTGAGGGATCACACAGTGCCTTGGATCTCTACAGATCTGTGCTCACCATACATGCGATTTTTACTTATTGTCTAACCAATATATGTTGAAAGTATCACTTCATACATTTGTGGTCATGATCAGATGTGGCCAAACTAGCTATATCCAAAAGAAAGAGACAATTTAGAGGCTTAATTAAATAATTTAAAAAGTAAAAGAATAACAAGTACTGGGTGATATCTCCTGCAAATAAATATCTTTCCTTCCAATCCCCATGGGAGAGAAGGTAATTTGAACACGTTACCTGGTCTCTTCAACTCAAAAAGCTCAATATTGCTTCAAATGGGAAAAGATTTAGAGAAATCATGATATTTAGAACTACAAGGACCTTAAAGACCAACCCGTGCATTATACAGTTAAAGAAAGGATTGGGTTGGATATGAAGATGAATTTTTTTTTCCTGAAATAGTTTTCAACCACATTCGGTGAAAAAGTGGCACAGGAAAACTGTCAGCTTATAGCTGTATACCGAAACAACACTGTATAATAATCTTCAAGTATTTCCTAGGAATTTGGGATTGTTTCTTTCCTCCAACCTTAATTATAGTTATTTAATGTATAAACTAATACATGTGCTAAAACATATAAACTATACTAAATATAGTTACTTTCTTTAACCTTAGTCATAATTACTATGATGCCATGCCTCCTATGTTGCTGAAGGAATGCATGTGTTCAATTTTTCTACCTTCTAAATTTCAGTCCCCTAGAACAAAGTCAGGATGATGACTAGGCAAGGAGATCTGAGCAATAATATGAGCCCTCTCTCAGAAGATGTCATGCCAATAGTCTGCCCATAAATGTCGCTATGTAATAGGTAGCTTAGGGCTTTCCAGGCAGTCCATTTCATACATCACACATCTGTCCCCACAGTTCATGCACGAGAAATCTGTCCCCACTATACAATGTACTGGACACAGGAAATGGGTCGGACTCCTTTAGGATAGAGTCTGCTTTTCATTATCTGAACTTGATTTCTGTTAATGTGGTCTGAGTCCCTTTTTCAAGAGCTGATGAGGAAGTAGGAGGTGAAATGCATTGTCAGCTCCTTTAAAGACTTGGAATCTGCCCTGCCTCACCTAACATAAATCTTCTCAATAGGGTCCAAGATTCCCAAGTATATATTTTATGCTTCTGGGAATATTTGATCTACTTGAGCTATAATCATATAATCTAAGAGTTTTAAAGGACCTTAAATAATGTAATCCAGCCCTTTTCTTTTGACCTATATGGACAACAACAGGACCAACATGGAGTACCGAAAAAGTGAAGTAACTTGTTTAACTTTACACAGCTATTTGTAGCTTTGGCATATTAGCTAGAAAAGGCATTTTTTTAAAAAAAAAGTGTTTGCTGTGTGCTAACCTCTGGGAATATAAATACAAATGTAGTGTGTGTCTGTATGCCTATATAGGTTATGTGTGTCCATGTGGGTCTGTCAGGACACAGTTCTCAGGGAGGAGTGAATAAATATTTTTAGTGTCCTCCATCTACCCTTCTCCAAGGAAAAGTCTGATTACAGCCAGAAGAAAAGCAGGAGACTGGGGCCATGAGGCTGGCTGCTCTGCTCTCCTCAGAAACAGGATACTAGGCTAGAACTATATCTATCCACTCTCCTAAATATTGTTAGTCTTGGGGAAATTAATTTTAGGTTCATGCTGATCTACTAACTGCTGTCCCTTTAATTGGAAAGAAGTGTTCCAAGAAATATATCCAAAGGTTTGACTCCCTTCCCACCAAATGCCAGTTCCACAAAGATCATCACACATAGTAAGTAGCAAATAAACCCATTTACCTGAGCTGAAAACAAACAGAAATCAAAGAAGCTATGCATAGAACATACCATAAAGTAAACAAGTTCTCCCACAGGGAGTGAAGTATCTGTTCAACCATAAAAGAGTGTCCTAGATCTCACCAAAGGGAAATTCCTTGAAGTCTCCAGGATGGTAAACTGAGTATAGGGATTTAATTGAGGGACCATGTCCTCTTAATGTTGGCTTCTTCTCAGTCTGTCTTTTCACGGGCTTCTCCTTGAAAAGAACCTGCAATCCAGTGTCTCCTCTCTAAAAAAACTGATAACCAGAAGAACTAGGGTCTCTCCTCTCCTAAGTTCTGGCCAATTCCACCCCTCAAGATTGTAATGGATCTCCACCAATGCAAAGGTCTTATGCAAAGGTGCTTGAGCTCCAGTTTACATAAGCAGAAAAAGAAAGACTCCGCCTTCAAGAAGCTTATATTCTACTGGGGGAAGACAAAACTTACAGGGGAGCTGAAAAGGGGTGAGGTGGAAGCTGGTCCGCCAGCTGGTCCCTAAATGGAGATTCAAGGAGGAAGCCATCAACTAGAAGAGGCTATAGGAGTGGAGACATTGCCAATATGAGAAACTCTGCTAGGGCAGAGATAGAAAAGAGCAATCAAAGACATTTTCATTTTCTTATATAATATCCTGAAATGAATACCTACGTCTCCAATTTTATCTTTAAATCTAGTGATGGAGTTTTCAATAATCAAGGATTACAGTGGAATACATGGTGTTCATTAAGGAGATAATTTTCTCTTCTCCCTGCTACAACCCTGACAGTAGGAGTAGGGATTCTCATTCCTTCAGTGGGGGAAGGGATTCTTTCTGCTCCAAACCACAAAATTGTAGCTCCTACATCCTGATATAGGAACTCCAGCAAGCAGAGGAGGGTATGGGGCAAAAATGGACTGTGGATTCAGAAACTTTAAGAAGTTTTAGGTTTGAGAGATAATGAAAAAATGGACAGAGGTTTGGAAGGTGGAGATATTGTCTGTTATTCCTTCAACGCCAGCACTGGCCTTGAAGGAAGGATAGTATAGAAGGGAAGCTTCAGCTTCTCCCCTGTCTCTGGCACTTCTTACTGGCAGAAGGACTATGAAAGGGAGAAAGTTAGAAGAGATGTCAAGCCCATGAAAAGTCCCTAGTTGACATCGGAGAGTAAAAGTGCTGCTTCTATCCTCTCATTATTTTTGTAGTTATTAAAAAAAAAGAATTAACAAGTCAGATTCTTCCACTTTGGGAACCTCCTCTCTTGTATGTGGATACCCTCTTCTTCATTCCTAGTTATTTGCAAACATACCCAGTCTCTTGGGCCTGTATTTGTGTAGTAGGAAGGCCGAATTTATAATCTCAAATATAATCATGTACATGTTTGAATGGTTTGAAATCACAAGGCATGAGAGATTCTCTAAGTAGAATGCAACAAAACATTTATTTAGGCCCCACCGCAACAGGTCCGTGAACCAGCCTCCCCATTCCGACATCTTGACAAAAAGACTCCAGGCCCAGAAAGCCCGCCTCACAAGAGTAACCAGGAGGCCACAGGAAAACAAGATAGTATTTAGCCAAATCATATTTACTGGCCTCAAGTCCTTGCTCGCACTCCTGGGTCTACACACGGGTCAGCTCTGCTTCCGCAGCTTCCTGCTTCCGCAGCTTCCACTTCCGCTGTAGTTGTCTCTTGGCTGCTCGGGCCTGGGGCTTAGCACTTAACAGCTGAAAGTACTTTCACTCAAAGTAAACAAAAGCCAAACTCCTGAAGTGCTAAGGAGCCCATTCTAAGGAGCCCATTTTGCCTTACAGACACAATTTGTTTAACATTTTTATTTAATCTATATACTTTTATATGTACATATTTTCTCCCTGGATTGAATTAAATTTCTTGAGAGTGAGGATTGTTTTATTCTTTTCATTTGTATCCTCAGCTTCTAGTGCAATGACTGCCACATAGAATATATTTAATAAATACTTGTTTGTTAATTGATATTATTTTACTAAGAAGACGAGGTACTAAGACCACAGAATCATTGAAATGGAAGGGAACTTGAGGGATTCTTTATCTCAGGCCTTCCTTTTTAGGTAGATATTTAAACATTCCAGGATCCATATTTTTTTTATAAAGACCTCTAAAGATTGATATTTCACAAGTTCCCTCACCATCTTATAAGTTTTTACAAACCTAATGGTGTTTTTTTAAAGTGATTTCTTATATTTAATTAAAAGAGTTCCTGATTTGATTTAAACATGATTCATAGAGCAAGGGTTGGCGATCTCTAGCATGCATGACAGAGCTGACAGGTAGGATGATCTATATTGGTTCACAAGTCAGTCTTTACAGACTTCACCTTGCCACTTGTGAGAGTTGGGGTAGTCAGATGCTCATCCCCTAGCCTAGTTCCTGAAAATTAGAGTGCAGTACCCCTCCCATGCCAGAGGAATAAAGGCAATCAGTTGGGTAACTGCACTTTTAATGGCTACCAGACTATGTCCTGGAATATCAGTCCTTCAACAAATTCTTTTTCAGTAGCAATTATAACAGCATCACTGTAGTCCTCCACTAGAAAAATCACATCTGGGGTCCTGTGTTCAGGTGTGAATGTCTTTCATGGCCTCTCTAAGTCTGAAGTTGTAGGCAAGGGCCTTTCATTTCTTTTCTTTTTTTACTTTTATAAATTTTATATATTTAGTTTTCAGCATTGATTTTCACAGGAGTTTGAATTACAGATTTTCTCCCCATTTCTACCCTCCTCCCCCACTCCAAGATGGCATATATTCTGGTTGCCCTGTTCCCCAGTCTACCTTCCCATCTGTCACCCCGCTACCCTCCCATCCCCTTTTCCCTTCCTTTCTTGTAGGACAAGATAAATTTCTATGCCCCATTGCCTGTGTATCTTATTTTCTTGCTGCCTGCAAAAACTTTTTTGTTTTTGAACATCTATTTTTTAAAATTTTGAGTTCCAAATTCTCTCCCCTCTTCCCTTCCCACCCACCCTCCTCAAGAAGTCAAGCAATTCAACATGGGCCACACGTGTATCATTATGTATAACCCTTCCACAATACTCATGTTGTGAAAGACTAACTATATTTTGCTTCTTC
>CM053624.1:220943782-220960695 GCA_028646595.1 Phalanger gymnotis
GCCATGTTCCCAGCCAACTTACTTGACCCTGGAGTTTTTCAGCAGGGTATGACTGCTTGTAGACTAAAGAGTTCTATGTTCCAAGCTTGGGGGGGACGCGCCAGCTCTGCCACACCAGCACTCCTCCTTCCCCAAGAACCCCCAACCTGGACTGGACTTAGATCTTCAGCAGGCTCTTCACTCCTGCTCTGATCAGCCACTTAATTCCTCCCACCAGGTGGGCCTGGGGCCAGAAGCAACTGCAGATGTAGTTCTGTAGCTGCCCCACCTCCACTCCCCCCAGGGGCTGTGGCCGAACCACAAACTCCCTGTCCCCAGCAGCTTTTCCCACTAACCTACTCTGTTGTCTTTGGTGTTTGTGGGTTGAGAAGTCTGGTAACTGCTGCAGCTCACTGACTCAGGGCACTAGGGCACGCTCCGCCTGGCTCCTGGTCTGGCTGGTCTTCACTGCCCACACTGGGCTCTGCTCCCCTCAGCTCTGCTCAGCTCTGCTCCCCTCTGCTCCCAGCTCCGTGCGGGATAGACTTTACCCAGAGATCATCCAAGCTGTCCTGGGCTAGAGCCCTGCTTCCCTATGCTACCCTGTGGGTTCTGCAGTTCTAGAACTGGTTCAAAACCATTTTTATAGGTTTTTGGAGGGACTTGGCGGGGAGCTCACGCTAGTCCCTGCTTTCCAGCGTCCATCTTGGCTCTGCCCCCTGGTCTTTCACTTCTTATGATACTAAACAGGATTTATTTTTAAATGCCTTCCCTTTATCATAGGTTCCTGATATTTTCTGCTTTTTGCCTGTAGGAAATTTTATGGCAAAATTTTCCCCCTCATTCTCTTTATCCTAAAGTTGCTAGATATAACTTTTATTTTAAATTTTATTATCCCTTTCTTAAAATATTTTCACAACAGAATATATTGTTCTAGGGACTAGCAGAGTTTCCAGTAATTTATACATATGCATTCATCATGGAGATTGGGCTAGGCCACCTCTATGATCTCTTCATATGAATATCTTCCTTCCAAATACATAAACACAGATGCATACATACCCTGTGGCTGTGCATAATCTTGGCCCTATACCTTCAGAGTAATAACCTAGTTCCCAGTAGAATGTAAGGTCCTCAAAGGCAGGAACTGTATCCTTTTTGCTTTTGTAACCTCAATGCCTATTACTTAAAAAGCTTGTTAATTTGAAAACTTAAGAATGATGATCAATGCAGTGATCTACCACGACTTCACATGGATGATGGTGAAGCATGGTATCCATCTCCTAACAGAAAGATGTTGGTCTCAAGGTAAAGAAAGAATGAGATGAACTCCTAAAGACTCAGCTGCCTATTTTCACCTTGAAACTATGAGGCCAAGTATGATTCTAACATACTAAATTCTAACATATGTTTTTAGACATGACAAATATATGCATTTGTTTTGCTTGACTATGCTTATTTGTTACAGAACTGTGGCTCTTTTTTTCAGTATATGGGTGTGTATGTATGTGTGTGTGTGCGTGTGTATGCAAGAGAAATTTACAGAGGAAAACAAAGAAAGTCCTTGAAGCATTTTTAAGATGTAGAGAATGGAACAAAGAGAAATAAGACAGCTTTGAAAGTAGGTGCATTGTTGAATATGTTATATAATTTTTTTTAAAAGTAAGCTGTACAATTTGTGGTTTTACATATCACCCTTTTATGTGCTACTTTTATATAGAAATGTTCTTTTTTGGTGTTTAAGTTGAAAACAAAAAAATTTTTAAAATGCTTGTCGAATTGAAACAAAGAACTAACTCAATGTAGCAGTGGGAATGGAGAAAAGAAGTGAAAGAACTTCTAAAGTGGGGTCAGGTAGCAGGTCTTGGGCATATAAAGAATGAAGACTCTCAGTTTTGAGAGTGAGAGGTTTAGGTTATAGGACTGTAGGCCTTGTTTCCCAGCTCCAGGCAGTCCAGGAGAGGGTATTTAGGGAGACTCTACCAAGAACTAATAAGTATTAAAAGATAGCAAGAAAAATGAAAGGCCTTGGAGGGGGTGGGAGGTAGACAGGGAACAGGATCCTATGAAACCAAAAGGGGACAGGACATGCTCTAGGCAAAAGGCTGTTTTAATGGCCAAATGCCTTTTTTTCTGTATCCTCTCTTTCTTGTCCTGATACATTCTTCTATGCCCCAAGGCCCATGTATTACATCTTGGCTAGTACTGGCCCCTTCTATGGACTATTTTGCGCAGCTTAACTTTGCCCCTGTGGTATCCCATGCTCCCAAACTCAATCAATAAACATTTAAGCACCTATTCTGTGATAGGCACTGTGGAAGCTGTGGTGATACAAATGCAAAAAATGAAATAGGTCTTGCTCAAAGAGTCACTCCTGTATGTCGTCCCCTTCTTTCCCTATTATCTTCTGCTCCCCTTCCCCCCACCCCCAGTCAAAAATCCTATTCTTCTTCTCTATTGGGTGTAAAGAATGTGATTCAGGGCTGGAAGGAACCTTAGAGATCATCTAGTCCAGCCCTCTCTTTTTACAAATGAGGAAACTGAGACCCAGAAAATTGAAGACATTTGTTTCCATGTAGGTTTATAGTCACAGATTTAAGATTGGAATTCTTGTCACTTGAGTATACAAATCCAATATTTCAATCACTCAGTACTACAACAGATCCAAAATTTCATAATGTGGATACTCTTCCAATGGAGGAGCCATCAATCTAACCCTATTATCTTATCCTATTAGGCTTATTCAAGTCCTCCTATAAATTCTCCATAAAATATCATCCAATGCACAAAAGACCTTCTTCTAGGTCTTTTAATACTCCATGGGTACAAAAGAAGTGTAGAACTCTGGTTGCCCATCATTGTCCTTCATTCTTGTTATGTGTTCAGACTATCTTTTCCAAACATCTATTTCCTATGTATCTTTTAGGCCATTTCTTACATGAAAATCATCATTGGTGATAAGCTACAGCCTCCATGTGTTCACTGTCCTTTGGGTCACCTGAAATTCTGGTTCTTTGGAGATCATATTGTTTCACGATTTGTAGCCAGCATCACTGGGAAAGATAATAGCATTAAAAAGATGAGTTTTGTGTTAGGGAACAGCTTAGGATCTTCCAAATTTAATGCCTTTTTCAAATTACACTTAGGTGTGACTAAATGGCACTCCCTAACTCTTCTAGGATTAACATGTTAACCCAAGTTACTCTAATTGGTGAAATGTCAGGATTGTGCAGGAGAGATGGTAGGGCAGCAAGTAAACATTCCCTTGTCTTATACCATTCTGTATACTCCCCTATATAAGGCCAGCCCTGAAAGGGGAAAAGGAAAAGAAAATTTACAGGCCCCAGCCCTGTCCATCTTGCAAGATTAGGAACCTACAGTTATAAATTCTCTTTTTCCATCATCCCAGAGTCCTCTTCTTCCTCCACTCCATACTTCATTGGAGAAAGAGTTACAACAGCAGTAGTAGCAACTAACATTTACATAACTTTAGGGTTTGCCAAGTGTTTCACATATATTACCTCATTTGATCCCATTTCTCTTTGACTATAGCCTATCAGCTTTCTTTATAAAGCCTAGTCTTCGTCATTAATAAAATGAGGAAAGTGCTATTATAGAGGGGAATATACTAGCCTTACCTAATAGGAGCAAAGTCCAAGAACTCAGTGGCCTCTCCATCCTGACTTGCACCTGATCTCCAATACATACCTGACCATGAAGTCAGAAAACTGGCTATACATATCCCTTTTGACTACAGAATCATTAATTTGTTGGAAGAGTGGCTTAGAGAAAATTTCTCTTCTATTTAGTTCTTTCATTCCTCTGCCCATCCCCATCCCCAAATAGCCTTATAAGTGCCTGTTTTAAGTATTTGTAATAACAATGCTGCTAGCAACTCCTATGGGAGTGAATGTAAGACCAATAACACCAGCACACAGGAGGGCTGCTAACACAGGTTCTTTGCTCTGCTTTTCTAAGGAAAGCAACTTTAAGGGGTTTACAATCTCACTTTAATCAAACATACATATATCATTCATTTAGTTCAGGGGAAAAAGTCAGCACCTTGAACTTCAGAGCAAATACAAACTGAAATTACAAGCAGAAATTATAAACGGAGCAAAATAACACAAATCAACAGACAGGTTTCTATCTGTCTGACCATAGCAATACATACACAGCTACCAGAGAGAGAGAAGCACCAACATGTGGGTTTTCAAAGTCTGGGGGGGGGCATGTTGTGCTCCTTAATGGCTACTCAGAGTCTCATCTGGTCAAATTACATGGCACTCTTCCAGTGAGTGAGCCACAAGCAAAATGCTAACCTCAGAGTATATATATCCTTTCTCAGGGTCAGAGTGCATCACACCTCTCCAGGGCTTCATATCTCTGGAGGGCTTCACACTTCTCTTCATCTAATTAGCAAAAGGGTGTGGGCCTTCCTACAAACTAAGGCAAGACTCAATCAAAGGCATTTGATTACCTTGGTGCTGAGAAGCTCTCCAAAAGAAAAAACAGTAAAAACTCCCACTATGCTTGCCCTTAATGCCCTTCAGTGACAATTTATAGAAAAATTTATGATGTTTATGCTTAATTAGAATAATGATTGTATCATCACATTTTTGTTATAAGTTTTATTTAATAACAACACTAAAGCCTGCACATGTATGCTCAGTCTTAATACTTTGCTGCTTATAACATGGTAATCTGTTCACAATTTAAGAAAAAATTAGAAGCAGCATTAATTACAAAATAGAAGATGTGTATTAGATAATTTCTTAAAGGCTGATTCCTGAAGATTTCTGTTTCATAAAGTACTCGTTAATGTAGTTTTTACTATACAGGGTGACTCAAGCAGTTTTTAAGCTTAATAGCTTTTTTTTAATGGCATTTTTATGAGCTCCCTGAAAGGGTAGTTTTGACATGAAACCCTAGAGTTTCAATGTGAAAATGAGTAACTGACTCTCTAGAAGCTCCTAGAAAAATAGGAGCTCTCATTACTGTTGTTTAGAAGAAACTTATATAAAAAGTAAAGATGTACATAGGGTAAAAGGCTGGATCAAAATTTACCCTACATCGGATGAATCCCAAAAGGAAAATAAGAAGTTATACTTTGCAAGGTTGCTGTTTAGGGATTATAGGAAGAAATGAACCAAAAACTGCCTAACGCTTGACCTGGGTCAGGACAAGTAAAGAATTGTGGTCAGTTAGGGAAGAAACATTGGCAGAGGCTTTATTCCCCCAGACCCACTCTTCTCTTCCTTGCTTTTGATTTATTTCTACTTTGAGCTTTTGCTTTACCTAGCTTCCTGGCTATGTCCCTCTGTTTCTTTCATTCCATTATAAATCCCAAAATTTTTGTAATGTGTTGTAATTTAAGCAATTTTTGTAAAGAATAATTTTATGCCTATAGTGTATAAGAAAAACATGGGCCTGATCATTTAAAGGATTTGAGAGATCAAGGCTGTTTTGCGAGCTATAAGGGGTCCTCATAAACTGAGGGTGGAGAGAGAAATAAACTGACAAGAGCTGTGAGAGGAATTATAGTTTTTGTGAATAAGTATTTATTAAGTATCTACTATATGAGGGAGAAAATATTGTCTAGCAAGATAAGTCAAAATTACTTTGGAAAGAATACCCTAGATTGGCTTATTTATGACTGAATAGACCAGTTTCTGAGAGACTAGCTCAGAAGTATTATTATTACTACTAATAATAATAACTTTTATAAATTCTCTAGTGAATATGCCTTACTTTATATTACCTTTTTAAAACATCTTTATATGTTCTTGAATAGTTTATCTTCCATTTAAAAACTGGAGGATTGAAAGTTCTGATCTGTCTTATCTTTTAATTTAAAGTATGTGTTCCAAGGATCACTAGGTTATTCAGCCATCCCCACCAGGAACCTTTTAGCACCAGGTGGCAGCAAAACCTGAGGGATGAGGTAAAATTCCTAGCTGGGATCTTTACTACTTAAATAGTAAATCTCAATTGTAACAAATGGCATCATTCCATTTTCTATCCTGTCTCTCTCTCCATCCCGTCTGTCTGTCTGTTTCTCTCTCTCCCCCACCGCTGGATCTTCTCACCTGTGTGCACATCTGTAGTGACAATACTCCAATATCACATGCAGGCTGGCCAATAATCAAGAAACATTGGAGTCATCACTTCTTACTTCCCTGAGGAAGACACAAGAGGATATAAACGTTTGTAAGGTCAAGTCATCCAGGTAAGTGGGGATGATATCAAAGACATGGAGTAGAGCTATGATGGGGATTTGTAGTCCATAACCTGAGTAGCACTAGGGCAGTTGAATACAAAGTTCTAAAACTGGTGAGACATGGGGCAGCTAGGTGGCACAGTGAGTAGAGCACTGGCCCTGGAGTCCAGAGGATCTGAGCTCAAATCTGGCCTCAGACACTTGACACACTTACTAGCTGTGTGACCTTGGGCAAGTCACTTAACCCCAATTGCCTTCCCTTCTCCCCTCCAAAACAAAAATTGGTGAGACAAATTAGGGCCTTTTGTCTCTAATAATATGCATGAGGAGATTTTGGAAGTTAAAAAATATACTTGCGAAGAATAAGGTTTGGGCAAAGCGAGTTATTGAAGCTGAAATGTATCAGGACTTAAAAGCCTACTGCCACAGAAGTCATGACAGCTCTGAAGATTGATTGATGTACACTTCTTTAAGAGATAAACCATGCCATATGCACCACATCCTATTAAGGGAATGATGTTCTCAATTAGCAGGGCAAGCACAGTGGCTATTTCTAGAGTCGGCTCTGAGTTGCACACTTCCCAGGCTCTCAGGTACTCAAGCTTTGTTAATGACGAGTCCAATATGACTCAGGTCTCCTCCAACATGACTCCTCCCCTTCTATCAGTAATGGTGGGGATCAGAATGTTGTAAGTTGAAGTATTGGCTCAAACCAATCAGTCAATCAAAAAAATGTACTAAATGCCTACTATGTGCTAGGCACTATGCTAATATCAGAGATACAAAAAGAGGCAGAAGATTATCCTTGCCCTCAACAATCTTACAATCTGATGGGGAAAAAACAAATATATAGAAAGCAAGCTACATATAGGATAAATAGGAAATAATTAACTGAAGGAAGGCACTAGAATTAAGACAGATTAGAGAGGACTTCCAGTAAAAGATGGGATTTTAGTTGGAACTTAAAGGAAGCCAAGGAAGTCAGTGGGTGGGGAGGGAAAAGAACAGTCTACAAAAAATGCCTAGAGCAAGAGATAGGAATGTCTTGTTCCTGGAACAGTCAAGAGGCCATGTCGGAGTAAGATACAAGAAGACTGGAAAGGTGGGAGGAGGCTAGGTTATGAAGGGCTTTGAATGTCAAGCAGAGTATTTTGTATTGGATTCTGGAGGCAACAGGAAGCCACTGAAGTTTGAGTAGAGGAGTGATGTGATTGGACATGACCTTTAGGAAAATCACTTCACTTTATGTATGGAGGATGGAATGGAGTGGGGAGAGACTTGAGGCAGGTAGACCCATCAGCAAACTATTGCAATAGTCCAGTCATAAGGTGATGGGAAACTGCACTCAAATGGTACCAATGTAAAAGGAGAGAAGGAGGCATATCTCACACCCCCCATAGCCAACAGATTAGCTATGGCGAGACAGGAATAAAAGACCCTGTTCCCTAGGTGGCAGAGAGACTGATAGAAAATTATCATTTTAGAAGGAGGAGAAAATTTGAAGATATCACCACTTATGTTAAAGGGAAGGGTTAGTTCCATATAGCTGGGTCTTCTAGCTTTTCGAAAGACTGCTCTAAGAAAAAAATTGAAGATGGTGAATCATTCCTGATCCACTAGCTGGAATGTGCCAGTTATAGAATTTGTAGGCTATCTTATCTTTTTGTAGGATGGGTTGTTGACTTCCTTGGGCCATCTCTATTTCCATAAAGTAATTGTCTACAGCTTGGACTGAAATGTAAGGAATGGGGTCAAGAACACCTGGCTGGCAGTTTCCAAATATATTAAATGAGAACAATGGCTTTAGTATCTAGCCCAAGTACACAATCATTCCCAGGCCTTTATTTGATGACCCCTGATAATATTAGGTCTTAGAGGATGCTTGTATCACCCCCTTCCTTCCCCTGCCCATTAAAATGCAAATGTACTCATATTGCTTGTATTTCAAGTTTCAACTCAGTTCAAGTCTTTTCTTGTTTCTAAGTCCTCTATTTCATTAAAGATCTATTTTTCCCCTGAAGAATTATACTCAGTTTTGGTGAATAAGTGACTCTTGGTTGTAAGCCTTTATCTTTTGCCTTTGGGAATATTGTATTCCATGTTCTCTGCCCCTTCATAGTGGTAGCAGTTAAATATTGAATGATTCTGACTGTAATTCATTGGTACCTGAATTATTTCTGGCCATGTACAGTACAGAAAGTTCTGCTATAGAACTTGTTTTGAAAATGCAAATTTGTTCCAACAGGACTGATATATTAGGGAATAGTTTGAGCATAATTTGAATATTGAGTTTTCTTAAGCATCATCTAGGAAAACCACACTAAATTGGTGGAGGTATACAACAGGGAGGTGGGGGGCAGACTACAGAGTGATGGCTGGGGTGGGGTGTGCCACCAGCATGCAGTGGGGTCCATGGGAAGAGATGCCTAGCTCCAACTCCAGGAAAGTAATGCAATGGTCATCTTCCTCAAACTAGGATGCAGTGAGAGCTACTGGGAGTGGGAGGAAAGAGTACAAAATTCAAGGGATGAGAGGTGAAGAGCTAGAGAGGCAGGAAGGGAACAGGAGCAAAGCACCCTGCTACCTGGGAACAGACTTAATGATGACCTAGCCCCTTTGATCCCCACCACCCTGAGATATGTGTTCAGGAAAAGCCCAGTCAGAGATGGTCACACAGCACTGCTTCCATGGAAAGAAACTCAGCACTGTGAGAGTGAAGATGGTCTCCTGCAACACCTCATGAAAAAACCATACCAAAGGTTTCTGGTTCTGATCATTGTTGCCAGTGCCTTGGATCTTACAATGAAGGGTCTTTGTGTTGAGGCTGTGGTGGCTTCCCCTGGGACCCCAGTTTTAAGTGTTCTGCCCCTAACTTCATTTTCCCCATAAGCTCTGTGGGTTTTTAAGCATGATTTTGTTCAGCATAGTGATTCTAAGAACACAAGTCATATTACAGCAGAATTGCCTCTTATGTTTTTCCTTGACCTGGAAGCTGTGGATTTTGGCTATGATATTCCTGGGAGTTTTCATCTGGGGCTTTCAGGAAGTGTCCAGTATTTTCATTTTGCCCTCTGGTCCCAAGAGAATTGACTTGCTTTTTTGTGATTTCTTAAAATATGATACACTGCGTTTTTTTTGGGGTGGGGCATGGCTTTCAGGTTTCAAGTTTTCATTGATTACCTACTTATCTCTCTTTGATCTGCTTTCCAGGTAAGTTTTTTTTTTACATGAGATTACTCAAATTTCTTTTTCTATTTTGTTCAGACGTTTGCCTTTCTTTTAATATTATTTGTTATCTCATGAAGTCACTAACTACTATTTGGTCCATTTAATTTTCAAGGAGTCTATAACTTGGGTTTTTGAGTTGAGTTTTTGCACCTCAGCAACTATTAATTCTCTTTCCTAGTCCCTATCCCATAGCTCTCATTTCTAATATCATTTTTCGCTTTTTAAAACCTTTCTTGCTTCTAAAATTCAAATAAATCTTGTGGACAAGCAGTGTCTTTTTTTTTTTTTTTTTGCTTAAAGGTGTTGGTCTGCTCTTCTGGTTTTGAGTCTTGGGCATCTCCAGCATCAAAATAGCCATTTATCTTTCTTCATTTGTTAATTCACTGTTTCAGAAATATGTTCTGGCTTAGCTGGGCAGATTCCATAATGTCAACCCATTCCTAGTCCACAGCTCCTACCCTGGTCATTTGCCTATAAGTGAAATTTGTAATCCTAGGCTAGAAAGAGAACCCACTAGAGTTTCTTCTTTGATTTTTCAATTACTTCTTGGTCTAGCATTCTTCTTAAATTGTCATTGGAGTAATTGTAGGTGGGGGGGGGGGGCTAGGCTGTTCAGTTTTTTACTACTCCCCCATCCTAGTCCTGTCTCCATCGGTGATCTCTTAATTTCCAAATTTAGTGGCCTCTTCTTCTTAATGCTCATCTGTATCAGCAAGGTGATAATCACAACATAGATGATAATTGTCAAAATGCCTATGTGGTTCTGTATCACAAAATATATGAGACTCTCTACATAGAAGGTGAAGAAGCAAACCACTTATTCAGACACCAAATAACCAGATCCCATAACCAATACACCCAATCCATCACAGCAGCAAAGAATTCAATACACAATACCACAGCAGAGAACCACTCTATCCCAAAACCCTCCACCCCCTGCTGCGGCCTTCCCAAAAACTCACTCACAACTACCACACATCTGCTCTCTTTCCCTCAGCTCTAACTGTAGTAACTGCTCTCTCAGCATTTCTTGTGACACAACTTCCTTTTCCTCTCAGCAAGCTCCTCCCACCACATATGACTTAGGCTTCCTGTGATGTAAGCAGGTCACATGGCCTATTAATGGGTAGGAAAGATCTTCAAATCTAAATTGCTATTTAATTCGGCCCCAAGATCTTTCTTATCTGTTACATATGGGAGTTTTGGGATAACTGGTGTCAACAGAACTTTACACAACAATATAACAGAGATAACACAAGATTAGCATATAAAACAATTTCATCATTCCCCCCTCTGAAGGAATAGCCTCAAAGTCTTGGGGTAAGGGGCTAAGGTCTCTTCTTCCATAGCTTCTGCCTGCTGAAAATGGACATAGAGCTGTCCCTGACTCAAGGGGTGAAGAGTCCCATTCTAGAGGTCAGTTCTTTAGCAAGCTGGCATCTGGAACTCGGTTGATGCCAGGTCCAGGGATGTCACAGCATAGTCATGGACAGGTCCAGGGATGACATCCGGCTTAAGCAATCAGGCATCTGCAGGTGGATGGTACTAAGCCTGCAGGAAACAAATCTCACAAACAAACTGAACAGACAAAAGCCAAAAAGAAATAAAGAGAAGGATACAGTTTCATAATCATTTTCTTCTGGATAAACAGCTGTTACACTATTATCTTTCCCATGTACTATAATTTCTGCAGCCTTTGGAACATCTTCCGGCTTCTGTTTTACCCATACTTTAGCTCCCAATTTTATTCTATCAGTAGAACCAAACCCTTTCTTTCCTCTGATAGTGATTTTGGAAGGAGGGTTAGTTTTCACAAGGTGTATTGTTTCACAAGGAATAATAACTATTCTATCATTTTACAAAACTGTATAGGTTCTTCACCCAAGTTTTGGAATGTTACAATAATTTCTCCTTAATAACTAGAATCTATCACTCTAGTCAAGGCATGTATTCCCTGAGTTACTAATCCTAATTTAGGTAATATCCATCCAAAATGATTCTTAGGGATTCTCATACATATCCCGGTAGAGATTTTTCTTATCTCTTTTCTATCCAACCAAAAATTCTCTAAACAATGTAAATCATATCATGCCTAAACAGGTATTCCTGGATACAGTGATGTGACATCTTCCCTCACAGTCCAATACTCGATATTTTGGATCTTATGTGTTTGCTGTTTTCTAATTTGCAGATTCAGGGTCATCATTCTGGCTAGAATGGCTTCCTGGCTTCTTCCATTCTGGCTTCCTCCTAATGGTCTATTATTCAAATTATGTAAAGCAGTGAACAAATTATTGATACAAATTATTAGAACTTAACTTTCTTAACTGTTGTTTCAACAATATATTCAGTCTTCTTATCAACCCAGTTGTTTGGGGATAATATGGAACATGATATACCTACTCTATATTAATATGCAGTATCTCTTCATCTCATTACCTTTGAAACGTGACCCATTGTCACTTTGAATCTGCATTAGGGTTCCATAATATAGACTTATAATATCTAGAGTTTTACAGATGTTCTTCTGGGTTGCATTCTTATAATATAGGACAAGCGACTAGTACACCTGTATAGATGGCAACACAAGTACATATAAATTTGCATCTTTTATCTTGGGCTAGTGGTCCAACATAATCTACCTGCCAAATCTGGACAGAAACTTTTCCCCTTGCTATTTCTCCAGTTAATACCCTAGGAACAGTCTGTTCCTTTTCCAATTGACATGTATAACATTCCTTTGCTACTTGCTTTAACAATGAATGAGCAATACTAATGCCTCAATCTTGTACCCACTGGTCTGTGGCCTGGACCCCTGAATGGCCGGCCATTTGGTGGACCCATTTTGCTAGCACCAGACCATCAGTTGGCATCAGAGTAAGGACAATATGCTCAGTAGCGATCTTTGCTAGTCAATCAGCATGTGCATCATACTCACATTCTGGTATAGTGAGGGCCACATGAGCATCTACATGAAAAACTGACAAATTAATAACCAAAGACATGTCCCATATGTCTTCCCATAATTCTCTGCCCCAAACTTGTTTACCATGAATTTCCCAATTTTGCTTTTTCCACATTGGCATCCATGTAGCTAACCCATTAGCTACTGCCAACAAATCAGTGAATATATGACACTGTCCTCCTTTCTCTGTTTTAATAGCTTGATATATTGCCATAAGTTCAGCATATTTGACTACTTCCACCTATCCCCATACTTTCCAAAGTCTGCTTTGTACATGGGTTATAGGCTACTGCTTTCTAATGTCTTTTATGGCTCAAATATTTTGCTGTCCCATCAATAAACCATGCATGTTTCTTTTGTTCTTCAGTCAATCCATCATATCTGTCATTCAATTTTACCAAGAATTGTACCAACTGTTACCTTGGTTCAGGGGGTTTTTCATTTCCATCATTGTCTTTATTTACTATAGATACATGTAGGGCAGAAACTATACTTTTGCCTGTTTTTGATCTATTCTGAATATACCACTTCCATTTAATTATGCTAGCCTCTTGCGCATGTCCAATTCTGTGAGATGCTGGGGTACTCACAAACCCAAGTCATAATTGGGCTTCCAGGCCTTAATGTCACATCAGTTATTCAGTCTCTACCAAAGCCCAATATGCAGCTAACAACTGCTTTTCAAAAGGTGTATATTGTATTCCTGATGAAGGTTAGTTTCCTTGACCAGTAGTCTAAGGGTATATTTTGGCCTTGTTGTTTCTGCCATAAACTGCAATTCACATAGTCATCCTGTACAGTCACTTGTAATTCCACTGGTCCACTTTGCATAGGCCATAAATGCAGAGCCAATTGTATAGCAGCTTTAGCTTCTTCAATTGTATAGAAGCTTTAGCTTTTAGCTTCAAAAGCTTTACTCTGTTCAAGTCTCCAAGCAAATTCACATTTTTCCTTGTAACTTTATATAACGGTTTCAAAATCTGTCCTAAACGTGGAATGTAGTGTCTCTAACATCCGAACGGTCCTATGAACTTTTGGGCCTCTTTCTTATTGGTGGGGATAGGAAAATCTTGAATCTTTTATGGAGCTTGTGAAAGAATTTCTCACAGTCCTTCATTCCATTGTACGCGCCAAAATTTTACAGTTTGAGCTGGCCCTTGAATCTTTGCAGGGCTAATTTCTCATCCTTTGCTTTTCATGTGCTCAATGAAAAGTATCAAACTCTTCTTCACTTCTTTTACATTTTCTCCCCGTATTATAATATTACTATATGTTGGGTAACCTGTACACCAGGTAGTTTTAATTCATCCAAATGTTCAGCCACAAACCTACGACAAATAGTTGGGCTATGGAGATATCCTCGTGGCAAGCATGTAAAAGTATATTGTCAGTCCTGCCATGTGAAAGCAAACTGGTCCCATTGTTTGGAGTCTATTGGGATCGTAAAGAAAGCATTGGCCAAATCAATAACTGCATACCAAGTCCTATCATAGTTCTGGATACTTTCTATTAAGGATTCTATTCTATTCTTACAGTATCTGGTACAGCAGCATACAAGGGAGGAGTCACTTTATTCAATTGTCTATAGGCCACTGTCATTCTCCATGTTCCATCTGACTTCCATACTGGCCCATACAAGATTATTCTACAGAGTGGTTGTAGGGACTAACACTGCTGCTTCAACATATTCCTTTACAGTATTGGCAATTTCATCTTGCCTACCTGGCACACAATACTGTTTCAAAGTAATTACTTCAGAAGGTTCAGGTTAAGTGATTAGGTCCATTTTTACTTTTCCCACTAGAACTGTATTAATTCCTATCTTCCTTACTGCAAATTGATTTCTACCTTCAGGTAAATTTAGAGTCACGCCTTTGAATATATCTATTCCAATGATGTGTTCAGGAGTGAGTACAATGACCACAGTATATTCTTTCTTAGGCAACTGTCCAATTTTGATCATTAGTTTAACTTGTCTGGTTGATATTTCAGTCCCTCTTAGTCCTGTGATGGTAATTGGAGTTCCATGTCTGAATTTGTCAGGATTTCCATAAATCAAGGTGTCCTCTGCCCCGGTGTCTATCAATGCCCTAGTTATAGCGTTTGATCCATTTTTCCAATATATAGTCAGATTAATATGGGGTCTGTGTGTTTCTTTAATCTGAGCTAGGGCTTGGCCTATTTCCTAGTCTCCCTGAACGTGTAATTCACTTGGATACAAGGGTTCAAGATCTGTAGGATTTGTAGGGACAATTCTTATTTCTCTATTCCATCTACTATTAAGCCCCTTATCTCAGTACATTTTGTATAGCTCATTAGTTGGAATACCATCTATTCTTCTAAAATCTACCCCTGCTCTCAATAGAGTAGCAAATGTTTCTTTTCTTGTCACTCTATTCTGACACTGAATCCGCTGGCTATTCACTCTTCTCTCTTGAGGAAATTTATCTTTTCTCCAATCTCCTAAGTCACGTAACTGTGAAATCTTATCCAGCACCTCCAAAAGAGGGTTCCCTACTTCTGCAATTAGCAGTCAGAATGAGGTGTTTATAAGTAGGGGGAGCTGTTTTAACTATTAAATTTCTATGAGAGACTCCCAAGTGAGCATCATAGTATGTGTCTATGTTTCCCATAATAATAGCAGTCTTCATTACCTCCTCCTTTAACTTTCTCATACAGTCCATAAATGAATACCAGGGTCCATCTGCAATAGGCCACACAGAATCAGCAGGATATTCTCTATTACAATCTGTTGAAGTTAAAGCTAACAGATTGGTTGTTCGGTTACCTCCTTGCAAATGATAATCCCTAAAAACTTGCTGTACAGAAAGATTCTGATTAATGTTTATGAATCTCATACAATTCACAGTATCTACAGATACTCCTACAGCCCCTTCATCAGTGATTCTCACCATCCAAGATATTAAAGATTCTCCCATTCTCTGGGTGAAACTACTCAAGATATCTGTGATTTCCTGCTGTGTAAAATCCTCCAGCATGTCTCTGAACACTGTATTATTATCTTGGGGTTCTTGCCTCCTTCACTGTATGGGGAGTACTGCTGTTTGAGGAGCCTGGTCTGATACTGTATCATTCTCTGACTCCATAGCAGCATACCACAGTGTAATATTTCATGTTTCAGCTTCTGATATTGTATCATCCTCTCTGGACTCTCTCCCTTGTCACCATGGCAACCAGACTGGCTGTTAGACTTGACCTGGGCTGAACTGAAATGCACTCTTGACCTCCTTGGCTCCCTCTGTTTTCTAGCCAAATTAAGAGGAAAATCAGGAGATTCCTGAACAATAATCTGTTGTTCTGCCACCAATTACTCATCTTGCAGTGGTACAGAAATATTCTCATTCAGTAACTGTCTGACTCTGATTTCTTTCTCCTAACAATCTGTCCCTGCTTTCATATATAATGTGATATGCTATGAGTAAAATCCAGCCTTGTCTACAGATTTCTGTTGGCAATTCTCTCCCTGGCTTAACTGTAATTTCTTGCAAACATCTTTCCAAATCTCTAGGTTCTCCCCACTGTAGCTTGTTTCCAGTCCTCACAAGAACCAGTGCCTTTAGACCATTCTCTTGCTAGGGAGGAATAAGTTACATCATCCCATCCTGGGATAACCATTTCTTCTTCTAAAGCCCTTTTACCTCCAAACAGATATCTCATACAATGAGATCTTATCCTATCCATCGCCAAACCCTCCACCCCACGGCCTTCCCAAAAACTCACTCACGGACACCACACATCTGCTCTCTTTCCCTCAGCTCTAACTGTAGTAACTGCTCTCTCAGCATTTCTTGTGACACAACTTCCTTTTCCTCTCAGCAAGCTCCTCCGATCACATATGACTTAGGCTTCTGTGATGTAAGCAGGTCACATGGCCTATTTATGGGTGGGAAAGACCTTCAAATCTAAATTGCTATTGCATCATCTTTTTTTTATTTAATATATTTAGTTTTCAGCATTAATTTTCACAAGACTTTGAATAACAAATTTTCTCCCCATTTATACCCTCCCCCCCCCATTCCAAGATGGCATATATTCTGGTTACCCTGTTCCCCAGTCAGCTCTCCCTTCTGTCACCCCACTCCCCTCCCATCCCCTTTTCCCTTCCTTTCTTGAAGGGCAAGATAAATTTCTACACCCCATTGCCTGTGTATCTTATTTTCTAGTTGCATGCAAAAACTTTTTTTTTGTTTTTGAACATCAGTTTTGAAACTTTGAGTTCCAAATTCTCTCCCCTCTTCCCTTCCCACCCAATTTCTTTTTCTTGTTCTTTTTCTTGATTACCTTTTCATGCTTCTCTTGATTCTTGTGTTCGAAAGTCAAATTTTCTATTCAGTTCTGGTGTTTTCACTAAGAAAGCTTGAAAGTCCTCTATTTTATTGAAAATCCATATTTTGCCTTGGAGCATGATACTCAGTTTTGCTGGGTAGGTTATTCTTGGTTTTAATCCTAGCTCCACTGAACTCAGGAATATCATATTCCAAGCCCTTCGATCTCTCAATG
>CM053624.1:220961195-221008077 GCA_028646595.1 Phalanger gymnotis
TTTTCTTCAGTGGTCTTTTGGACCTCCTTTTCTATTTGGCTAATTCTGCCTTTCAAGGCATTCTTCTCCTCATTAGCTTTTTGGAGCTCTTTTGCCATTTGAGTTAGTCTATTTTTTAAGGTGCTGTTTTCTTCAGTATATTTTTCAGTATTTTTTTGGGTCTCCTTTAGCAAGTCATTGACTTGTTTTTCATGGTTTTCTTGCATCCTTCTCATTTCTCTTCTCAATTTTTCCTCTACTTCTCTAACTTGCTTTTCCAAATCCTTTTTGAGCTCTTCCATGGCCTGAGACCAGTTCATGTTTTTCTTGGAGGCTTTTGTTGTAGGCTCTTTGACTTTGTTGACTTCTTCTGACTGTATGTTTTGGTCTTCTTTGTCACCAGAGAAGGATTCCAAAGTCTGAGATTGAATCTGGGTGCATTTTCACTGGCTGGCCATGTTCTCTGCCAACTTACTTGACCCTGGAGTTTTTCAGCGGGGTATGACTGCTTGTAGACTAAAGAGTTTTATGTTCCTAGCTTGGGGGGATGCGCCAGCTCTGCCTCACCAGCACTCCTCCTTCCCCAAGAACCCCCAATCTGGACTGGACTTAGATCTTCAGCAGGCTCTTCACTCTTGCTCTGATCAGCCACTTAATTCCTCCCACCAGGTGGGCCTGGGGCCAGAAGCAACTGCAGCCGTAGTTCTGTATCTGCCCCACCTCCACTCCCCCCAGGGGCCGTGGCTGAACCACAAACTCTATGACCCTGTCCGCAGCAGCTTTTCCCACTAACCTTCTCTGTTATCTCTGGTGTTTGTGGGTTGAGAAGTCTGGTAACTGCCACAGCTCACTAATTCAGGGCGCTAGGGCCCTCCCCGCCCAGCTCCCAGTCTGGTTGGTCCTGCTGCCGCCCATACTGGGCTCTGCTCCCAGCTCCATGCGTGATAGACCTTACCCAGAGACCATCCAGGCTGTCCTGGGCTAGAGCCTTGCTTCCCTCCACTATTTTGTGGGCTCTGCAGTTCTTCTCTGTTGTCTTTGGTGTTTGTGGTTTGAGAAGTCTGGCAACTGCCATAGCTCACTGATTCAGGGCGCTAGGGCCAGCTCCGCCTGGCTCCTGGTCTGGTTGGTCTGCGCCACCCACGCTGGGCTCTGCTTGGCTCAGCTCTGCTACCCTCAGCTCCCAGCTCCATGCAGGATAGACCTTACCCAGAGACCACCCTGGCTGTCCTGGGTTGGAGCTCTGCTTCTCTCTGCTATTTTGTGGGTTCTGCAGTTCTAGAATTGGTTCAGAGCCATTTTTTATAGATTTTTGGAGGGACTTGGCAGGGAGCTCACGCTAGTCCCTGCTTTCCAGCTGCCATCTTGGCTCCGCCCTCCTGCATCATCCTTCTTAACCACTCTGCAGCATTTAAAACAACTGACCATACTCTACTCCTGGATACTCTCTCCTCTCTAGGTTGTTTTTTTTTGTCACAGTGCTCTTTCTTGGTTCTCCTTCTACCTATCTTATAGCTCTTCAGTGTTTGTTGAATCATTATCCATATTATGTCTCCTAATGGTGGATGTATCCTATATAAATATTCTTGGGTATCCTCTTCTCTATTCTCTGTCTACTTTCTCACTTGGTGATGTCACCTGTTCCATGAACTTAATTATCATCTCTATGCAGATGACATCTAGATCCATATAATATATATATATATATATTTATACACATATATGTGTGTGTGTGTATATATGTGTGTACATGTATATGTATATATGTGTGCATAAGTATATATGTATATATATGTATAACAATTGCCTAATTGTCTCATAGGCATCTTAAACTCAATATGTCCAAAACAGAACTCATTATACTTGACTCCTTGCTCATACCATATATCTAAATAGTTGCAAGTATTTGTTATTTCTATCTCTACAACATATCTTGTATCATATGTCTCCTCTTCAATCACAGAGATATCACCAAAGTTCAAGCCCACATCACTTCCTGCCTGGACTATTGCCATATCACCCTAATTAGACCCCTTGCTTCAAATCTCTCCTTACTCCTACCCATTTTCCACACACCTGCCAAAGATATATTCTGAGCACAATTATTGTGTCATTCCCAATCACCTCTAGGATGAAATATAAAGTCCTCTGACATTTAAAACTTTTCACAATCTGTATCTATCCTACCTTTCTAGACTCCTTTCACATTACTCTCTTACATGCTTTCATTCTCATAGTCCAACAAGACTAATTTTGCTGTTCTGCGTATGTGACATTCTATATTCCATTTTCAGGTCATTGCACTGGCTGTTTTTCATACCTGAAATGTTCTCCTTGCCCTTCTCAGTCTCTTGGAATCCTGGATTTCCTTCGAGTCACGGCTCAGCTGCCACCTTCTATATAAGGACTTTCTTGGTCTCGCACATAAACTAGTTAGTGCCTTCTCCATAAGGTTACCTTGAATCTGTTTTGCATATACCTATGTAAGGATAGGGTTGAAACCACTCCATTCCATTTTATCTGATACTTCAACTAGGAGAGATCATGTTTCAATCAATTCTAAGACCCTAGACTAAGTATGAAAAGGCCTTCGAACTAGAATGAATACATAAGAATCATGAGAAAACTTGACGATGCTCTAGGGATTGTCTATAAATTATCAAGCAAGTTGAGAATGGATAGAATTCCAGAAATGTAATGTGTGTGGAATTATAGCTGAACCTCCTGAGAAGAAGGCCCTAGGGGGCAGAGTGGAATAAGGATGGGCCTTGGTTTTTAGCTTCAGCCAGGTCTCCTTCTCCCCATACCCTTTGATCAGATGATATTACAGCTTTGAAGGATGATACAAATGATGGCCTTTGCATCTGTTTTGTATGGGACATCTTTTATCTTATGCTGCAGAAACAGTAGGAGATGAAGAGGACACAAAGGTGCACATGAATAAATAAAAGAAATATAAAACATGCAAATGTCTCATTATACTCATTATTCTCCAACAGGAAGGTAAAAACTCTTTTGCAACTGACGAACAGATATTTCACATCTACCTTGGTGGTTACTCACCATCAGAGTAACTTATAGGATTATCACGTTGGTTTAGCAAGGTACATATTACCTAGCAAGACATGGTGTGGGCATATTTCTATAGCTGCAGGATGATCATACTAACATAGACTTTCCATCTTCCCCATGGTGTTCTAAACAGCATCCCCAGGTAAGTTGGCAAGAACAGAATAGACAATTCTACAAGAATTCCAGAAAAGAAACAACACTAAATTTAAGGGGGACTTCTTAAGTACCTCCAAAATGAAAGAAAAGAACTTACAACAACGAGAAGCTGTGAATTACCTCTCTGTCCCATGTATTCTCTAAGCGAGAGCTCGCTTTCCCCCTGGACTTTATGTCCTTGGAGGAGGGTGGCAGAGACTTGGTGGTGGGGAGTTACAAGGTTTCCTATGAACTTTTCTTATTGTACCCCTTCCTAAAAGCTATGGAAGGCTAGTTGACTAAACAATGGTGGAGATGAGCCAACGGCTCTAGAGAAGGTTAATCCTAACTCCTCAGGGGCTTATCCTTAGAATCCTGAGGGAGAGTTATACTAGCCTAGATCTGGGAACTCAATTTGTCAGTGAGAGTGGGAGCTGGAATGAGGATACCTCAGAGCATATATGGGCAACACTTACATATATACATGCCATCTCCCTTGTTAGAATATATACTCCTTGAGGGCAGAAATTATTTTGTTTTAGTCTTTATATCTCCAGCACTTGGCACAGAGCCTGGCACATAGAGAGGACTTAACAAATGCTTGGTTAATTCAGTAAATAATTGTCTATAAGGGTGCTGTGAGACTCAAATGAGATAGTGCATGTAAAATTGTTTGCAAACTTTAAATCAATATATAAAGGTCAGTTACTACTGTTACTCATCCTTTATGGCCCAGTGTAAATGCCACTTCTGCAAAAAAGTATTCCTTAAGATCTCATTAACCCACCAGAAATGACTGTTCTTTTCTATTCACTTCTAGTGCACCTTATTCAACCTCTTTCAAGAAACTCATATTTTATTTTGCATAGTAAAAAAATAATTCATTAAATAACAGGGAACAGGGATTAGACCTATGATTTTCATTGATATAGGGATCTATAATGAGGAAACTCCCTATACAAATGCAGGTTGTCACCTTCTTTGGAATTTATGGTTTTAGAGAGTTGCCTGGTTTACTGAGATGTTATGTGATGCCCAGAGTCACAGAGTATATGTCAAAATTGAGGCTGGAACCTATTTCTTCTTGATTCTAAGGCCAATTTTCTATCTACTATACAGTGCTGCCTCTCTTATTGCATGTTTGGGTTAATAATAATGATGACGATGATAGGTGGCATTTATATAGTGCTTTAATGTTTGCAAAGCATTTTATAAATTTCATCTAATTTTTATCCTCACAACCACTCTGGGAGGTAGGTGCTGTTATTATTCCTATTTGACAAATGAGGAAACTAAGTGACTTGCCCAGGGTTACACAGCTAGTAAATTCTTAAGGCCTAATTTGAACTCCTAACTCCAGGATCCAGCACAGAGTTGTAATGAGCATTATGTAAATAGTGAAAAAATGCATATGAAGTGCATTGCAAACCTTAAATTGCTATATCAATGGCTGCTATTGTTGTTATCTCAAATGTAAAGACAATATAAAAACAATGTATTAAAATGTATTAGATGTATCCAAAGTCCTAGTTAGAGGCAAATTTGTAGTTCTAAATACTTATAACAACAAAAGAGAAACAGGGTAAGCTCCATGAGTTGCATAAACCTTTAAAGCAAAGATTTTGATATCAGTACCCTTTTGGCTATTCGGTGAGAACTGTGGACCCTTTCTCAGAATAATGTCTGTAAGTGTATAAAATAATATCAAATACAGAATAATATAGAGATAACATCAAATACAGAAAGCAAATTATATTGAGATATCATTATAAAATTTTTTTTATAAGTTCACAAACCCCTGACCAAGAATCTTTGATTGAAAGAAATCAGATTTAGATAATTTGTTGCATGAGGATAGATGAACTGGATTCAATCTTAGAGATTTATCAATAATACAAATTTTACTGTTGTTCTATTCCCATGCTCCCATTGAGGGTTTTTCTAGAAGATCAGAAATAATCTTGCTTCTATGGTATCCAAATTAATACATCTGCCAATAACCAAAGCAACCCATAAGCATTTTGCACATAAAGAAATAAAATCAGAAATGGAAATCAGGTGTTCAGCATCAAGTTTTTAAAAAGTTGATAAGCGATTAGCAAATTTGATTTTAAGTGAAAACCAGATGACTAAAATTGGAAATGAGAGAGGGAAGATTACAATGGATGTAAAGGAAACTACAAAAAGCATCAGCAATGACTATTCACAGAATTATGTTAATAAAGCTAAGAGTAAAAAAATAAAATACCCAAAATGAGAGAACAGGAAATAGGTAACCTATCTCTGAATAAATGAGAAATAAGACAGGTCACTAATGATCCAACTTGTACAAAGGCATCAGTGCTGGTTAGATTCAAAAGTAAAATAGAATCAATAGGCCTTTATCTCCTAAATCTTTAAGAATAACAGTAATAATGATAAATGACATCTAGATAGTGCTTTAAAGTTTACAAAGCACTTCGCATACAGTGTCTTATTTGATCCTCACAACAAGCCTGTAAGACAAGAACAAGTAACTCCTATTTTATGTCGATTGCTTTCAAATATGGAGAAAAAAATATTCTACTCAATTCTTCCTACACAATGTTGGGGGTAGCCATTTGGCCAGTAAATTTGTGAATGCTTTAACCCATAGCACAGGATACTTAAAGATAAATTTGTAATGAAATAAGTGTAACTTTAAGTGCTATTCTTTCCTTTGGAAAGAAGAAATGAAACTGCCTTCTTTAAAAAAAAATAACTAGAACCTCTGACCCTCTTCTTTGAGACTCCTCAATTGTATACCATCAAGAAAAATATAGCCAGAAGTATCAAACACAGGCTGCAACACTCACAAAGTACAGCCTGAACCAGATTAAAATTGGAAAACACTTAACAAAATAAGTAAAAATACAACAGAACATAGATATCATGTGATTTTCTAAGTCAATAGGCGGCCCTCAGGAATTCTTGTGAATGGTTCAATGGCTCCCCTTTCTTTTTGAGTCTGGTACCACTGCTGTACAACAATGCTACTAATGCTGTTCACAAGTAAGCCCCCACCCTACAAGTTATGTGCACATACGAGTTTGTGTGAGTAAACTAATATAAAATGGAGCTCTGCAAGGCCCTCTACGTGTACTTTACTATGCTATGATTAAGATACATCCTCTAGCACGTTCCATGGCACAATTTCTCAAACCACCAAATAAAGTTAAATCTGTTTAATTGCACATTGTAACTATAAGTGGGACTCCCCTCCCTACTCCCATTCAGGAATTCTAAATAAGGGAGAAATATCTGAAATTTCTTTGCTTACTAGGCTACTATCTTCCTCCAGAAACTGCAACGTGGCCTTGTATGCTTGTGAAGACAGAGTTGATAAGAGGCTTAGCCAGACTAAGGTGGTTGTTCACAATAAAGGCAAAATGGCTAGGAAAGCCAATCATAAACCTGGTTATGGGCCTGATCATTTGTTGCCTCTAAGACCCCTGAAGCATAGCTCTTGACTCAAGCGTACCATTGTATGTCAGAAAAAGGCTATTTTCTATGTAAAAGCAGAGGGGTCCAAGCCCAAAGGTAAAGTGCTGCCCACCTACAAACCTCACATACATGTTAGTGCTTATGTTATGTTTATGAGCTTACTGATAGCTGGTACAGACATTCTACAGACCCAGACAAAATACACCCCTCAGAATGGAAAGAATCACTGAGTCCCTAAAGCTGTCACATTCTCTACCCTTGCAGTTTATCATACAAGATTCGGTCTAGTTCAATCCTTGAATATTATATCGTTGAATAAAAAGTTCTTTGGGAAATGAGTTGTACATTGGATTACAATTTCATTCTCAGTGGCGTGGCTTCAAGCTTACCACATCGCCAGCTGATTTTAAGATCAAGAATATGAGAGAAGGTCCATTTCAATGGGCTTCAGGTAATAGAATCTCCACCTACAACGAAAGAAAATTTGATAAAGAAAATAAAAAAAGAAATATATTGGTCAATACCATTCATGAATAACTGATTATTAAATAAAATTCCGGCAAAAACAGAATTCTGCAATATATTAAAAATACTCATTATCGACACTTAGGGTTTATATGAGGAATGCAAGGATGATGTAATATAAAAACCTATTTAATAAATTAAGTGTAAGATTTCAATTAAATATTTGTTAAGCACTTAACTGTTCCAGGCACTGTGCTAAGCACTAGGGATATGAAGAAAAAGCCAAAATAGTTCCCTTAAGGAGTTCGCATTCTAACAGGGAAGACAACAGGTATATAAGGTACGTATAAGATACAAACAGAGTAGATAGAAGTTAATTTTAGAGTAGAAGGCACTAGCAGCTGAAGAGACCTAGTATAAAGCCTCCTGCAGAAGACAGTACTTGAGGTGAGTCTAGGAGACATAAATGAGAGGGAGGGCATTTCAGGCATGAGGGACAGCTAGTGCAAAGGCACTGATGTAGGAGATTGAGCACTGTATGAGAGGAATAGCAAGTAGGCCAGTATGGCTAGACTTCATGAAGGGGAATAAAGAACAAAAAGACTGGAAAGATATGAACATTGTGAAAATCTTTAAACTACAATGTTCGGCCTATACTTGGACATTTTTACTTTCTATAATGCACTTGACAAGTGTTCATCCAGCATCTGCTTTAAGGCCTCTAATGATGAAGAATCCATCACCCGAGGCAGTCCATCCCACTTTTTGGTAGATAGATCTAATTGTTACACAAACATGTCTCTGAAAAATATTCATAAAAAGTTTAAGATGTTTATTAAGATAATAGATTTAGAACTGGAAGGCACTTCCAAGGTCATCTAATCCAATCCTTTCATTTTAGAGATGAGAAGATGGAGGCCTAGAGAAGATAAGTGACTTATCCAAGGTCATACAGGTAAGTGACAGAGTAGAATTTGAATTCTGGTCTTCTAATTCCAAGTTCATTGCACTATGCTGCTTCCCACATTGACATCAATCCATTAATGACCACTGTTTGGCTCTAGTCATTCAACCAGCTCTGAATCCACCCAACTGGAATGTTGCTTAGTCTATACTCCATCCTATCCTCCAAGATGTAGTTCTACATGCCAAAAACACCTGTGCATGATAACAACTGCCATTTTTAAGTTTTACAAAGTACACTCTATCCATTATGTTAAATGTGAACTTCACAAAACCTCTAGAGGTAGGTGACTGCAGATATTATTATCTCTTAGGTAATATGAAGTATTTATTAATGGTTTATTTTTTTTCCAAAACTATTAACTTCCTATACAATAGCAGAATAGGAAAAAGGGGGGGGGCAGAGCCAGCTCTGTCCAAATCTCCTCAAAGAACTATAATCACTGCCTGCTTGCTCTGTCACTGTCCATCCCCAGCAAAAAAGAAAAGAAAACAAGGGGTAGAGAAAGCAAACAGGAAAAAACGCAATTTTAACCACCAGTGCCTTGAGCCTATTTAACAGGAAGAATCTAGAGCAGAGCATTCTCATGTTCACCTTACCTGCTTTGTACATGCCACCTATTGGGTCAGCGTTGAGGGAGTGCCAAGCTCATTACGAGACATGTTTCCTGAGTCCTAGTCATTCAACTTTGGCTTAATGGAGTTAACCCTTTCCCCTACATGAACAGACATGACATACTTAAGGGCATACAGTCATTTCTCTTGTGACAGTTATTAATAATAGCTGGCATTTCTATAGCACTTTAAGGTTTGAAAAGCACTACACACGTTATCTCATCTGATCCTCATAACAACCCTAGGAGACAGGTGCTATTATTACCCCCATTTCACAGTTGAGGAAACTGGGACAGAGGTTAAATGACTTGGTCACACAGCTTTTAAAGTGTTTGCGATAGGGTTTGAACTCAGTTCTTCTAAAGACCAGCACTCAATCCACTGTGCTACCTAGTTGTCTCTATTTTATTAAATAAAATACTAAAATACACAATCACAAATAAACAATGTTTGATAAAACATGTATCACTCAACTATCTGCTACAGTGTCTCCCATATTCTCTAGTAGTCCCTAGATATAAGCTCCCTCAAACCCAGGTATTCCAAGAAATGCAGTTTGGGTTTGTTGGCCACTCCCACTAAATGCAAGCAAAGCAGTAAAAACAATACAGCCTGATTCCCACCTGATCTTCAACTCACATTTCCTGTAGGACCAGTCTTATCTGAAGACTCAGGAACCAAGAACTAGGGCTTGGCTCCTCCTCCAATACAAGAGCATTGACTAAGGACCCAGGAGATTCTGGAGAAAACAGATTCTTGTGGTCAGCACTCTATTCCGTCTCAGCTAGGGTTGACTCAGCTCAGTCTTTTCTCTGGTAGGACCTACAGACCTCCTTTTGCTACAGCCAATTCAGTGCTTATGGAGCTGAGTGAGTAGATCCCAGCAAGATGAAGCTTGTCGCTAATATCTTAACCTTGCCCCTCTCCCCCACAGCACTCCTCCCCCGTAGCTGCATCAGACCGCTTCCTCTTTTTCTCTAACCAAAGTCCTACAGCACAGAGAGGGGGAAAAAGGAGAAGTAGATGTCATGAGAGGGATGCTACAAATTTTTAGTAATCTAGAGAAAAGGAGGTTACTCCAACCAGTGCTGTGGTTGGAACTATACTGTCATGCTGTTCTTGAGTTTCAGAGTCTCACTGGCCTTATTACCACCAACCCCAATACATTACCCCCTTTCACAGTCCATAGGGAGAAATTCACTATCCCCATCAATCTCCTGCCTGGCCTGGTTAGGGGCATAAAGTTGCTGAAGCCTTATACCAGTCACATGTAGGCTTAAAGATACTTAGAGTAGTTGCTACAAATGGTGCCGGCTCCAGGTCTCCATCCTACTATCTCCCCCACCAGAACCAGGGAAGTCCTTCCATCTCCCCATCCACAAACCCAGTGGTTAAAAACCCAGCCCAGGCCAAGGGGAGGTCAAGTTGCTCTAGGCTTTTGAAACAACTGGGGATTTGGTGAGTTGTACATTCTACCTGTACTCTAGAAATGGAATGTAACTAGCATGACTTATTCCTATCTGAAGTCTTATTGGTGTATGGGGAGTTCTTTTGGGTCTCCTTCCTCAGAACTAGGCTTGGATAAGGGGGTCATATCCTACCAATGCTGCAGCCAGCCTACCTCTGGAACTTCATTGGCAGGACTAACAAAATAAGCAAGATTCTCTTTTCCTGCAGCCAGTAATGAGAGGCACACTCTTCCACACCACCCCTGCCTAAAGTCTTGAAAGTTGCCTACACCAACTACTAAAGACAGAGGGGATTTCCCTTGCACTCCTCCCACAACCCCTCAGCAGTTCTCTACCACCCCACTCACCACCAGAGAAAGTGGAGGGGATTTCCTCTGCCCTTGTCTAAAGCCCCAGGGGGTTACCTGCTCCTTGCCACTGTGGAGAACCTAGTTTATTTCTATTAGTCCCAAAGCCTTGGAATGTCCCCCTTTCTGACAATCAAAAAAAAGGGGATTCACACACACACACACACACACACACACACACACACACACACACACACACACACTCCTAAAGCCCCTAGAAATAACATATCACTCCCAGCAGACTAATCTCCATCAGCAGCACAGCAGCCAAAGTTCAAGCTAAACTCATACCTGCCTCATTTACCAATCCCATTCCCAAACAGACACATGAGTACAGGAGTCCTCCAAAAGTCAACACTCTAAAGATGTAAGGGGTATGTGCTGGTAGTTTAGGTTATGCTTATGTTCACATGTGTATGTCTCAACCCTAGCTCCCAAGGTGTCCTAAATATCTCTGCAATCTTCCCTATCCATCCTTCTCCAAGGGAAATTTTGATTTCTTGCTCCAAGAAAGGAGCAAGAAACTGGGGCCAAAAGGAAGGTTGCTCTTGCTCTCCACAGAGAGGGGGTAATGGGCTAGAATCATATCTTTCTGTCCTTCTAAATATTATTAGCCTGGGGAAAATAATTTTTAGTTTGTGCTCCTGGTCACTATCCCTTTACTTGAAAAGAGTGTCCCAAGCTATATTCAAAGGCTTGACTCTACCAAATGCTAGTTACACAAAGACCATCGCATATAGTGAATAGCAAATAAGCCCATTTATCCAGAGAGAGGATAGCAAACAGAAGTCTAAGAAATTATACAGAGAGAATATACCCTACAATATATGGAGTGAGTGAGTTCTCTCACTGAAAGCAAGATATCATAGCTCAAATATAAGAGGGAGTCCCACTTCTCATCCAAAAGGAAATTCTCTGAAGTCTCTAATGTAGTAGTAAACTGGGAACAAGGACATGATCGGGGTGCCTGTTCCTCTATATGTTGGTTCTTCCTAGACTCTCTCACCCTGCAGGGATTGCTCCTTGAAGAAAACCTGGATCCACTTATGCCTTCTCTCAAAGTTTGAAGCCAAAAGACTTAGGATATCTCCTCTCTCAAGCTCCAGCCAACTCTATCCTTCAAACAGAGGAGACCACTGTTACAAAGAAATTCTGTAACATAAAAGATCCAGAGGATAATATTTCCTCAGAAACACTTGTTGAAATTCTGATGGGCATCTTTTGAGGAAGAACAATACTCTCTGTCCCTGGTTTCCTGTCCAGATCCTAAAGTTATTATTCACATGTGGAGGCCCCACCTGGCAATGACCTCCAAGATGTACAGCCACTGCTCCTAAAGAGGCAGGAAAAAGTTCTCATCGCCAAAATCTTGGCACTGTTAAATAGTTCATCAGAAATGGATATGGTTTTATCAATGTAAATGACACCAAAGATGAAATGCCACTGCATCCTAAGGACCATTGGTCCTCTCTATCTTCTTTGCAGCTCAAGTTATTCTCTATGTGTTATATCTCTGGATATGTGAATTCTTGAGAGCAGAGTCTGTCTTGCTTTTCTATTAGTATTCCTTTTGGGTAGCTTGAGGTCAAAGATTAGGGATCAGGATAGGGTACCTTCTGCAGTGCCACCCACTGGTAGTATGAAATGTGACAAGGCCAGGGAATGTTCTCAAAGAAGATAGAGGTATTGTGTGGGCAAGGCCAACCTGAGCCAGGCTGCTCCAGACAACTTTCCCATGCCCTCATAAACTGACACACAATTCTCTCATTGGACTGTTTCCTAGATTTCCATCATTATTTGCTCAGAGCTGAGACTCTAATCCCCAAAATAAATAAATGTGCAGGGTATATTTCACTATTCCTTTGCTAAATGCTTTAGCCCTGATCAAATGTCTTGCTTTTATTTCTAATCTTATTTGATTATATTTTTTACTGTTATACCACCTTTACTTTTAAATATACCTCTTTTATTTCTTCTATGAAAGTCATAATAAAAATTTTAAAAGAAGAGAAAAATCCAGTATAACAAAAGATGTTTTGCTTTTTAAAAATGCATGCTCCTTGTCAAGAAACAAACTGAGTTCAGATGATTTTAGAGGTTCCCAGCCAAGCTGGAATGTCAACTGACATAAATTTACAACCTGATTTATGATACTTTGAACTCAGTAGTTTGTGTGAATTTAGAGTTGAACTGAGCAAAAGACACACTTGGTAACTATTTCTAATAACATTTATACCATCTCAAGATGACTGTTAGCGGAAAAGTCATTCTAAAACTTAGGGTTGGCTTCCTTGTCAGTACAGAGCGTTATCACTGAGCCACTAGACCTGCCAAAAGAAATGATAGTGATTTTAGATATCATTTCCATTATGCTCATATTTTAAGAAACAGAGTTTCATGCACTACAGATTTTATCTGGCCAGACTGAAGTATACTTAAGTTGTCAACATGGGGATATACATATTTTTTAAACACAAATACAAAACCATTTAAAATCCATTAAACAGATTTTAGTTACAGTGTAAGGTGGATTATAAACCATTTTTTCCTGACATTTCCCTACCCAGGCTATAGTTCAAAATAGTTTACTTCAATAATTATATTTTCCAAGCATTTTTCTTAATGGGGGCTAGAGCTGGGGCTTTTAGGCATTTTGAATTTTTTTCTTGTTTTAAAAAGGAATGATTTTAGGAACCCTATTTGCTCTTTGATGCATGTAACTAACTCTTAAAATAGACTCCATAATTTGACAAATCCCTAGAAGGTTTGGAAAGAATTGTTTGTATGTATATGTAACAAATATATTTATTTATTATATAAAACATATAATTTATATCATGCAAATAATATACAATTTACATTGCATGTACTTATATATTATTAACTATATTTTTATTATTTCTAAAGCTTTCTACTTATCTTTAGATTTATACATATATCTATGAAAGCCGAGCTCGAATTTACCCTTCAGTACTGCAGTGATACATGCAACATATCCTACTTAGAAGAAGAATAATCTGCCTCTGTTCTCCTGCTAGATCTTTGGAAAAATTTGGACTTATTTCTGCTTATTCTAAAAGAATCATATGACGCTGACACAGTCCTGCAGAATGGCAGAGAACACAACAAGATTTCAATCATGCTGATTCTTAGCCTTTAAAGATTTGGGCTCTCCTAGATAGTAGCAGGGGACCAAGAGCCTCATGCAGAATTGTCATGGTTCCAAACTCCATGCCTGTTGGCCATACCTCAATGTGGATGTGCATTTAGCAGGAATTGCACTCTTGGAATGATATAAAGAACCTTTTCACTCATGATTTGTGGGGAGTGGGGACTTTTCCTCTACAGAAAATCCAGTGTCTTGCTTAGGGGAAGGAAGATAATTGGCTTGAAGAACATATATATATATACTACCTTGATAATCCAAAAGAAGTAATTTTTTTTAAACTTCTTCAGGCATAGTTCTTATTTTGATGGTTAGACATTGTATTCTAACAGGAATGACACGCGTCACCATTTATTAATTCTTACTAAGGTTTCTAATATTGAAAGTAATGAGCAGACTCACAATCAAACCCATAAACCATAAGATTCAAAATGTATGTGTATAGAGACAGAGAAACATCTTGATATAATGTCTTCACTTGTTTGGGGAAAGTTTTCAGTAGTGTGAGGATGAATGGAAGAGGAATATTGGCCATATGGTGTTAAAAGGAGACCAAGATGGTGGGGATAAAAGGAGAAGGCCTCATTCACCAGCCTAAATGAATATTTGGATGCTACAAGTACACTATTAACATTTACATTTCACCTATTCAATACTATATGGCACTACTTAAAAAAAAATGATTAAAACTTGAACTGACTCCAAAATACTTATGTAGTATATGTGCCCGGAAGAAGTCAGGAAAAGAGCTTTCTGAATATTTCTATTTCCTTAATAAGGCATGAAATTCCCTTGAAAAGAATTCACCTTTTCCAAGATATTTGTTGCCCCGCAGACAACACACTGAGAAAGATTCATTACTAGTTCATACCCTTGGGCTTCACCGTCAAAAGCAAACTACAAAGGGACTCCAAAAGTGGGAAACCTAGAGGCAGATGCAGAGAAGAGTGGAGCTACATGTAGGCTGGACCTGGCTTCCTGCAGGAAGACAGTAAATTCACAATTACCCAAGGAGCAATAAAGCACTAGGGATGGCAGTGGATTGAAGTAGTGTCTGAGTGCCTGGGAATTCTTGGGCCCATCTAAAGGATACATTAGTGCAACAATAGTGGGTATGGTGACAGGAAAGCTCCTGTACTATAGAGAGAGGAGCTCCCTGACTACACCTAGTTGCAAAACAAAGGAGGATTCAGAGTCAAGCATCAACAAGGTCCAGAGCCATGGCATTGTCTAGCAGCCTCAAATACTCTTATTAGTTCTGCTCTATAGTATTCTCCTACGTTGGGCCCAGGTTAGCCTCTCCACCTTCTGGTCCCAAAACCTTTGCCAGCACAGGCCAATTACCTTAGTCTCCTGACAAGGTTCTCATATCTCTTCCTGCTATTGTGGTGTGTCCACAGGGGGCCTCACAGAACACAGGTTTACCCCCTACTACAAGGTTGGATCTTGAGGAAGGTCCTGAAACAGTCTAATCATGTGCCTCCCTCACATACCTTTCTCCAACCACTGGACCTCTGCCTTGACTCAGTCTTCAATGGTTAGTATACTCCCATCCTCATACTCTACCATCCCCATAATTCTAAACCCCTGCCTGATATACAAATCCTCTTTTTCATTCCCAACTGCCCTCTCCTTACTCCCATCCCCTCTCAACTCTCCTCCCAAAAATATCTCACTCCAAATCAACCTACCCCTTCTGGGTCCTCTTACTCTTACTGGGTCCTCTGGAAGGCCTGCTACATAATTATCAAACTTCCTTTCATTTTAAACCTCTTCCTTTTTGACTCAGTACTATCTTTTGGCCATGAGACTTGACTTCCTTTTAATGACACTGCTTGCCACCTTTTTTAAATCCTGATGTAATTTCATGCCCTTCAACTTGCTGGCTGAAGTGGGGACAGTCAGAATATTCCTTTCTTCCCAGCGTCATTTCCATACTTTCCCTCTACCACCATCCCTCACTAATCTCTCTTCATTTGATGTTTACAGTATCCACAATTATCATCCAATCCAGATCTAGAGGCTGCTATCTATCAGCTCCAAAGATATTCTCCTTCTTCCCTCAATGAATTCAGTGCTAGGTTTACAGTGTCTCCACCCCTCAACTCCTGCCCTCAAATTAGGGCATACTGAGGCTTCTTCAAATATCTTAACTTCCCGGGTCCTAAATCTACTCAATCCCCATGGTCTACTCCTCAACTCCACCTCAGCTACACCCAGAAATGGTTACCATTTATCTAAACCATCACCCACAAGTATTGTAATCCCATGTTTGGGCTCTCTAAAATCCCTTTATCTGACCATTTAATTATTCCATCTTTCCCTATGCCTTTTGGCCTCTAACGGCTCTTCATCCTTATTGCAACCTCCATTTCCTCTACCTTTAAGTTCTTTCACCTCTCTTCTAGCTACTGTCCCTCTTTCTTGACCCTGTGGTGAACTAATTCAATTCTATGCTATCTTCTATACTCAAACCCCTTGCCCCCCTTGTCCTTTTGCCAGTGATCTCAAAGCTCCTCTTTTCCCCTTCTCATATCACATCACTCAGATACACTGCCTAATTGTGTTCTCAGTAGCTGTACTCTCTTCTTCTTCTTCTTCTTCTTCTTCTTCTTCTTCTTCTTCTTCTTCTTCTTCTCCTCCTCCTCCTTCCCCTTCTTCTTCTTGTTAACAGCCCTGTATACAGCCTTGATCCCATCCCCTCTCAACTTCTTCAAAAACCTTCCCTGCTGCCTAAAAACATGACTGTGTCATTTCATTCTTTTTTTAAATAATATTATATTTTCCCCAGTTACATATAAAGACAATTTTTAACATTCATTTATAAAAATTTTTGAGTTCCAAATTCTTTCTCCCTCTCTTACCTCCCCCCTCTCTGACACAGTAAGCAATCTGAAAAGGCTGAGATTTCATTAGGTGTCTGGAAGATAAGATCGAAAGAAATCAGGAATGAAGGGACAGGAAAAGAGGCAAGACCAAATAATGATAAACTGGGCTTATGTTTGGTCAGGAGGGTAGCTGTTGAAACTGAAATATCCAAAAAGAAGGCTGAGCTAGAGTTAGTTCTGGGAGGTGAGTGCATATACAAAGACATCCTGATTTTCAAGGAGAAAGCGATGTATTATTTTAGAACTAAAAGGGACCCTATATTGTTGAAGATATAAAAAAGATAGGTGAGGAATGGATGAAGGAAATGACATTTGGCCTGGAGAAGAGAAGGCTTAGGCAGGTACATGTCCACCGGATGTAAATGATCATCTACTCCAAAACTTTTGCTTTACAGTGAGAGTGGAATTATTTTGCATAAATGACTACTAATAAATATAAGAGCCAAAACTTAAACTCTGGTCTTAGGACTATAATTTTTATTGGGATGAAACTTACCAAAATGAATTCTTTCTACTACTTATGTGGCAGATAAGGGTAAATATCTTTGTAAACAACTGATGTGTAATGGTAAATTTCAACTGCTCCACAATTGAGTCTAGAAGGAGGAAAGATTTAAGTTTCTGCAAGTTCAGATGTTCATTCTCCTTTCTTTAGCCTTGTTACAAAAAGTGTCTTTCCCACAATTTCCCAATTGATATTCCCATGTCAGTGGCCAGAAACAAATCAGTCAGTTCACATTGACTGATATAATGATACAATTCAAACAAAAAACTACCTAGTATTATATAATTATTATGAACCATAAAATACATTTTTCTCATCTTTCTCAATTACTAAAGTAATTTAAAATAAATTATTTTGAAATTTTCAAAATTGTATAGATTTTTAAAAATACTATTAGAGAATGATCACAAGGTTTAGAGCTACAGATCATATAGTCTAACACCTTCATTTTATAGATAAAAATGAGATCCAGTTAAGTGTCTTGTCCTAGGTCAGCATTTGAATCCATTATCAGACTAAAAATCCAGCTTCTTCTACTGTGTTGTTACTGGTGGCATATCTATCCTCCAAATCCTAACCATGAAACTGTATTTAGACAACAGCACTCTGCCCAACTTCCTAGGTCAACCCTCACTTCCCTTCTCACCCTTCCCTGGCCTGAGCCATCCTTGACACTTGTTGTTGCTTCCACTATCCATACCACACTTTAGGCTTACTTCATTATTTCAGCACCTGGCTCCTATTTTCCCTCTACTACTTGTCCTGCCATAATCCCTAGCAAATTCGATATCTATATTGATGACTCATCTAAGCTCCTGACCTCAAAGTTTCTCAGCATCTTCAATTCCAGTGACCTTTAACACTACTCTACTTGAGCCACCCATAGCAGAAATCATCTCTTATACCTCTCTGACTTTCAGCACCTGGCACAAATTTCTATAAACAGTAGTTCTATTACTATTTATTGCTGATGATGGGTTTGGATCCAATACGTGCTGAAGTAGAGAGAACTCACACTAAGTAGCTTTGGTCTCCTCAGTAAAATGAAGAAAAATATTCACCTCTTAAGAGTGAAAGAAGGGTGCGTAATATATTTTCCAGCCTTCTTCTACCTTCCCAACCTTATTTTCAAATACTTTCTAGCTTCTTCATAATTTCCCAACTTCAGAGTCATTGATAACCCTTTGCTCTTCTCCACCTTTCATATCCAGTCCACTGCCAAAATTTGTCAAGTCAATCCCCACAGCAAAATTATTTGCATAGTCTTCTCCATTGGAATGAGTGTTCCTCAAGAGCCTGGACTGGCTTTTTGGTTTGTTTTCCTTTCTTTATGTCCCTACTGCTTAGCAGGGTAGGCACTTAATAAATGTGTGCTGACTTGACAGCTTCTTTGATATACATGTTTACTCCTTAGTACTCACATAGCCACCAACCTAATTTAGGTCTTCATCACCTGTCATCTGAAGTATTGTCTCTAGGATCAAATCTAAATTCCTGTTTGGTATTTAAAACCCTTCACAATCTGGTTTGCAATTTACCTTTCCGGAGTGATTTCACATAACACACTCGTGTACACTACATTCCAGCCAAAAGCATGTTTGCTGCTCCATTAACAACACGCAGTCTCCTCTTTTAGTGCTTTTGCACAGGCCTGGAATGCTCTCCCATTCTCACACCATTCTCAAAACTCCCAATTCCCTCTTCAACACTCAGATCAAGTGCCTGCTTCTGAAAGTGGCCTTTCTTGATTCTTCCAATAGTTAGTGCTCCCTATCTGCAAAATTACTTCTGTGTGCATGTCGGTTGTGTCTGTTACAGTGTCTCCCCAGTAGAATGTAAGCTCCTTGAGGGCTGGGACTGTTTCACTTTTGTCTTTCCATTCCTAGCATCTAGCACAGAGTTTGACTCATATTAGGTGCTTTTGCAAATGCTTGCTGAATTGAACTGAAACTAAGAGTTATTAAACTGCCTATACCCTTTGACACTGTAATACCATTACTAGGTCTATTTCCAAAGATGATAAGGGAAAAAGGAAAAGAACCTATATATTCTAAGATGTTTATAGCAGCTCTCTTTGTGATAGCAAAGAACTGGAAATTGCAGGGACGCCCATCGATTGGGGAATAGTTGAACAAGTTGTAGCATATGATTGTGATGGGATACTACTGTGCCAAAAAAAAATGATGAACTCAATGATCTTAGAAAAACATGGAAAGATTTGCACAAAATAATGAAGAGCAAAATGAGCAGAACCAAGAGAGTATTGTATACAGTAACAGCAACATTGTTTTAAGAATGACTTTGAGCAAATAAGTCATTTTTATGACTTTTGTATAAATACCAAAATTAACTATAAAGGACTTATGAAGAAAGACACTATCTCCATCCAGAGAAAGAACTGATAAATAGAAGTATAGAATAATTTTACATACATACACCTATTTGTGTCTAATAGTAGCTATCTCTAAGGTGGGGGGAGGGAAGAAAGAAGGGAAAAAAGAAATTTATATGATAATTTTACTATATATTTTAAAGGAATAGCAAGTTGTACATGACAGATGTGCAATTTCATATACAATCATCTTTTTTATTATAGTATGTAATGGAATTGTTTGTTATATTCCACACATTAAAAATAAAAGAAACAAACACATCTTTTCTTTTGCAGGGTTATTTTCCTCAATGTCATCAACATACCAGGGTAATTTCTGTGTGTGTCTCTTTATTGTTTCCTCTATTTACAATGTCTTCCTTCTACCTCTCTACCTATACTAAACTTCTCATACTTTAAAAGTCACCTTGAGTCCCACCTACAATCCTATAATATCAACTGAAAATTAGGATTTAATTTTTAAAATTCCATTTACACACTAGGTTTAAGAACAGTTTCTACATAATGTACAAATGAATGGCAAAAGCATTTATTAAGCACTTACTATGTGCCAAGAACTACTGTGCAAAGTAAAATTCTCTATCGATAAAAAGAAATCTTGACATTTATGTTGTTTCTGTAGAATGTCATTATTTTTGTAAAGCTATGAAATTTACTCAATACTTTAAAAGTCCTTAAAACCATCTAGTTTTTAAATTTAAAAAATTGCAAGAAAGATTATATGTGGAGATAGTCAGTGGGTCTCCTTGTGGGAACCACAAGATATACCATCCTTTCTCTTAGACTTGCACTGTAATGCATGCATTCCAAATATCTTTTATTAATAGAACAAATTACATTCCACCTTTTAATACAACTTTAATAAAATAATATTTTGAGCTGAATAAGTAACAGATTTTTATCTCCTGATGTAGTAATAGGCTGTGGTTCCTTGCTCCACTATTTGAAATTTCATGGAGTTTTAAAACACTCCAGAATAAAAACCTAAGTAACTTCAAGATTGTATCCTTTTAACAAATTCTTTTGAAAACATAATTCACATTTTAACTCATCTTAACTAATGCAGTCTGAGACATCTAGGCAAAAATGTTCTGTTACTAGTTTCTACATTGCAGCATCAAATTATTTTCAAGGGTTATACTATATATGATTTCAACAGTATTTTAAAAGCTATAAGATTAGAAGGAGAATCAGAAAGATAACTGGTTGCAATATACTTTCTTGATATTCCATAATCATGCAAATTTCCCCAGGAGACATTTCAAAGCAAGTGTTAACAGTGGCTAATTGAGTAACAAATAAAAGTATCAGAGACTCAAATAGTCCAACCCCTGTACCACCCTCTAGGTTTAAACTGTGACCCTTTGTTAACTGCATTAACTCTTAGTAATTTACTTGTATCCTGGTCTGCATTAAAGATGTTTATGACTAGGCAAATTTTGCAAAAAGCTGTTCAAAACAACTTCAGAGGGAGAGGCCCTAACATCTAGGAGGACCAGAAAACGTCTCTTGCAGAAGGTAGCACATAAGCTGTTTTTTTAAGGAAACCAGAGATTTTAAGAGGCAGAAATGAGGAGACAGCGCACAACAGGCACAACCAGTGAAAAAGCTTGGAGGCAGGAAATATAGTCTTATGTAAAGATCAGCACATAGTCCTATATGGCCAGAACAAAGAGTTTGTGGAAAGGAGAAACATTTGCGAACAGTGGAAAGATAGGAAGGGGTTGGGTTGCAAAAAGCTTTAAACACCAAGACCCCTGAAAGGAAAGAGAAAGAGGAGACCAGAAGGTACTGGCAGCTTTTGAGCACATTAATCTTTCAATCGTGCCCCTAGTATTGACCCTTCTCGTGCTTTCCTAGGCCAATGATCAAGCTCTTATATTGGCACATTGAATCTGTGTAGGATTTATATTTGATCCTAACGGCAATCATTGGAGTTTGTTGAATAGGGGATGACTAGGTCAGATCTATGTTTTAAGAAATCATTTAGGTGGTTGTATAGAGCAGAGGGGTCAAACACGTGGCATGCAGAGCACGTAGCCCACAACACTCTCAAATGTGACAAACCAGATTAAAATGTAGCTTCTCTCTGATTTTACTAGGTTGATGTATTAATTAAAAATGAAATATATAAATGTGTTTTTCTAAGTTAATAGGTGGGCTTCAGGGATCTTTTTGTATGCTTTAGTGGCCCCATTCCAGTCTGACACACTGGTGTAGAGGGCTGGAGGGGAGAAACTTGAGGAAGCTAGACCAATTAGGAAGTTACTGTATTAGTCCTGGTGAGAGGTGATAAAGATATGAATGAGGGTAGTGACCATGTGAATGGACAAGTAAAGCATGTAAGGGCTATTGTGAAGATAGAAACAACATGTTCCAAACAGAAGACTTGCTATTCACCATCCACATTATTCCATATCCTGCCTCCCCTTGCCTGGAATGCTCTTCTCCTTAGCTTTGACTCTTGGAATACCTGATTCTCTTCAAAGCACAGGTCAACTCTTATCCCATACATGACCTTTCCTGATCCCTCCTGTTTTGCTCTTGTCCTAAAAGATTAATTTGTATTTGTTTTGCATATATTTAGTATTTACTTATCCATGTACATGTCTACTGTTACCACAAAGCAGAATGTAAGTTCTTAAAAGACAAGGGCTGTTTTGTTTATAGCCATAATTCTTCAAAGACTTGTGATTTCCTTCTGTTTTGGCACTTCCTACACCAACACATATTAGAACTTAAGTCTTAGAGGAAAAAATGTTATAAATTATTAATAATTAAAGAAGTGCAAATTAGAACAATTCACGTTCTACCTCACACCCATCAACTGATAAATATGTAAAGAAAGAAAAAAGGAAAATTATAAGAGAGGCTGTGGGAAATCTGGCATGGTAACTCCACTGCTGGTCAAATTGGATTAGTCTAGAAAGTAAGAGGGAACTTTCCCCCCCAATCACTAACTACCTATACCCTTTAATCCATTAGATTATGAGCACCTCGAACAGGAACTGTCTATTGCCTCTTTTCACAGTCCTTTTGTTGTTGTTCAGTCATGTCTGACCCTCTGTGATCCTATTTGGGGTTTTCTTGGCAAAGGTACTGGAGCAGCTTGCCATTTCTTTCTCCAGCTCACTTTACAGAATAGAAATTGAGGTAAATAGGATTAAGTGACTTACCCAGAGTCACACAACTAGTAAGTGTCAGGTCAAATTTGAACTCCAGTCCTCTTGACTCCTGCCACCTAGCTGCCCTTTCTAACTCCTAGCATTTACCATTGTTGTTTGTCCTTCATTCTCCAAGAGAACCATGCCTTCAAGAAGGTGCTGCCATGACTTGCAAGTGAATTGAATTTAAGTGAGGCAGGGCTGTGCAAAGTCACCAGCCTCATCCTCTAATCTGGAGCCATTTGGGCCCAATGGCAAGATATAGATCAGGAAGAGTAGAGATGGCCCTGGACTCAGTGAGAGACCTTGGCCTTTTTAAGCTAAAGTTTTTCCCAGGTCTCAGTTTGTCTGAGGCAATGGCTATCCAGTGGTTAAGGCTAGGTAAAATGAGGCAAAGAATGACTTCTTTTACCTAGAAAAGAAGGAAAAAAAGAAGGAAGGAAGGAAGGAAGGAAGGGGCTTACCATTTCCTTTTCTAGTTCATTTTTTTTACAGATGAGGAAAATAAGGTCAAGATGGGTCACACAGCCAGTAAGAGTCTGAGGCCAGATTGGAACTTAGGAAGATGAGTATTCCTGACTTTAGGCCCAGTACTCTGTCCACTGTGCCACCTAGCTGCACTGTTCTTAGGTTTAAAAATATGCTTTTGGTCATTATTAAAGATGGTATTTCCATGGCTTTCATTCTTAGGGCTTTCAACATGAGTGCTGTAATTTGTGGAATAAACATGTGGTTTTTGTTTACTGTTTCTATAGTTACGTCAGGCTTTTGTTTTATGTTGAACTATCTTCATACCCTGGATATAAGTCTGTCTTGATCATTGTGAATTATTGTTCTGTTATATTTCTGAATGGAGTTCTCTCAATTTCATTGGGAAGCTAGGTAGCTCAGTGAGTACAGCACCAGCCCTGGAGTCAGGAGGCCCTGAGTTCAAATCTAATCTCAGACACTTGACACGTTTACTAGCTGTGTGACCTTGGGCAAGTCACTTAACCCCAACTGCCCTGCTTTCCCCCCTCCAAAAAAAAATTCAATTTCATCTAATTTTTTATATTAACATTCATCAGTCAGATAGATCTATAGTCTCTTTATTTTTTCTATATTTGGATGGGCCGTCCTGATTCCAAGCCCAGTACTCTATCCATTATGCCAGGGTATCTTGCCTACATGTTAATATATAGGGATAGGAAATTGACCTATGATTTCACTGATAAAGGGAATCCCAAGGTGGACAAAGTACTTCTACCATTGTAGGTTGGCACCTTCTTTGCAATTTATAGTCTTAGAGGATTGCCTAGTGCAGTGGTATCAAACTCAAATAGAAACAGGGGCCATTGAATCATATATAAGGATGTTGACTTAGAAAACCACATTTCAACATTTGTGTTCTCTATTGATCAGAAAAATGCAAAGTAAAACAATTCTGAGGTACCACCTCACACCTATCAGAATGGCTAATATGACAAAAAAGGAAAGGGGATGTGAGATAACTGGGACACTAACGCCATGTTGGTGGCATTGTGAACTGATCCAACCATTCTGGAGAACAATTTAGAACTATGCCCAGAGGGCTATACAACTGTACATACTTTGATTCAGCAATAACATTGCTAGGTCTATATCCCAAAGACATCCAAAAAAAGGGAAAAGGACCTATTTGTACAAAAATATTTATAGCAGCTCTCCTTATCGTGGCAAAGAATTGGAACTCAAAGGGATGACCATCAATTGGGGAATGGCTAAACAAGCTGTGATACGTGATTGTAATGAAATGTTATTGTGCTAGAAGAAATGACATGCAGGATAATTTCAGAAAAACCTCAAAAGACTTACATGAAATGATGCCAAGTGAAGAAAACAGAACAAGAAGAATGTTGTATACAGCAACAGCAATATTATTGTTCAGTGAAGAACTGTGAATGACTCAGCCAAACAATGATCCAAGACAATCCCAAATGACTAATGATGATGCGGACTATCCACCTCCAGAGAAAGAACTAATATTGATTGAATACAGACTGAAACATGCTATTTTTTACTTTCTTTTTTTCTTTCACTTGAGTCTTCTTGTACAAAATGACTAATATGGAAATGTTTTACATAACTGTATATGTATGTATACTGATTGCTTACTGTCTCAGGGAGGGGGGAGGGCAGGGATGAAGGGAAGGATAGAATTTGGAACCCAAAACTTTAAATAAAAATGTTTTAAAAATTGAAAAAAAAACCTATTCTTTGTGTTCTGCTGTCTTTTTATTTATTTTGTTAACTATTTCCTGATTACATTTTAATCTTGTTCTGGGCATCTCTGGCCTAGAACACTATGAAGTTAAGTGACTTCCCTAGACTCACACTGGTAGTAGGTGTCAGAGAGGGAGCTTAAACACCAGCATTCCTGGGAGCAAGGCCAGCTCCGTATCAATTATGGAACACTACCTCTTATCAATGTATTTACCTTTACAAATTTGCCAAACCGCAACCAAGAATTAGTCCATCTGCCTCCTAGTACCCATTCATGTGTTACTGAAAGAAGCTGGATAAAATCCTATAATTATGCTGACTGGGTCTACTATAAATTTTCTATTTAATCTCAAAGGGGCCCTCAGTTCAGCAAAGCAAACCTTTAAGCCCTCTCTCATTGATTTCCTTACCCACTTCTCAGAAATGCTGTTCCAAACTTATACTTCTGTCCTCAAGCCTCCTACACTAAATCCCTCTGCCCAGTCTCATAGCTGAGGACCTCATTTGGTATTCTACTGGGAAAAAAAAGTGAGGCCATTTTTTGCCATGAGTTCCTTCTCCTTACCTTCTCTACAGGTTGCACACCCTTGACATCATCACCTAGTCCAGGAATGGAGAATCTTTGATTGAGGCCACATGTGGCCTTATAGGTCCTTGGGTTCGGCCTTTTGACTGAGTCCGAGTTTTACAGAACAAATCCTTTTATGAAAGGGATTTGTTCTGTGAAGTTTGGATTCAAGGGGCCAAATTTGAGGACCTAGAGGGCCATATGTGGTCTTGAGGCTGCAGGTTCCCCAGCCCTGAAGTCCTAGTCCCTCCTTTATTCCAAACTTTGCAGGTGGTTCTTCTCCTCATCAAAGCCAACCACTTCATATGCACCCTTTATCCCATCACCTCTCATCTTCTCTAGCAAATTATCCGGATAGTCAACCCCTCTTTGCCTCAATCTCCAAACTTTCCCTTAAGTGCTAGTTCCTTCACTGCTGCCTAAGAACATGCTTTCTCAAAAGACTCTAGGTTTTATCATCTATCCACTCAACCTATCGTCCTATATTTCTTTATCTTTTCCCTGCCAAAATCCTGGGAAAAGTTGTTTACTCTCCCTTCACTACCACTTCTATCCCTTTTTTCCTCAAGTCTTTGCATCCTGGCTTCCACCCTCATAGATTCATTGAAAATGCTCCCTGCACATGTCCTCTTCCCTAAAAGAACCTAAGTTTCTTGAGCACAGAGCAATTTCGCTTTTGTCTTTAGTTTCCTAATGCCTTTTTAGAACAGTTAGTTCCCTGAACAAAATAAGTGCATACCTCATGCTTTTACCCCAGCTGTCCTCCAAGGCCAGAATGCTCCTCCTCAGTTCTGCCCCTGAAAATTCCCAGATTCTTTCAAGGTTCAATTCAAACATCATAGGAAGCCTTTCCATCCCTTCACCCAGGTCACTCAACCAGTATTTATCAATTTGTTATGTGTCAGGCACTGGGCTAACTGCTAGGCAACTGTAGAAAGGTAAAAACATTGTCCTTGCTTTTCAAAGAGGGGGGGGTGCGGGTGGGAGCTGGAGGTGAGTATAATGGTAATTAAGGTGGGACTTTTTTTTACTGTTTTCTCTCTTGGAGCACTGAGGTAATCAAGTGCCCTTGATGAGTCTGGCCTTTGTTTCTTTGATTAAATGGGGAGTCTTTGATGACCTGCTTAATAAACAAGAAAGCCTAGTTCACATAGGTTGTGACACCCTTTGACCCTGAAGAGGGTATATAAACTCAGAGGTTATATAAACTCAGAGGTTAGCATTTTCTTGGGGGTTCTCACTCACTGGAAGAGTGTTGTGTGATGAGATTCTGGGTAGCCGCTGGAGCCCCGCCCCCACCCGAACTTTGAAAACCCAGATGTTGATGCCCTTCTCTCTGGTAACTATGTAATTCTTTTGTCAGACAGCTAGAGGCCTGTCTGTTGGTAACTGTGTGTGTTTGCTCTATTGGTATTGCCTCTGTTTATAATTTCTGTTTGTATTTGCCTTGAAGTTCAGAATGCTAGCTTCTCCCCTGAACTAAGTGAAAGGTTTACGTATGGTTAATTAAAGTGAGATTGTTAACCCCTTAAAGTTGCTTTCCTTAGAAAAGCAGATCAAGGAGCCTGTGCTAGCAGCCCTCCCGTGTGCTGGTGTGCTGGTGTTATTGGCCTTACACAGCCACAGTAGCAGCAACCAACATTGTTGTTACAGAGAGACAACATGGGAAGTGATCTCAGAAAGAAATGACTAAGTGGGAGTTGGGGGGAAGATGTGCAATGGGGAAAAGCCAGCTGGAGAAGGTGAGACTTGAGCTGAGCTTTGAAGGAAGCCAGCCAGGACAGAAGTAAGAAAGGAAAGCACTGTAGTCTTCCTAAGGGGACAGCCAGGGACAAGACAAGAGTTGGGAAATGGAGTGTTTTGTGACGTTGTAGCAGTGTAGGTGGATCACGGTGCCTGGAGGGAAGAAAAGTGTAGCAACAGAAGGGTAAGGAGTGACCAGATGGTGGAGATGTTTCCTTTAATGATCCCACATAAATAGACTGTTTTCCCTCACTAGATTGTAAGCCCCTAAAAGGCAGAAACTTTCACTGTTGGCACACATTAGGTGCTCAAATGATTAATTTCTTCATTGAAATCCGAAAGCTCACCGTGTCCAAGTCTAAATTAAATTGTATCTCACAATTCCTAAAGAAAAACACTATCCAAACGGTGAGAACTGTTGTCAAGAACTGATGAATTCGTATCATACTTTTTCCACTTTTTCTTGCTTGTGCGTATTCTTTGGCAACATGGCTAATACAGAAATGTTTTGCATGACAATATATATTAATATCATGTTGCTTGCCTTCTCAAGGACTGGAGGGGGGAGAATGTGAAATTCAAAACTTTTAAAGATGAATGTTTGAAATGTTCGTAAACGTAACTGGGAAATAGTTAACGAAATAAAAAGTTTAAAAAGCCCTCCCGTAAGGCGAAATATATCACCCCACAAATTTGCTATATTAATTTCATAGTATATTAAGAGGCCAGAGTGAGTGGAACACTCTCCATCTCTGGAATTTTTTTTTTCGAGGTTAATTTTTCCCCGTTTCTTTTTAGCATGGGGGGGGTGGGTCCCCTTAATCTTAGCTTTAGGCCACTCCCAGATTAAAAAGCGAAATAAAAAATATTTTTAATTGAGGCATTATTTTATATGTTCAAATGGCTCGAGGTACCTAAAATCACCAAGCACTCTATTGGGTCTCTTAACTATCAAGATCTGTAACTCTCTTGTTTTTCTGACTTAGACCTCCCCCCAGCCCAAAAAAATCATCGGTTTTCTACAGCTCTTTTTCTTCTGGGAAACTTTGATCAACTCCAGGGCTCCTTGAAGTTTATAAGTCACCGCAGCTCCCAAGAGTCCAAAGAAAAACGGAAAGAAAACACAACTGTTTACTTAGCAGCCCCGCCCCTCCGGGGTGGGTGGGGCTAAGGGCGTGACCAGGAACACACGCGGGGGGTGGGGGGAGTTCGGAGCGTGTTTACACGAGGCGTGGACCTCGTATTTCAGGCCTCGCAGCCCCGGCTCCTCGGTCAGTCAGACAGGCTTCTAAACATCAGCACGCTTCCGTGTGCGCGGCTCTTAATGAGCCCAAGGCCAAACACTCGGGCCTACTTACGTCACTCGGGAAGGCGGTCAAAGCCCCGGGTCAGAACAGGGGTGTGGCGGCGTCCGTTGGGTCACTCACGCGCACACTCGGCGCCGGTCGGGTGGAAACGAGTGTGCACGAGCGTGCCACGCTCACCACGCCCTCTTTCCTCCGCCGGGCGGGGGAGCTCCAAAGCGAGCAAGGTCGGTCAGCCTCCAGAGCCCTTGATCCGGCCGCAAGCTCCCCTCCCCCACGCCACCACCGCGCCTGCGCTAACTCGCGCGCAGCCTCTTCCGGCGGGGGCGGGAGTGCGGGTGGGGGGCGGGACGCGGCGCAGGCCGCAGTCCCCGCAAGCGTCCAAGGGCGAGGTAAGGGGAAAGCTGGGAGGTGGGTTGCCAAGGGACTCGCGGGCGCGGGCCGCGGGGCAGTTAGGAGTGCGCGGAGGGGAGGAGCAGGAAGAGATCCAGCTTAGCAGGGGCAGGCGGCCTATACCGGCTGTCTCTGTTAGGACCAGTGCCCCTACCCCCGGCCGGGACCGAGCTGAAGAACTAACTAATTTTAGGATTTCAGTTTCAATCTTGAGGGAGCTTTGTAGAAGCTTGACAAAAGGCACCGGAAGTGGCTTTGGCGCGCCCCCCCCCTTGCCTCCCTTCTCGCCTCGGGGGCGGGGCGGTTGAGCTTGTGACGTAGTGGAGTGTCTTGAGATAGACATCCTTTCCCTTTCCCTGTGACGTAATGGAGTGACACGTGCGGGGGATTGTGGGGCAAGCCTTGGGCACGTGGGTGGTGAGATCCATGTGCCCTGTCACTAGTGAAGTCAATGGAACTATGAGAGAGAGGGAAAAAGATGAGCGATAGGAGACTTGTGTGCGTGTGACCCCCGGGGGGAAGACCATGATGTGGGGGCTTCGTGTGGCCAGCCTGGAGATGGTTGAAAAAGGCATGGGTGGGAAATGAGCCCTAAAAATACCCGTCTGGGAGGAAATCGGGTAGATGGCAGAGAAGTGACAGAGAAGTGCGATAAAGGACGGCGATGGTGATTCGACTCTTGTGAAGGGGAGGTGTGATTCTGTGGGATAGTGATCAGTCGTGAAATACATAGAGAGCCACAAAAGTTTTCATTGGCATCAGCACATGGTAGAGGGGAGACAGCACAGAGATTCCCTACTTAGAGGACTTCGGTCCAAATCCCACTTATATCAGTTATTTTTTTGACAGTGGACCAGGCAGTGCTTTCTCTCACCCTCACTTTACTCTTCCGTTTTCTGTTTGTGTCATTCAAAGCCCTTCATAACCTATCCCCTTCTACTTCCCAGACTTCTTAAACTGTTCTGCTCCCTGACAAGTACCTTTGAATCCAGTGACACCGGCCTCCTAGCCGTTCTATGAACAAGACATTCCATTGCTCAGGTCTAGGTAACTGTTCATGGCTGGAATGCCCTCTGCTCAACTGTCTAGTGACTCTTCCTGGCTTTCTTTAAGGCCCCAGTAAAATCCTATCTTTTACAGAAAGCCTGTCCCAACCCCTGTTAATTCTAATGTCTTCCGTCTGTTAAATATTTTCTACTTATCCTGTGTATAGCTTGTTTTGTATATGTTTATTTGGGTCTTGCCCTCCCCATTAGATTGTAAGCCCCTTAAGGACAGGGACTCTGCCTTTTTTGTATCCCTATTGCGTACCACAGAGGCTGGTATATAATAGATGCTTAATAAAAGTTTATTGATTAATTGATATTAGAAGTGTTTTATCTAACCACTGTATCTTAGAATTTGTAGCATAGGATTTTTTTCTCAGAGATGATCTGTGGATTCTTCACAATTGTTTTCTGTATTAAGTGTCCACAAGTTTGGGGCATTTTTCTTCATATTACTTCATGTATTGTGGTTTTTGACTTACAGTCTTCTAGGAAAACTAATGCTTTGATTGTCTGTGCAGCCTTTCTTCAAGATCAGTGTGTTTTGCTTGTATAGAGATAGAGATCATGTGTAAATTGTAAAAATAACGTTGCATTTTGTTTCCCTTCTTCCAGATTAACTTTCATTTAATTATATTTATATTCTCAATTATTTGTTCTCTGTTTTGCTTCTTGGAGAGAATCACCACTCTTGCAATCAAGTCATTCTGTTTTGCTTTGTAGGTCACAAATTTTGCTATTTATTCCCTTTTAACATCTGCCTTCAAGATTCTTGTTTCTCTCTTGAACAATTAGGGAACATCTCACTTTGGTTCCATGCTCCCTTGGGAATCCATAGGCTCCTTTGCTTCGTCAGGTGTTAGTTTAATTTCTTTTACAATATTCATTTAGAGATATTTGAACTCATTTAGACATCTTGGTGGCCATTTTCCCTCCTGTTTGAATATCGCCCCTGTTGAATGATCAGCATATGCTCTAGGTTTTTGACTAATTTTTTTTATTCTAAGATTTTTGGTAATTTCATTTTTTTACTCCTTATTTTCCTCTCTCACTTCCTGGCTCCCTCTTTGATGGAGGATCCCTTGGGGGCTGCACTTCAAAGTTATTTCAGTCTCCTCCAGTGTTGGGAAATTTACTTTTCAACAGCTTCAGCCCCTACCCTAAAGTAATTTCTTTGGGGACAGAACTGACCCCAGCTGGATGCCAGTCCCCTTTTCTCTGGGCCTGTAGTAGCCTGACTTACATTTGACACCTGCCTCAGGAGCAGCATGTTTGCCTGTACCCACTCATCCACCCCCCCCCCACCCCACCCCCACGCACAAGAGGATGGGCAGAGTTGAGGTCTGATACTGCCATCCGATGATGGGGTGAAAATAGAGATAGAGTGCGTTGACAAAGATTATAGTAGCGTCAAGGAGATTGCTGAGTGGGTCTCAAGAACATAAGCTGACAGGATGGTTTGTGTTGCCCTGCCAGAGCATGGGGCCTGGTGGGGTAGAGGATGCTGAATGAGTGAGTGATTAATTTATTGGATTGTTACGTTGTTAGCTCCTCAGGCCAAGATACTAAGAAACCTATCTATAATTCCTTACTTCTTGCTCATGATCCTATTTTGGGGAGTTTTGAGATTTCCTTAGGACTGGGGAAAAAAAAGTCTAGTCTTCCATCAGATCTATGACACACTTTGAAGGAAATACTAAAAATATTTATGTAGCAGTATCATTGCCATAAAGCCTCCTAAAGTGACTGCTTTATTGGGACAATACTCATTTGGATGTCATAGTTCTGATATGTATTAAAATCACTTGTGTTACTTTATTTTTTTCTTGTATATTATCATGATACTTTTGTTTAGTGTTTGTGTAGAATCATATTGAAAAGAAATAGAAGACCATTAACCCTCTTTTTGGCAAAGGAAGGGAACTTTGGATGTGGAACATTGAGTAAACTATAAGATTTCATTGATGTGTTAGTTTTGTTGAAATGCTTGTTTACTTCTTTTTTATTCTATGTTACAAAGAATGACTTGATAGAGGATCAGGGAAAGCACATATTCAGAAATCAAAAGTCAGTGAGTATAAAGGAACTACCATGTGCCAGGCACTGTGCTTGTTAATAGGATACAAAGACCAAAAAAAGGAAATAATCTCTGCTCACAAGAAGCTTAGATTCTTTTACAAAGGAAGATAATGTAAAAATAAACAACACCAATGTAAAATTTTACTTTAAATGAAAGATAACATGTATTTCAGTCTTTATTAATGTGAAGGTCAGGTGAGGAAAGGCAGTGATATGGAAATGATGACATCATCAATTCTAAATTCCCCCTAACTCTGGCCTTCATATCTTTAGCTGGAATATACAAAGAAGTATAAGACAAAATCTCTGTGAAGACATAGACTCTGTACTTGGAAAGATCTAGTTTCAGATGTCACCACATATGCAATTAAGTCATTTATCCCTTTAGTGAGTTTCCTTATCTATAAAATAGAGACTAATACCTATAGTATCTATCTGTCAGGTCTGTTGGGAAACTAAAGTAAGATAATGATGCATATAAAACACTTTACAATTCTTAAAATATTGTGTAAGTGTCAACTTAAATAACTGATGTGGCTTTTCCAGGTCCCTTCTTGCCTTTCCCCTGCTCTCCCTTCCAGTATCTTCCTTCTGAAATTGTCTTCCATCTACTTTGTATATGCATTTTATGTACAACAGTTATTTACATATTTCCACTATTAAAAGTGAACTCCCAGATGACAGAGCCAGTGTTTTTGCCTTTCTTTCTATCCCCAGCATACAGCACAATGCCTCCCACAAAATAAATGCTTAATAAATGTTCATTAATTAGCTGACCTTCTTGAAATCACAGCTCTGGGCCAAAAAAAAAATGCATAAAATGTTGAGACCCTGTCATATAGGCAATTGTGTCAAGGTATAAAAGATCAATTTATTGCCCTAAGAGAGTTTATTAGATTATAAGACCTTTAAATACAGGGACCATGTTTTATATTTCATGTGCCTTCTGTTCACATGAGCAGTAAATATCCACTGATTTGAGTTTAGACTCTTAACGGAAAGAAAAATGCAATACGCAAAAAGTATATAAAATAACTACGTAGGCAATTATAAACTTGCAGTATTTTTGTTTAAAGAAGCATAGCAATGAATGACTTGGATTATTATTCAAGGATGTATTTTCCTATAAAAAAGTATCAGCCCAACATACATCTCTTTAATCCCTAATGTATTTGAAGTACATTATGGATATGCCCCCACATAAAGTTGGTCCAATCACAGTCTCATAATTAATACATTTTTAAAAAAACCAGTTTTAACAGCTCAAACCCTCTAACTGGTGAAGTATAGTTATAGCTAATCACAAATGGTTGCTAGACAAGTTGAGAACAGTGTTTTTCTTGCCCTGGGCCTGTTAATGCAGTAGCACAGACAAAAAGGGACGTATATATGGTGTTGCTTGCCCTCCCTCCCCCAACTACAGGGTAAGAAATCTAGGAGGGCAGCATTTGAAGGGAAGAAGTAGTTAGTATTGGGGCAGCTAGATGAGGCAGTGGATAGAGCACCAGACCTGGAGTCAGGAAGACCTGAGTTCAAATCCAACCACAGATATGTACTAGCTTTGTGACCCTGGGCAGGTCACCCCTTTTTGCCTCAGTTTCTTCACCTGTAAAATGAGCAGAGAAGAATATGGCAAACCATTCTAGTATCTTTGCCAAGAAAACCCTAGTTGGGGTCATGAAGACTTAGACATGACTGAAGCAACTGAACAGCAACAGGAGTTAGACTTTTCACCTGTTTTGAGCTGGTCCAAATTTTCGCCATCCAAGAATGTGTCTTATATAACATTCAGGGCAGCACAGGGAGTCAGGAGCTAAGCTAGCATCCAAATCTAGTACTTTCCCCATAATTCTGTATGTGCCTTAAGGAAAGGGGATGAGCCACCAAAGAAATATAAAGAGTTTAGAGAAAGAAGGAGTAAATGTGGGAGCAAGGAATCAGCAAGATGTTGTGGGAAAAACAATGATTTTAGAGCCAGAAGACCTGAATTCAAATCCCAACTTTACTGCTTTATTACTTGGGTCTCTGTGACCAAGTGTCTTCACCTCCACTAGGTATCAGTTTCCTCTTTAATAAAATGAGGAGTTTAGACTTAGGCATCATCAAGGTCCCTTCCAGTTCTAAATCCTGTGATTACTTAGCATTCAGAAAAAGATGGAAATTAGATGGAGAAGTTAGCCCTAAAAAAGAATAATTATTTTGTAACTAAATCTGAGGATGGGGTTTCATTGAAACTTTTAACTATGATAAGGCAACATCTAAAGATTAGTGAATGAATTTCCCAGCAGCAGTCAGTCTAGTTGATATTAGACAACATAAATTTGTTGTGATAAGACTTTATACTATTTCCTTAACAAGATTGTAACCAGCTGTTCTTAAAACTTCTCTGTATTCTCCAATAGCACCTAGCACAGTAATTGCTTAGACATTGTAAATAGTAAACTTTTTTTGATTGCTGTATCTTCGGTTTTTCAAGTACTCACTTGATTTGATGTCTTAGCACTTTCTTGATGACTGTATCTTTAGTTTTCCAAATCTATAATCCTAATTATCAAAGACCAACTAACCATATCACAGAAGGATTACAATTTAGATTAGTGAAGGTCATATTCATATTAATGAAATTATAGATCTTTGAAGTATTTAAGGCATTCGACCTGTAGCTTTAGGACTCATTTTTATGTGCAAAACATAGTGATCCTCCACTGAAGTCCTTCAGTGCTTTAGTGGGCTATAGAGAGGACTCTGGGTTCTCAATGTCAGTTCCAACACAGTGGTTGCTATAGTATATATTGTTAGGGTGCAAAGTGTAGCCCTAATGATGGACTGTATGTCTGGCTTCAGAAAAGTAGGCTTTCTAAATTCATTGAGTCTTACAGTCTCAGAAGGAAGCTTGGAGGCCTTCTAGTCTAACTGGTACTTAAGAATCTACTTTACCGCATACTGAACAAATAGGCATCCGGCCTTTGATTGAGAATTGCTAGGGAAGGGGAAATAATAATCCACTGAGCCAACTAAATTCACTTTTGGATAGCTCTAATTGTTAGCAATTTTTTCCTTATACCAAACCTAAAACTTACCTCTTTGAAATTTTCTTTGAAATTTCTACGCATTGGTCCTACTCTGCTCTCTAAGGCCAACCAGAACAAATCTAAATGGGGAAGGAGGAGTTATTTAATAAACTTTGCACCCACAAATTGCCATATTTTACCAAGCCTGCCGTGCTCCAAATATGCTGAGTTTGGGATCATCTAGACATTAAAAGAGCACCTGGAAACAAAACACCACCACCTAGATAGTTGGTTTGTTTTTGATTTGGTTTTTTGTTTTGTTTTTTTTTTAGAGAGATCCATCATTAGTCCAGCTATAGAATGACAAGATTTTCAACCACAATTAAAACACAGCTGGACAGAAAGATGGCCTTGAGTCAGGAAGACCTGAATTCAAGTCTTGCCTGACATTGCTGTTTGAAATTGGACAAGTTATATCATCTATATGGACCCTCAGTTTCCTTATGTGTGACCTCTGTAGTCCCTTTCAGCTTTAAATCTATAATCCTAATTATCAAAGACCAACTACCATATCTCAGAAGGATTACAGTTTGAATTAGTGAAGGTCATATTCATACTAATAAACTTACAGATCTTTGAAGTATTTAAGCATAGTAGGCAGTCAATCATTTAGTAAAAATTTATTAAAGTTTACTATGTGTGAGGCACTTTGCTAAGTGCTAGAGATATGAGAAGAGGAAGAAGACACTCCTTGCCCTCAAGGAGCTCCCAATTTAAAGCAGAAGACAACAAGCAAAAACCAAATATGAACAAACAAGCTATATACAGGATAATTAGGAAATAATTAGAAGAGGGAAGGCATTAGAATTAATAGGGAATGGGAAAGGCTTTCTGTAGAATATAGGATTTAAGTTGGATCTTAAAGGGAGCCAGGGAAGCCAGTCAACAGAGATAAGAAGGGAGAACATTTCAGGAATGGGGGACAGCCAGAGAGAATGCCTGGAGCTAAGAGATAGAGTGTCTTGTTCATGGAACAGGAAGGAGGCTGGTGTCAATGGATTGAAGAGTAAATGGCAGGGAGTAAGGTGTACTGGGGAGCCACTGGAGTTTATTGAGTAAGGGGATGATGTGGTCAGACCTGAACTTGAGGAAAATCACTTTAGTGGATTTAGAGGATAGATTGGCATCCAGAAAGACTTCAGGGAGGCAGACACATTAACAAGCTCTTGAAATAGTTAAGACACCGTAACAACAATTTGGCTAGCAGCAGCTATTGAGGTATAAGACCCAACAAGGCCAGCAACAAGAGCTGCCAGTGCAGGTTCTTTGGTCTGCTTTACTAAGGAAAGTAACTTTAAGGGATTAACAATTTCACTTTAATCAAACATACATACATACATATATGTATGTATGTGTATATATATACACATATATATACGTATATATATATACACATATATATGTGTATATATACGTATATATACACACACACACACACACATATATATCCTGAACTTGAGAGCAAATACAAATAGAAATTATGAACATCAACAGACAGACTTTGTCTGATTCAAATCACAATTCATAGTTACCAGGGAAGCATTAACATCTGGGTTTACAAGGCGGGGTGCTCTTAACAATGGCTGCCCAGAGTCTCTTGAGTCACACAACACTCTTCCAGTGAGTGAGAGCCCCCAAAGGAAAAACGCCAACCCCTGAGTTTATATACCCTGTTCAGGGTCAAAGGGCATCACAACATATGACTCAAACCCATGTGACCTAAAAGCATCACAAACATGCATGACCTAAAAGCTTCTGGCATCACAAACATGTGACTCAAACCCATGTAAACTAGGCTTTTTCTTGAGGTAAGGAGGTCATCAAAGACTCCTGGTTTAATCAAAGAAACAAAGGCTGGACTCATCACAGGCACTTGATTAAGTGCTCCAAAAGAGAAAACAGTAAAAAAAAAAAAACCACCCCACCTTAATTACTGATACACTCACAAGGTGATGAGAGCTGACTACAGTAGTGGCAGTTTCAGAGGAGAGAAGGGGATGTATTTAATTGATGTTACAAAAGTGAATATTGACAGGCTTTGGCAACAGATTAGATGAGGGGGAGGGGTGGTGGAATGGGGCTTGAGAGATAGTGATGAGTCAAGGATAACACCTAGATTGTGAGCTTGGGGGACTGGAAGGATGGCATTGCCCTCTATAGTAATATGAAGGGTTTAGGGGAAAGATAATACATTCAGTTTTGAATAATGTTGAATTTAAGATGTCCACTGGATGTCCAGTTTGAGGTGTCTGAAAGGCAGTTCAAGATGTGAGACTGGAGATAAGAAGAAAAGTTAGAGCAGGATAGTTATATTTGAGAATTATCAGGATAGAGATGGTCATTCAATCCATAGGAGCTAACGAAATTGCCAAGCAAAGTAGTGTAGAAGAGACGAGGGCCCAGGACAGAGCTCTGAGCAACAATTAGAGGACGTGACTCGGCATGATCTGGATGATGATCTAGCAAAGGAGACTGAGAAGAAGCAATATGAGAAGTAGGAGGTGAGCCAGGAAAGAGCGGTGACTGAAAACCTAGAGAGAAAATATTATCAAGGAGTAAAAGGTGATCAGTAGTTTCAGAAGCTGGAGAGAGGTCAAGGAGAATGAGGATTGAGAAAAAGCCATTGGGTTGGGTTTGTTTGGTTTTGTTCTTGTTTTGGCAATTAAGAGACCATTGGTAACTTTAGAGAAGAAAAAAAAAGTTGAAATGATGAGGTCAGAAGCCAGATTGTGAGGACTTAAGAAGAGAGGCACCTATCATAGATAGCCTTTTCAAGTTTAGCCACAAAGGGCAGAAAAGATATAAAACAATAGTTATTTACAATGCAAGGACCAAGTGAAGGTTTTTTTCAGGATAGAAGAGTCATGGGCATGTTTGTAGGAAGTTGTGAAGGAGCCAGTAGAGAGGGAGAAATTGAAAATAAATGAAAGGATGGGAATGACAGAAGGGGGCAATCTGTTGGAGGAAAAAGGATGGAATGAGATCTCTTTTGCTGATTGAGAGGTTAGCCATGGTAAGGAATAATGCCACTTCTTTATGTGAGATTGTTGAAGGAGGAGATGATGGCAGAAGGTATATGAGTGATATGAGATGAGGAAGAGTGGAGAAGAGAGAGCTCATGGCAAATGGCCTTAATTTTTTTCTGTTAGATATGAGACAAGGTTCTCAACTGACAAAGTGGGGACAGGGGGAACCATTGGAGGTTTGATAGAGATGAAAAGGTTTGGAAGAGCCTTTGTGGAGAGTCGGATATTGAGTTGATGAAGAAAGTAGAGTAGGTTTGCTTAGCAGCAGTGAGGGCCTAAGTGAGATTATATAATACAGATTTGTAGTGGACCGAATCATAATAATTGCATGATTTTCTCCACCTTAGTTCAACAGCATTCATAAAAGTGAAGATGGTGAATGATAGGAGTGATCCAACGCTCGGACTTGGCAGGGTACCATCAGCAGTGTGATAAAGGGACTAGGGACTCAAGAAGAGGAGAGTATAGATTTGACTTGGCCAAGGTGAGGAAAAGAGGAGAGAGTGACAAATGCAAGGGTCATGACCTGGGAAAGAGCTGAGGGATCAAGGGATTAGACATCATGGTATGTATAAAGAGTAAGGGAAGGCAGAAGGAGAGGTGAAAAGCCAATAGATTGTGGTCAGTAAGGAGATTTTAGAATTCTTGAACATGGAGGTGGTACATTTGTGAGTGATGGTAAGATCAAGGATATGACCCTCATTGAATGTGGCTTAGGAGTAGGTAATGGGATGTGAATAAGTTGAGGAACTAGGTGGTTAGTATGTATACAGTCGTTAATAAATATCTGTTTAATGAATAATACCCTTTGTCTAATAACATAAAATTTTGTCTTTATACATTTATATATTACTTAGAGAACAGGTACAACTTTGCATGAGAAAACTAGAAAAGTGCATGTTTGTAAATGTGAGTGAAATTTTAGTGAATGTTAATGCAAATAGTTGTATCATAGATGAAGAGAAGAACCACAAAATTGTTATAGAAATCTTAACAGGAATTTCATTTTTGGAAACTTTTACTTAATGTAAGTTCTAAAGTATATTTCAGCATATAGTTACATAAGTATCTTGTTATTGTTAGAAAGTAAAACATTTTGTTTTCTCTGTTTGATACAAAATGTTGTTCCATAAAAATGTTAAAGGATAGAATTTCACTTTGAGTTTTATTTACATTCAGTATTACGTTTCCAATAAATGCCTTTTACTTTGTTTAGAGCATTATGAAGTAGGTAAGTTTTTTTTAAATTAAGTCTTGGAAATTGATTAGCAAATATGCCTAAATAAATATTTATTTTTAGGTTTTTCCACATAAGTGAAGAAAGCAGTTTGGGCAAGTGGTGACACACTTCCACCTTACAATGTCTGAAGATGAAGAAAGAGTGAAATTGCGCCGTGTTGAGCCAGCTATCCAGAAATTCATTAAAGTAGTAATCCCAACGGACCTAGAAAGGTTGAGAAAACATCAGATAAATATTGAGAAGGTGAGCCCCTTCATTTTCTATCATGAGGAAACAGTTACATAGGTCTACTTATATTTATTGTGGATTTTAACTAAATTCGAAGTATTAGATGAGATGCTTTGCTAAAACACCTGGCTCCTATTGATTTAACAATGGGGTTTATTTTATCTGTTGGTTTTTCTGCTCTGCAAATATGTCACTGATAGAGTATTTCTTTAGGAAAAGGATATAGGGACATATCCTGTAGATTTTTTATTAGTCCATATTGATTTATTAGACTATTAGTAATTAAAATATAGAACCTATCCAAACATAATGTTTATATATTTCTTGTGCACAGTGGGGAGGGATAGCTATCCTGTTCTCTGAATTCAGCTCTTGGCTTAATTTTTTCTGTGTCTCAGCAAGTTTTTAGACTTGAGAGTCTAATAGCAACCCCTTTTTCTTCAGGTAAGATGATAAATATATAATTGTATATACATTTAAAATCAGGTGTTATCTCCTAGAAAAAGTCCTTTTCTGATTCCCCCAGGTTGTCAGCGTTCTCTCCATCCTCTTATTCTGTGTATAATTTTTACATATTTGTCTGTGCATGTGTTACATTTTTCCTCCCCAGAGATATATGGGATGATTTGTTTTTGTATCCCCAATACCTAGCATAGTTCATGGCATATAGTAGATAATACATAAATTTAATTGATTATTGGTATTTGATAAATTGATGTTCAGTGTTACAAAAGGATATCTTAACCTCATCATTTCACCCTGAGGCAGCATTTTGGAGAGGAAAAAGAGGTCTGAGACATTTTTTCCAGAGGTCAGTTTGGGGATGGAGGGAGAATAATTGATAGTGGTAGCAAAATGAAGGAATTGGAAATAGTGGTAATGTCATGGAGTCCAAACTGGCCAGAGACTGGGTAGATAAATGTAATAGTAATTAAGGTGGGACTTTTTTGCTGTTCTTCTCTTAAATGCCTTTAATGATTCTGGCCTTTGTTTCAGTGGGGCAGATAAAGTGGGATTTTGCCTTGGAGTGTTTCTCAGCAGTAAGACAATGGATAGTCATTGAATTGTATATGATGTGATACTAGGGATGGGGAACGTTCATACACCCAGCCTGGATGAGGTCAGAGCCCTCAGGGCTCTGAACAGGATATAATTGAGGGGAGCTTCGTGTTTGACTTTTGGGGCACACTCTTGGAAGGAGTGTTAAGACTCTGAGCAAGCCATAACTGCTCCCCAGCTTTGTAACCCAGACCCGTTGGTTCTTCTCTGGTAACTATGTATTGTGATTTGGATCAGACAATGTCTGTCTGTTGATGTTTGTAATTTCTGTTTGTATTTGCTTTGAAGTTCAGGGGGCTGATCTTTTCCCCCTGAACTAAGTGAATAATATGTGTATGTTTAATTAAACTGAGATTGTTAATCCCTTAAAGTTGCTTCCTTTAGAAAAGCAGATCAAAGAACCTGTGTGGCAGCTTTGTGTGTGCTGGTCGTTGGTGGGTCTTACACCCCTGCAGCAGCTGCTAGCAGATTGTTGCCACAATAAGGGACTTCATGATTGGAGGGGATATCAGGTTGGACATTGATTGTACTGGTTGGCCAGTGGTTGAGCAGCAGAAAACTTGGGCCCCCAGGAGAGTGAGGATGAAATGGATGATGAGACCTTGAGGCAGAAACCTGAAAAAAAGTAGAGCCATCAGGCCCCATACAGACCAATTAAAGATCCCCCAAATTCCTGCTGCATGTAGCCTAGAAGCATACTACCCCTTTAGAAGAAGGGGAAGAAACAAAACAAATCTTGTCCAAACAGATTGCCTGGAGTCCAGGGATGGGGAACATGTGGCCTTCTGGGTCCTCTGGTGTGGCCTTTTGACTGAGTCCAAGTTTTACAAAACAAATCCTTTTATTAAGGGGATTTGTTCTGTGATGTTTGGATTCAGTGGAAGGGCAGTGCTTGAGAACCTAGAGGGCCACATGTGGCCTCAACAGTTTCCCCACCCCTGGCCTGGACCCTCCAAAGTGTTCTGTACCTTAGTTTGGCTTTCTGACCTGGCTCTAGTGGGCATAGTTTGCATTGGTTTCTCCCTGACTTCTCCCATCTTGCCCTGCCAAAAGGTATCTGTTTCTCTCTTTGACCTTGGACTCTGGAGCCTGTGTTTATGAGTATATCCTGGTACAGCCCTCACTACAGTGTCTCTGACAGTAGCGTTGTTGCCCAGCCATAGTTATGTCCCTTTCTATATTATTTTTGGCTTAAAATCAGTTCTTTTCGTAGGCAGATAAAGGATCCCTGTCTTCCCCAGTACACAGCTGACATATGTCTGACTCTCTTTTCCACCCTTCCTCTCATTTCCCTCCCCCTACTCTCCAGTTGTTTTTCAAAAGATCCCATTTATGTCACAGATTAACTCCTCATGCTTTTGAGATGTTTGCTTGTGGATGACAAACTAGGGGTTGTAGGGAGCAGAAGTCATAAACTATTCAAGAAATGTTTCTGGCAGTGGGGAGGGGGACCTCAGCTGCTTCAGAGGAAGAAATGAAAAGAGGTTTGGTTTAGGGAATATAATTGGGGGGCGGGGTGTGGAGCCAAGACGGTGGTGTGAAAACGGATTTACCGGAGCTCTCTTACAAATTCTGTCAAATACCTCTAAAAAAGTGAATCTGAGCAGATTTGAGAGAGGTAGAAGCCACTAGGAGACTGAGTGTGGCAGATTTCCAAGCTAGGAGAGTCTGCAGGGTCAACAGGGTGGATCTGTGGGCTTGGGAAAGCACCAGGTAAGGAACAAGCAGCAGAACCTTGCCTGTGACTGGTCTGGGAGAGCGCTGAGCCTGCAGAACTAAACCATACCTGAGCAAGAGCAGACCTGGGCCTGAATTGCCAGCTGCAGTGGTGAACCCCGGGCCTCCCAGCCCAGGATGGGAGTCTTTCGGAGCTATGTGAGACAGAAGTGCAGAGCCTGTGGCCACGGCAGCAGCTATTTCTGGGGCTCTCAGCCCACAGTCTAAAGGTTTGAAACTCACCTTCTTGGACTTCCAGGAGCCATGATGAGCAGGTAAAATGGCTCTCATCCTTCCCTTGAATAACCAGAAAACACTACCCTAGGAGAAAACCTGGAATAAAAGAGCCAGAAGTAGGGGTTCAGTAATCTTTTAGCTCAGGAGGCTAAGGAGACCCCTTCTTGAGGTGATGGAAGGAGACCAGTGCAAGAAGGGAGGCATCCCAGCAAGCCCCACCTTAGCAGACCAGTGGGAGTTCCTTTGCCCCAGGGGGGTGGAGCCAGCAAGCGCCATCACCAGGACCCCAGGCTGCCTTTGTACAGCCAGGGAATTAGCAGACACCAGTACTATAGCCCAGCCCTAGGGGAAAAAGAGACTTCCAGCAGCTAGAACACCCCTCCCCCACACCTCATTCTCTAACTTCAGAGCAAACTCAGAAAGATATCACTGGGCCTCAGTCCTTGGCACACACCAGCCAGCTTCAGCTCAGCACCAGGTGAGCAGCAGCATTATATAGACTCCAACTAACAAAACCAGAGACCACAGCACACAAAGCCAGTAACCAGGCGCCTCGCTCCCAACACAAGAAGTTTGGGACAGAGCCCCCTGGGCCCCAGAAGCAGATATCCACTTAAAAAGCCAGGAAAAAGCAACCACCATGAAGATGCAATCCAGAAAAACAAGGACCATTGATTCTTATTGTGGAGACAGGGAAGATCAAAATACCAATTCAGAAGACAGCATTGACACTATACCTACATCTGAAACCTCAAAAAGGAATATGAACTGGTCTCAAGACCAAAAAGCATTCCTGGAGAAGCTCAAAGAGGATTTTAAAAGCCAAATTAGAGAGGTGAAAGAAAAAAATGGGGGAAAAAATTCACTGGTGAGAACAAATCTTTAAAAAGTAAAATTGGCGAAATGGTTAAAGAAGTACAGAACCTAATTAGAGAAAATGACTCCTTGAAAAGTAAAATTAGCCAAATGAAAAAGGAAGTACAGAAGCTAAATGAAGAAAATAATTCATTAAAAATTAGAATTGGGCAAGCAGAAGCTAATGACTCTATGAGGCATCAAGAATCAGTCAAATAAAATCTAAAGAATGAAAAAATAGAAGAAAACATGAAATATCTCATTGGAAAAACAACTGACCTGGAAAACAGATCCAGGAGAGACAATCTAAGAATTATTGGTCTACTTGAAAGCCATGATGAAAAAAACAGCCTGGACAGTATCTTCCAAGAAATCACCAAGGAAAGCTGCCCTGAGGTCTTAGAACCAGAGAGATCACCCCCTGAAAGAGATCCCAAATTGGAAAACCCAAGGAATATTGTAACCAAATTCCAGAATTATCAGGTTAAGGAGAAAATACCACAAGCAGCCAGAAAGAAGCAATTCAAATATGGCGTAACTACAGTCAGGTAGCTTCTACGTTAAAACATTGGAGGGATTGGGATATCATATTCCAAAAGGCAAAGGATCTTGGACTACAACCAAGGATCAACTACTCAGCAAAATTGAGCATAATTTTTCAGGCAAGGAGTGGACATTCAATGAAATAAGAGAATTCCAGACCTTCCTGATGAAAAGGCCAGAGCTCAATGGAAAATTTGATCTCCAAATACAAACTCAAGAGAGACATAAAAAGGTAAACGGGGGGAAAAATGCTAGTTAATCAATCAGGCTAATTAGTTATATCCTTATATAGGATTGTTTTGTTTTATATATGTTTTATATATATGTCAATCTTGAGAATAGTATAGTTATTATGACAATTAAAATGGATACTCATAGTCAGAGGGTGTGAGTATAAATTAATGTGACGATAAAAAAAGTAAGGGGTGCAAAGTGACTGTTCTGGGAGATGAGGTGAGGAGGTAGAAGAGGGTAAATTATATCGCATGAAGAGGCACAAAAGCATATTATAGTAAAGGGAGGGAGAAGAGCAGTGTTTGAGCTTTACTCTCATCGGGTTTGGTTCAAGGAGGGAATAACATACTCTGAAAAGTATAGAAATCAAACTTGTCATATAGACAGTAGGTGAGGAAAGGGGAAAAAAAAGGGGGGAGGGAGTAGTTAGAAGGAAGAGAAGTAGCAAGGAGAAAATGGTAAGATAAGGGAGGGGTGTGATAGGGAAATTTGAGGGACACAGTGGTCAAAAGCCAAACTTTTGAGAAGTGGAAGGGAGAAATAAAAGTATAAACCAGGAGGGGGGAATAAGATGGAGAAAAAGATAATCGTAAATATGAATGTGAATGGGATGAACTCTCCCATAAAATGGAGGCAGATAGCAGAATGGATTTAAAACAATAATCCTACAATATGTGGTTTGCAAGAAACATTTGAAACAGAGGGATACACACAGGGTAAAGGTAAAAGCCTGGAGTAGACTATATCATGCTCCAGTGGAAGTAAAAAAAAAAAGCAGGGATAGCACTCCTAATCTCAGACAAAGCAAAAGCAAAGATAAATTTAGTTAAAAGAGATAAGGAAATTATATCCTGCTAAAATACACCACAGACAATGAAGTTATATTATTACCTCACATATGCACCAAGTGGTGTAGCATACAGATTCTTAGAGGAGAAGTTAAGGGAGTTACAGGAAGAAATACACAGCAAAACTATACTAATAGGAGACCTTAACCCCCCCTCTCTGAACTTGATAAATCTAACCTCAAAATAAACAAGAAAGAAGTTAAGGAGGTGTACAGAATTTTAGAAAAGATGGATATATAAGACCTATGGAGAAAACTGAATGGGGATATAAAGGAAATGTGATTGGGAAGGGTACTAGGTTTAAGGCACAGGACTAGGGAAAGAAACCTTAGGAGGTGTTGTGGAAAGCAGACTCTGAACAAGAAGAATAGCTTTTCTCACCTTTCCCTTTGTATTTAATGCTATTTTCTTGCTTTATGTCTTTTCCTCTTATAGTCCCCCAGTTCCTTATTCTCTCAATTCCTTTTGTGCTAAATCTTTCAGCCTTTTGCATGAAGTTTGCTTTGCTTTATTATTCCGTTCCAGTATTTGTGAAATTGCAGAAAGTCTCCAGATAATTATAGCATATGCACTGTATATATTTACTTTCAAAGCAAGTACCTACTTTCAATGCTAGCATATAATACCTGACTCCTTTATTTCATGTCCCTGGTCATTTGATCTGTTTCCTGAGATGCTTTCTGGTCTTCATCTAATACGGTGCTTTATACATAATAGGTCTTCATATTTAATTATCATTCAGTTTAATTATTTAATGGATTATGACTTTCCATCTGTATAGAATTAAACAGCACATTCTAAAAGATAATGTTTGTATATGTGTGTATATGTATACATACAGTGTGTGTATATGTATACATACATGCTTATAGAAGTTTAACTAGAGTAGAATTCACTGTGGGCAAAGAGAAAATATCGAGGACCCTAGAAGTAAGACAATGACTTACTTTCAAAAGAACACATTTTTGGAGAAAGCCAAGTGTCAAAAGATAGAATATTTATTATATTGAATGTCAGCCACCTGATTTTACTCCTTAAAAAAAGAAATAGAGAAAATTGGGAGAAAATTTTAATTAAATCACCCTATACCTGTAGAAAACAATGAAAGAGATGTACTGTGAACACCTGGAGCTCTGTATCATAAGATCTTCACCATTAGCTTACATTACATACCATAATATATATTAAAATTAACTTATCCAGGCAAGAATTTATGAAGTAATTTCTTCTCAGCTGATAATTTTGTCTTTCAGATAGTAAAAGAAAGAAGAAGGCGATTTGTTATTCTGGATCTAATTTTAATCAATAGTAAAGAAAGAGTAAGTTGGTGAAGTAGAAATAGTTAGAGCCTTAGAGGAAAATGACTGTACCATGTTTTAGTTAGTAATTGCCAAGGAAGAGAATGAGTAAGTAGGCATACTTTAGACAAGCCAATTTCATACAGTTCAGAGAAAAGATAGGCACAATATGGCCTGAGATGCTAAAAAGAAACATGATTGAAGAAAATGGTAGGTTTTCAAGTGAAATTCTGACAACACAGTAAAAATATTATCTTAGTAAGAAAAGGACACTTTTTTTTAAATTTTAATTTATTTTTGACATGTTTGGTTTTCAGCATTGATTTTCACAGGCGTTTGAATTACAAATTTTCTCCCCATTTCCTCCCCCCCCCCCACTCCAAGATGGCGTACACTCTGGTTGCCCTGTTCCCCAGTCTGCCCTCCCCTCCGTCCCCCCATTCCCCTCCCATCGCCCTTTCCCTTCCTTTCTTGTACGGCAAGATAAATCTCTATGCCCCATTGCCTGTGCATCTTATTTTCTAGTTGCAT
>CM053624.1:221008577-221036081 GCA_028646595.1 Phalanger gymnotis
CCTGCTTCCCTCTGCCACTTCGTGGGTTCTGCAGCTCTAGAGTTGGTTCAGAGCCATTGTTTTGTAGGTATTTGGAGGGACTTGGTGGGGAGCTCACGCCAGTCACTGCTTCCCAGCCGCCATCTTGGCTCCGCCCCCCAAAAAGGACACATTCTTAAAAGACCCTTGTAGTTGCAATGGGAGATCTATGATAACCTTGGATTTTAAAAGGACATGTTCAAAAGATGGAAGCAGGCTCATATAACCAACAATAAAAATTTGAAAGGAAAGAAACTAATGTAGCACACAAGAATAAACTCAAGGAGGCTGAAGCCTAGAATGAGCTGAGGTTCGACCAGAAAAGAAAGTGAAAACAACAAAATAGCATAATGCCATCTTTGAATATTTGAAGAGCTAACAGTTTAAAAAGAGAGTAAACATTACACACAGACACACACACACACAGACACACACACACACGGCATTATATATACAGTATTAGACTTTATATATTTATGTGTTTATTGTCTAATCTCTGTTTTACCTGTATGTGTGTATACACACACACACACACACGAGGAGAGGAAGAGCTACAGAAAAGAACTGAGACTGATTGTTGGAAGGGAGGCACAATTTGGTTCAGTATAAGAAAGAACTTTCTAATCAGAGCTAATCAAAAAGAGAGTATATAAACATGGAGGAAGGGTTGGAGGAACAAGCGTAAGATGAACCTCACTTTTACTTAAAACAGTTAAACATACGTACATACACATTCAGGCATACACATACAATGTTTAATATAGAAATACATTAACTCAAGAACTAGGCTTCCTTGATTATGTTGTTACAAGTTTTTTGGGTTTTTCCCCCCCCTTTCTCAGTCAGTTGGGGAAGTAAGGAATGAGAGGGCTTAGCAATAGCGCTGCCTCCCAAAAAGAGGGCCATTGAAACACTTAAAAATGCACAGAAGAGAACAGAATAAAGTTCTGAAGGAAGTATAGACAAGGGGGACAGTTTTTAAAATCTTTTTAAAAAATATTTATTTTTCACATTTTTTTAAAAATTTTGAATTCCAAACTTTATCTCCTTTCAGCCCCTCCCGCATCCACTGAGAAGGCAAGCAGTATATCAATTATATATATGAAATCATGTAAAACTTATTTCCATATTAGCCATGTTAAAAAATTAAACAAAAAGTAAAAAAAAATTAAGCTTCAGCTTACCCTCTGAATTCATCTGTTCTCTCTCTGGGGGTGGATAGCATTTTTCATCATGGGTCTTTTGGAATTGTCTCAGATCATTGTATTGATCAGAGTAGAAAGGGGACAGTCTTGAAAGTAATATATGGAATTTCCTCTGTACTTAAAAAAATAATAATAGCAGTATGAAATAGAAATGGACAATTTCCTATATATGGTCCTTTTTATATTTCTGACTGCACATGTAAAATGCACTTTTTTGGTGTTTAAACTTAGAATAAAATAATTAAAAACACAATAAAGTACATACATTCTATAAAAAAAGTACTCATTGGAGGTGGTTGTTGGGGCTTGATAGTGGCACCAAGATGCATTTGTTAGTGAATCTGTACCTGTTACACAAAAAGGCCCCTGACTAATAGGGCCTAGATGAGTTCTGGCAGCATAACTCTATATTGGACAAGGTCTACGTAATTTCCTGACTTTCTCCGTCATTTCAGGATCAAGTGTTTTCTTTCTTTGTTTCTTGTTCCACTTGATTTGTTTTTCTGTTTTGTTCAATTACTAATATTGCAATGATATTGTTTATCTTTTTCATTGTAAATATGTGCTATTTCATCAACATTGTGGGTTAAATAGACTTCTGTGGGCTAGCCTGGGAACCTAAGCACCATTCAGAAATTTTTTCTTGGGGAAAAATAATTCCAAGTTCCAAACTTGAACTTTTGGAACACAGAGCCTTTGTAAGTTGGTAACTTCCTGTGTGTAGGCTCTTAACAGGGAGGACAGACAAATGATTCCTTCAGCTCACTAATAGTGTATGGTTTTTCTCCATGGTACAGCAGTTTATCTCTTATGTATGTGTCCTAGAAAGACTGTTGAAGAATTTGTTTATGCACAGTGGAATAATACCTTCACTGGCAGTCAGGCTATAAACATTTATTAAATGCTCACTTAGTACAGTACTGGGCACTGGAGATAGAAAGAAAGGTATAAAATAATCCCCGCACTTGAGCTCACAGTCTACTGGGGGAAATGACATAAATAGCTATGTACAAACAAGCTAAATATAGGATAAATTGAAAATAATCAAGAGAGAAAAAGCATGAGATTCAAGTGGGATTGAGAAAGACATCATTCAGTAGTTATGCTTTACTAGTTTGTTTTGTAACTTACCTATACTTCTGAGCTTAGTTTTCTCATCTGCAAAACGAGGGTGTGGGATTAGACGACTCTAAGATCTCTTTTAGCTCTGATTTAGTTAGTTCCTCTGCCCTATCTCCCTTCCTCAAAGCTTACACAGATCTCAAACAAGGAAGGAATTGTGGCCTATAGCTGCCACTTCACTTCTCTACTCCTAGAGAAATGCGTACTGTCCCAAGAGTACTAGTAATTGTAATAAACTGGGGATATAACTCAATTTGCTTCTGGAATAGGGTGGAGGACCTCTGACCCAAGCATAGCAAAGATCTAAAGCCAGCCCTAGTTGTTTTTAAGAGAAAAAAAATCGTCCTAAAGAAGGAAATTATTACTGAAAATTTCAGAACCTGAAGGAATTTCTTGAGTCAGGTTATTCAGTTCCTAAACATGAAAAATTGCATAGGTTTTTTTCTTGTGTGTGTTTTTTTTCTTGTGTAGTATCAGCGATGCAGACTCTGGGACCGGTTACACGAAGAGCATATCCACGCAGGACGAACAGTTCAGGTAAGGATATTAAATTGTATCTGTTAAATCTACAAAAAATAAAAAAATAAATTTTTTTTTTTGGTGAGGTAGTTATAAGAATCACATAACTACGAAGTCCTTTGGTCAAGTTATTATTTCTCACAAAGTCGGTGATTTATAAAATGAATAATTTATTATGTCAGTATTAGCAAACAGTGAGCTCCTTTTGTCATAGTCATACCTTTGTACTATCAGAAGATGCCATTTATATTGCTTAAAATTTTGAAGGTATGAGAATCTTTTATTTCTCAATAAAAGCCTATTTAATTTGTCAGTTGATCCCTATAAAGGTCTTAGAATAATTTTCATGTTTTTGGTTTGATGAGATTTCTCTTAGAAAACGTCAAAAATAATACGTTTCTAGATATAAACACAAATTCATAGCCTGCCCTGTGGTTTGGGACTGGACCTCTGAATCCATCTAACCCAACCAGACTTAAATAGGAATCCCTTCCATGGCATCCCCAGCAAGTAATCATCCAGTGCTCGTGGGAGGATACCTAGCAAGAAGGAACTCTGTTTCGCAAGGAATTCTGTTCTTCTTCTGGATAGCTCTAACATGAGAAGTTTTCCCATCAACTTCCATCTACTGCTCCCACTTTTGCCCTCTGAGGTCAAGGAGAATTATTTTTTTTAACTTATTTTTTTCCCAATCAGCAAGCATTTATTTTTCCTTCCTCCACTAGGGAAAAAGAAAAAATGGGAAAAAAAACCTTTGTAACAAATGTGCATATTGAAGCAAAACAAATTCTATATTGACTACTGTCAGAATTGTGTCTCACAGAATGAATTTTTTTCAAATACATTTTTGTTGATATCTTCTTTTTTAAAAAATTTCCCTTCACATTTCATCCTTCTCCCCTCCCAGAAAGCCATTCCTTATAACAAGTAACTTAAAAAAAAAAAGGGAAAAGAAATCCACAAAACCAATCAGTACATCAAAAAAAGAAATCTGACAGTATATGCAGTATTATGTACTACCTCTACAAAGGAGTAAAGGGGAATGTTTTCTCATATCTCTTCTTTGGAGCCAAACTTATTCCTTGTAAGTTTGTAATATGCATTTTCAATCGTCTTGTAGTGGTTATTTTCATTTACATTGTTGAGGCAGCAAGCATAGAGAGCAGTACTTGGAGTGAGGAAAGCCTCAGTATGAATCCTATCTCACAAATTGCTCTGGGCAAGTCACCTAATCTCTTTGTGGCTCTGTTTCATCATCTGTAAAATGGGGATAATAATAGCAAGGCAGCTTTCTGCATGCTTGTGAGAATTGCATTGTATGAGTTAATGTATGCGAAGCATTTTGCAAACTCTAAAGTGCTATATAAAAGCTATTACTATTTTTATTGTAGTCATCATATATATTGTTTTCTTGATTCTTCCAAGTAGAATGAATTTAATCCTTCTTCCACATGATAGCCTTTCAAACACTTGAAGATAAGTAACATATCTAAGATAATGAAGTCTTTTTTTTTTAACTGGGCTAAACATATATATTTTGTTTGTGGCACATTCTCAACTATGCCACACAGATATATACAAACAAGTATTCCGCCTCCATGTCTGTGAACTCTTAAATTTTCTTATTTAATCGTTCTACTTCTCTCCTTTCCTTGCAACCGCAAACTCCGTTCTTTGTCCTTACTATGGTTTCTCATCCCTCAATTCTTTTCCAGGCCATCACTCCTGCACTGGATATACATGTCTTCACCCCTTGATGAGCCATAGTTCAACTATACACCATTCTATTCTCTTGAATCCCTTGCCCCATCATCCTATCACCAGTCTTACCCTGCCAAGTCCCATCTTGCATTATTCCTATCATCTACTGCCTTCATTCCTACTCATGTGCTGTTGAACACGTTGGAAAAAATCATCAAACTGTGTCATTGGCTCTATTACAGATTTTTTTACAGAGTTACAAATGGCTCCTTGCTGTGGCAAGACAGTCCTTTCACACCTCCCTAATAGGTTCATTTCCTACACACCCCAGTGCCTTTTCCAAACTTTTTCATCCTTCCTTCCTCTGGCCTTCTCAGCTGAAAATATCACCTCACACTTTACTGAAGAAATGGAGGCCATGCTACAAAGAGCCTCTTTATATTATTTATACCTTCTCATCCCACATCACTCAGTTTTCCACCACTATCTCCCCCCTTGTCGCTGGCTCTTCTCCTAATCCTGCTCTAGAACAATCCCATTCTGTGCCATGTTCTTTTTCACATTGCCCCCTTGATCATCCTCTCACTCATCTTCAGTCTCTCTCTGTCTACTGCTTGCTTACCCACTTCCTATAAATAGGCCTGCATCTCCTTCCTCAAAAAACCCTCACTTCATCTGTCCATCTCTGCTGGCTCTCATCCCATATCTCTTTTTCCTTTTGTAGCTGATCTCTTTGAAGAATTCATCTATAATCAGTGCTTCCATTGCCTTTACCAAGTCTAATGAGGATTTTCTCAATTTTCAACCTTATAGTCCTCACTGTAGAACACCCTCTTCTCCTTGATACTTTTGTATCTCTAGGTTTTCATAACATGACTCTTTCCTGGTTTTCCTCCTACCTGGCTGATCATTCCTCTTCAGTCTCCCTTGCTGGATCTTCATCCACTAACTGTAAGTGTCCCCCAAGCTTCTAACCAGCACTCTCTTTTTTTCCTCTCTGTATACTACATCACTTGGTGATCTCATGCATACCCAGTTCAGTTATCTCTATACAGCTGATTGCCAGATCTACTTATCCAGCCCCACCCTCTCTCTCAACCTCTCCAGCTGCTTACCTCAGACCATATGTCCTATAGACATCTTAAACTAAACTTGCCCCAAACTGAATTCCTTATCTTTCCCCCAAAGTCCTCCCCTCTTCTTGATTTTCACATTACTATCAACAGCACCGTCATCATCCTTCCAGTTGCTCAGGCTCACACATAGTGGGTCTTAGTTGACTTCTTACTCTCTCACCCCCATATGTAATCTGTTGTGAAGTCCCGCCAGTTTTACCTTCATAGCATCCATCATATACTCTCCCTTCTGTTCTCTGACATTGCACTGGCGTGAGTCCACTACTGTAGCACCACCCTAGTGCTAACTCTTATCACTTCATGCCCAGATAATTTCTTAAAGTAGTCTTCTGGTTGGTTTCCCTGCCCAAGTCTCTCCCTATTGTAGTCCATCCTCCACTCAGCTGTCAAATTGACCTTTCTAAAATGCAGCTCTGACAACATCACCTCTCCCCCACACCAGCTCAATAAACTCCAGTGTCTCCCTATTACCTCCAGGACTAAATATAAAATCTCTTATTTGGTTTTTAAAGTTCTTCATAACCACTCCTAGTTTTCTGTTCTCTTTATAGCTTACTCCCCATATGTACTCTGTTATACAATAACACTAGTCTCCTCATTGTTCTTTACACAGAACGTTTCTCTCCCAACTCTTGGCATTGTCACTGGCTCTCCCCCATGCCTAGAATTCTTTTCCTCATCATCTCTGTCTCTTGGTATCTCTCTCTTCCTTCAACTTCCAGCTAACATCCCATTGTGAGAATATCATAGGTGAGGTACCAAGAAGGAACAGAACTCATAATATTTCCCACCGAACTCACCCTTCTTATGAATTTCTTTATTTCTATCAAAAGCACCAGTGCCACCCAAGTTCATGACCTTGGTGTCCTTCTATTTGTATCCCCAGTGCTTAGCACAGTGCCTGGCACATAGTTGGTGCCTAATAAATACTTGTTGCCTGATTGGTTGACCCTTCTCTGTATGGAAACTATATTCTCAGCATTTTTCCTCAAATGCTTCCAAAACTGAACACAATACTCAAATGTGTTCTGAACTCAAACTTCTCTCATTTAGTATACATATCCTTTTCTTATTATAACTTAGGATCAATTGGGGGGGGGGTTATGTTATACTATTGATTTCTATTTATCTTGAAGTCCACCAAAAAAACCCTTTAGATCTTTTATACAGAAAAAAAAATTATCTGCCCATGCTACCCTTGCTGTCTTGGATTTTTTTATACCAAAGTAGATTTCAGACTTAATAGTCGTGCCCCCCCCCCCGAATCAAAGAGGTAGTCAGGAGTCACCCTGAACCTACTGAGCCTTCTATCTAGCTGTGAGAGAAATGATTATTAACCAATATCTTGAGGAGCTCCAGAGCAGTCCCCTTCTTCCTAATTTCTAATTTGAAAAAGTTCAGTCTCTTGAAAGACATTACTGTTAATGAGATTGATTTAAGACTTCTCACCTTGGTCAGACTCCACCTAATCTTACAAGGTATTTAATCTAAGGGAGGAATGCCTTTGTGTTCTAAGCAAGCTTGGTTAGAAACAGATCCTTTTGTCTAGATAGCCCAAGGCTATTTACGATGACATCACTTTCAGCCACTCACTGAACGCCTACTCTTTGGGAAGAGTATATAAACTGTGATCCCACCACCATGATTGTCTTTGGTCAAAAAGAGATGGCCAAATGACCATCCTTTTACTAATAACCTGCTGGCTTTATTATTAAATTACCCAGAAACTTATTCCACCCCGCCCCCCATGTCACAGCTGACAGAGACTGGTGCCTACAGCTGTCTACTGGAGTTGCACCTGGGGCGAATCTGCAACTGTGTTGCCTGGACCTAAACTGAGGTTTAGAGCCTAGAAAAACCAAGAGGCAAGTAATCAGATTCCTCCCTTGATCAGACCCCCTTAGGGCCCCCTGAAAGTTTGCAGCTCTCTAGCACAAGCCAGGATTCCTGTGATCAATGACAAGTATAGCACTGAAGAATGTAGGTGCAGCAGGACCTCAGTAAGACAAGCCAGGATCATACAATGCTATGAGAACCCTGTCGGAAAAACCCTAACAGAGCCTAGTCCTATATCTGTAGTCTCTATCTGGAGAGAAAGACTAGTAAAATGAGTAAGTGAAAAAAGTTAAATAGCTATCATGATGCCATGGATGCTCAACACACAAGCCCCGAAGAGGAAAATAACTAAAAAATCTTCAAAGAAAAACACAGCTTGGCCACATGATTAGTTAGAATTCCTAAAATAAATTAAGGTGGCATTTTAAAAAAAGAGTTTAAAACATTATAATTGATATCGGACACTAGAGGAATTGGAAAAGAAGTGAGAGCTTTGGAATTCTTAAAAAGAGAATTAACAACTTAGCACAATGGGTACAGAAGCTTTCCTAAGTAACAGACTCCTGTTAGATTAGACCAAAAGGAAGTTCATGCCTCCTTGAGCCAACAAGAAATACTTTTTAAAAGTTAAAAGATTGAAAAAATAGAGAAAAATGCAAGATATTCTATAATAATAAAAAAAACTGACCTCCAAAACAGATCAAGTCAAAATAAGAATTTCTGATCAAAGCAGAGCCAAGATGGCTTAGTGGTAGGGAGCAATGTGGTAAATTCCACTCCACAGACTCCAAACAGATTTAAATAATATACCAGACTGAATCCTAATGGGGAAATCCAGAAACAGCCACACCAAATCATTTGTTTAGCGTATCTTGGCATAGGGAGGCAGGGAGAGAGGCCTGAGGACACTGGGACTAGGGTCCAGTCAGGAGCACACCCCTCCTAAGCATTGCCACACCCAGGGAGAAGCTGTGCATCAGCAGAACAGGAGGTCTTAGACCCATGAGGGGCAGTGCAATGGGGACAGGTGCAGATGAGCAGTTTTGTCTCCTACTACCCAATTCCAAGTTACAGATCCAGTGCATACTGAAAGGGGGACTTGTGCAGAGTAGGGGAGAGTCTGAGCAGTGTATGGAGAAAGGAAGAAGTTCAGAAGCAAGCAGCAGCAGCGTTGTGGGGCAAAACCCAGGCTCAGAGCCTTACTTCCAACATCTAGCCCAGCCTGCAGAGGAATAACCAAGGCATAAATTCCAGACCAAAGGGGAGCTTATAATCTACCACTGTGAAGCAACAGACTTTCCAGCCGTCTGACAGGGTTCAAGTCCAGCAGCAGTCTGCTCTTCCTTAGACCCAAACCAGGTCAGGAACTTGCAGATCTCAGACCAGGAGGGCAACAGTAAGACCTTGCCATGAATCAGACCTCTTCATGGGCACTGACAGCTTAGAGGTCCCTGAGATACTAGAATAACACAACACTCTACACCCCAAGAAAGCAGCAGCAGGCTGAATCCAGACCTTCCCTCCAGAAATGCTAAAGAGCTCAGACCTAACATCAAGTCTAAAAGAATGGGCAAGTAAAAAAGTCACATCATAAAGAGCTACTATGGTGGCAAGATAGCTTGCCAAACCTAAAAGAAGAATGGCTCCAAAACATCTACTTGCAAAGCTTTGGAGAAATATAAAGATCAGGCAAAAATTCAACTAGAATTCCTAGAAAAAATGAGGCAAGAGTTTATAAAAAGAGTTAAAAATTTTTTTAATAAATGAAATGAGAGCACTTGAGGAAGGAAAAGAATTGAAAGTTGGCATAAGTGGAATGAAACCTTGTCCAAACAACAAACTCCCAAAAAATTTTAAACGACCAAATAGAAGCCAGTGATTTTCTGAGGTAATGAGAAATATTGAAAGCAAAGTTGACAGACCGAGAGGAAAATATAAAGATATTTCATAGTAAAAACAACTGACATGGAAAACAGATCAAGGCGAGGAAAAAAAACTCCCTGGTAACATTATAGCCAAAATCCGGAGTTTCCAGGGCAAAAAAAAAAATCACAAGCAGCCAGAAAGAATTCAAGTACTGAGGAGACAAAGTCAGGATCACATGCAATTCAACAGCCACTATTGGAACAAAGAACTTGAAATACATTATTCTAGAAGTCAAAGGATATGGCTTAGAGCCAAGAATAACCTACTCAGCAAAATTGAGTATAATGCTACAGGGGAGAAATGGACCCTTAATGAAATAAGAAACTTCCAAGCATTGCTGATAAAAAGATCAGAGCTGCAGAGAAACTTTGAAGTTCAAACACAAGAGTGAAGAGAAACATAAAAAGGTAAACATGAATAAACAATGATAAAGGACTAGATAAGGATTAACTGCTTACATTCCAATACAGGGAAATGATGCCTATATCCCCTCTGAACCGTATCATCATCAGGGCTCATACAGGGAGTCCAATTAAACAAAGCCTGAGAATGGTTCTGCTTTATCTTGATGATCTTAAGAAAAGAACAGAAGGAAAATGGAAGAAAAAGACAGTGGGGAGTAGGGGAGATGGGCAAGAAGGAAAAGGAAGGGTAGGAGAAATTATCTTGCATTTAAGTACACATCTGTACAAACTAGGAGGAGACAAGAAGAGGAGTGGCAGATACTTGAAATATGCTCACATCAACACTGATCAAAAAGAGAAAGAATACATACACAATTGAGTACAGAAATAGTTTCAACAGGGAAATAGCGTAAAGGTAAAGGAATGAGGGAGGATTAAAGAGACGGCAGGTTCAAGAAGGGATTAATGCTGAGCAAAGCTAACTACAGAAACATTTAGAGCTCTTTTTCAGGTGTCAGAGAATGAGAATCTGAGGGGGTGCTCATAAATTGGGGAATGGATGAATCAGTTATAGTATATAAATGTAATGGAATACTATTATGCTGAGCCCTTTATCAGTGTATTGACCAACCACCGTTCCAGAGGACTAATAATGAAACATGCTAACCAGCTCTTTAGAGAGAGGTGAAGGACTCAGAATGCAGGATGAGACAGTTTTTTTGGGCATAGGGAAAGTAGAAATTTATTTCGATTGACTAATCAAATTTGTAATGGGGAGCAAAGAATTATTGGACTACCTGAAAGCCATGACCAAAAAGATATAGAGATAAGAGATAGAGTGCTGTGCGTGAGGAAAAGCAAGGAGATCATTCTGGGTGAATTACAAAGTACAGGAAAAGGAGTAATGAATAGCAGATTTGGAAAGGTAATTTGGAGCCAAGTTGTAAAGGACTTTAGAAAACAAACAGAAATTCATATCTGATCCTGAAGGTTTATTGAGTAAGAGCGACTTGCTCAGAACTGTGCTTTAGGAATATATATTTAGCAGTTATGTGGAGGGAGACTGAAGACTGGTCGACCAGTTAGATGGATTGCAGTAGTCCAGGTAACAGATGATGGGCCTAAACTTGGGTGATTCTTCTCCTTTCTTTCTGACTGCTCCTTTTTATTCTCATGTCCTGAATCATCATCCGTATTATGCACCCTAACCGTGGGATGACCCTGTCCTGGGTCTCCTTTTTCTCTCTGCACTCTCTCATGATGACCTCATTAGCCCATCCAGCCTCAGTATTTCTCCTGAATGCTAGTCTTGCATCACCGGCTAATTGGACATCCTCTGAATGGATGTCAGAAACTGTGATTGTTCTTCATGGCATACAAAAATACATACTGCAATGCAATGAGAAACGGCATTCTGGGTCACTTCAAAATGTTCCTATATGGCTAATATGAATAAAAACTTGTCATCTTAAGAGTATCACTGAGACTTTGTGAATGGAACTTGTAACTCTAAGTTTACATTGTTAATTATAAGTACTCTGTTTCAAATACATAGTTGATATATAATACTCGTTAAATGAATATCGGATAAGTGGCAGTATCTGTTCCTTATTTTTGTGATTGAACTAATGATTCTTATTTGCATGATGTCTTCTGCTTTCTGATGTTTAAAAGACAAGTGAAAGTGTTGTTATGCTGATGTTAGTGCACTAGAATAATTATTTTACTGTGATACAAGTAAAACATTGTCTAGATCTTTGTTTTAATTAAATACTTAGGACTCTGGAACTCTCACTAATAAATTACATGATATCTAGAATGTGTTTGCTCTAAACTGTTTAAATATTTACTGACAGACTTGCGTTCTGTTTGTCTGCAAAAAGAAATCAGATTAATTATTGTGATACCAAATGTTCTTTGCAGGACACTTTGCTCTCAAAATTACGTGTTTTAAAAGTACATTAAGTCAATATTGACCTAAGGCATCCACTGCAGGTTTTAGACAAATATATGCATAGCCACTCTACATTTAATCCCTAGGTACATAATTAGCTATTTTCCAGAAATTTCAATTAACACAGAATAATTACTTTTTGATGATTATAGAAATATAATCAAGTATAGATATGTATAAATTCTTATCTTTTGTTCTTTATAATTTAAATGAAATTTAAGAAAAATTGTAACACTTTAATGCTGTTGAAATGATCCTGACATTTGTCATCTGTAATAAGAGAATTTTTTTTAAAAGCCCTGTGTTGGTGGCTAATAGAATTTATTCAAATTGTTTTTAATGTAGACTGGCATTACAGAAGACTTCCCTGGTCCTGCTTAATAATAGTGCCTTCTATCTGAGATCATCTCCAGTTTTATCTTTTATATATCCTGTTTGTACATAGTTGTTTTATCCTTGAGGACAAAGACCGTTTGGGGGACTGTTTTCACCATTCTTTGTATCCCTAATGTTTGGCACAATACCTAGGAGGCATTTAATAAATTTATTAAACGATTGGGACCTCCTAAATTTTAGCTAACGTTGACTTGAAGGCATATTGCTTTGTGTAGCACTTCCAGATTATAGCTTCTCACTAACTTCCTTCTCAGCCAGCTAGGGTAAGATATTAAGATAATGGCAAGAGATTATATAAATTAAAAACATTTTTAATTCTTGGGTTCCTTCATTCATTTAGCCATTGAATACCTTCCCTTTTACTGGCACAATATTCGTATAGGGACTGTATAAATCTTGATATTAAGAAGATACAAATCAGATAGTTCTCCTGGATCCTCCATAGACTAAGCTTTATTTTCTCCAGAGAGAACATTATCCTGCATTTCCAAGAACTATGTTTCTTTTTCTTTTTTTTTCTTTTAATTTAAAAACAATTTCAAGTAACAAATATTTTTAAAAATTAATTTGTCCCTCTCGATCCCTCTTCCCCCAACTTAAATTTAAAAACAAATTCCTCTATACCTATCTGCATAACCCAGCAAAACAAATCACCACATTAGCCATGTCTGAATATAGTATATATCTTTCTGCTTTTTAAGTTCCTCACCTTTAAGAGTCAGGAGGTAAATGGTCTGTTTCATCAGTTATTCAATATTTGTTAAACACTACTGTATGCCAGACACAGTGCTAAGTGCTAGGGACTCAAAAAAGGGGCAAACAACAGCCCCTGACCACAGGAATCTTACAGTCTAGGGGACTCCTAGTTTATTATTAATTTGATCAAAGTTCCAAAGGCATTCAGAGTTGTTTTTCTTTATAATGTTGTAATCATTGTATAAATTGTTCTAGTTCTGCTCATTTCTTCCTGCATAATTCATAAAGATCTTAATTTTCTCTGAAATTATCTATTTCATCATTTCTTATGGCATAGTAATTTTCCATCACGTTCATAGAATACGGTTTGTTTTTCCAGTCCTCAAAAGGAAGATACCCTCTTAGTTTCCAAATTTTGGATACCATGAAAAAAGCTGCCATAAATAGTTTTGTACATATATATTCTTTTCCTCTTTCTTTGTTTCTTGGAAGAGTATAGGCCTGTGAGAGACTGTGTCTTTAAATGTATGCTTTCATCCTTCCTCTAGAGGGCAGCCCTAAAGGACCATTTAGTAGGTATTTTGGAAACTTGCAAAGGGGTCTATTTGGCTTTCCTTCACAGTGAGTGTTCATTAAATGCCTAGTGTGTACATAGCACTAGTACTCTAGGTGCTGGCTGAGATATGTAGTTTAGTTAAGCCATGTGTCTTATTATCATAGACTTCAGAATGCACTAAATAGTAATCACACATGTATTTTTTTCAATTACAAACATTTGCATGTGAGAAATGTATAAGAAAGGTACAAGCACAATACTTTATGAGATCCAAAGATGAAAAGATCATTATCATCTGAGGGAATTATGAAAGTTTTCATAGAAGAAGTATTTCATTTGAGTTTTAAAGGACAAATAAAAATTCAGCAGTATGGAAGAGAAGAGGGAATTCTCAGTATAGGGAACAGTGAGAAAAGGCAACCTCAAAATTTGAGGTTGTGTATGGGGAGCGGTTAATAGTCAGATTTGGCTAGAGCAGAGGTGTCACACACCTTGGCCTATGGCCTGAAACAGACTAAAATGTAATTAGGGATATTTAACAAAATAAAAATACAGGAGAACATAAATAATAATCCGTATGTTCTTATTTTATAACAAACAAAAAATACAATAGAACATAGAACTACATGTGATAGAAATATGAAACATATGAAACATATGAAACATAGAAATATGTGATGTTCTTAGTTGAAGTACTACTGGCAGGGATTCTTATGTATGCTTACCGACCGTATTTCTTTTTGAGTTTGACACCACTGGGCTAGCATATATGGTGAGTGAGGTCAAATTATGGAGGGAATTGAGTGCTCTGTTAAGGATTCTGAACTTTATTTAGTGAGTAATAGAGAACCATTAAAGGGATGAAATGACCAGAATCGTGTACATTTCTTCAATACTTCAAGGCTCCATAATTTTTTGTACTTACTCCCTTCAGTGAGTCACTCTCCCTAAAATTTAGTATATAGTCTTTAAGAGTTTTGGTGGCCTAAAAATTTATCACCCTTTATTCTATGCTGGCAATAAACTTCTTCAAATTAAACTAGGCTGGACTTTGAACAATGCACATACAGTCACTGGGCCCATGCTTAAAACCTTTCTAACTTAATAGGGTCTGTCAAAGCTTGTGTTTCACTGGCATAGCTTTCAAAAACCCAAGATCACCTCCACACCATGATGAGATACCAGAGTAGTACTAGCTAGAGGAGCCTGGCTGAGCTTTGATCCCATGATTTTATTTGCAGTTGAATATAGTGCATAAAGAAAATTAATCTGGCAGTATTTGAAAAGATTTGAAAAGGGAGAAGAGAGAGGAGATATGAAAGGGAAAAAATGGTGTTCCTCTTGACAAAAATAGGGCACTTGGGAAGGAGAGTTACTTTTGGAAAGAAGAAATGAGTTCATCTTTGAACCTTCATTAACTCTCAGTTGACTAGATTTGACAGGGTTTGGGATCTTAATTCCTACCTTCTTAAAGTTGGTAATTCTTTCATTTGTTTTAAACAGGCTTCATGATATATTATCCATTTATCCCTATGATTGTACTCTTCTCTCACTAATTTGCCATTTGTTGTATAATCTTTTGGGAAGATATGATCCTAGAGGATTCAATTAACCCCATGTCCTCCCTACCTTCCTTTTGGTTCTATTCCTTTTCTATTTAGTCATTTTTTTATATTGTGTTCCTGCTGCTTAATAGGCATTGGTTCACTCCAAAGCTGTGAAATAAATATATGTACTGTCCCACTGGAAAAGATTCTTTCACCATTTCTATGTCTGATATTTCTCTGTCTGAAATGGCACACGAAAAATCTTAAGAGTTTGGAGGGTTTGATTTGCTGACCTTGAAATCCTTTGATTGACAGTACAGTATGCTTTCCTGGTCATCCTTTGGTATTTGTTTTGGCAATTTTCTAGATGTTGTCTTAAAGACAATCTAGCTAGATTTGGAGATGTTTTTACAAAATGATAGAATCTCAGAGTTGGAAGGACTTCAGTGGTCATCTATTTAAACCTATACCCCAAAACAAAACATCCTTCAAGTTTGCATCATTTTTTTTTCCAGAAGACCTACCTCCAGTGATAGCCCACTATCTCCTAAGTCAGCCCATTCTTCTTTTGAGTAGCTTTAGTTAAAGGTATTAAGAGGTTTTTTTTCCTGATATCAAAACTAAATTTGTTTCTGCAACTTCCACTTATTGCTCCTAGTTCCTTCCTCTAGTGATAAACAATACTGAATCTAATACTGCTCTGCGTGAGAGCTCTTCAAATGTTTGAAGCTATTGTCTTCCCTGAGCCTTCTCTTTTCAGGGCTAAAAATGCTCCCATTCATTCAATTGCTCTTCATATGGTATAGATTCAAAGTATTTGACCATCCTAGTTGCCTTGCTGCTTATCAGAGTCCTTTTTAAATGTGATGTCCAAGCCTGAAATAGTCCAGATGTTGCCTGACTAGGGCAGAATACAGAGATAACATCTCTTTATTCCTGGAAGCCGTGCCTCTCAATATAACCCAAGATTGCATTAAGTTTTTGGGCTGCCATGTCATCCTGTTGATTCATATTCAGTTCCTCCAAAACCCCCGCCTCCAAACCTCTCCACATCTTTTTCAGACAAACTGCAGTCTAACCATGGCTCTCCCACCCCCATCTTGTACTTATGAAGTCTTTTTTAATCCAAATATAAGATTTCAAATTTATCCCAGTGAAAATCCCTCCTTCGACAAGAAGCCTTTCCTTATCCCCTTTACACTAGTGCCGTCTCTCTGTTGATTATTTCCAGTCTGTCCTGTATATGTTGTGTTGCACCTAGTTGTTTTTATGTTGTCTCCCCCATTACATTGTGGGACCTTGAGAGCAGTGACTGTTTTGCCTTTCTTTTATCCCAAGTGCTTAACATGGGGCAGTACATGCTAGGTACTTAACACATGCTTACTGACTGACTTATATTGTCTTAATCTTAGACCAGTTGTCTCTCTTCAGTTTTCTCATCTATAAAATGACAGGGTTATAGAAGGGACAAGGTCCCTTCTAGCTCCACATCCTCTAAGCTTATGATTCTGTAAAGTTCAGTTATTCCATTTCATAGCCTTTCTCTACCTATTTCCCAGATTATCATGAGAAAAGTTCTTTGCAGTCCTTAAAAGAGCCATATGAATGTGGGTTTTTAACTTGTTACATTATTATATTCATTTCTGACATCCATACCATATGAAGGGTGAGAGAATGTAGAGGATCTCTGGAGAACTAAAGAAGCAGGCTTAGAAAGTCTACCCTGTGGTAAAAGATGCCCAGCAACAAACATTGAACTGAGAGACTCATACATAGTTCTAGTCTTGGCTCTGCCATTGACTGGTCTTGTGGCTTGGGGCAAATCACTTCAGTCAGTAAATCAGTCAGCAGGCATTTATTAAAACTTAATATATGTCAGATACTGTGCTAAGTTCTGGGAAGGGAAGGGAAAAAGAAGGAAACAAGTTGGGAGATGGAGTGTGTTATGCTAGGAACATCATTGATCGTAGAGTATGTGGAAGAATGTAAAGTATGTGAACATTGATAAGAAGGCATATGGACAAAGGGGGTTTTAAATGACAGGATTTTATATTTGATCCTAGAAATAATAGGGAGCCACCAGAGTTTATGGATGAAGGGTAGGGGGTGTGGAAGGAGTGAAACATGGTCAGACCTGTGCTTTAGAAAAATCCCTTTGAAAGCTGAGTGAAGAATGGACTAGAGTGGAGGGAGACTTGAAACCATGGAGACCAATCAGAAAACTATTGCAGTACTCCATGCCTGAAGTAATGAGAGTAGCCTATACCAGGATGAGTAGAGAGAAGAAAATGTATTCAGAAGGTACTGTGAAGATAAAATCAACAGAACCTGACAACAGATTGGATCTATGGAGTGCATTTGAAAATGGAGTCAGGGTCTACGTAAAGGTTGTAAGCCTGGATGACTGGGAAGATGGTGGTGCCCATAATAGTAATAGGGAGGTTTGGAAGGGGGAGAAAGTTTGAAGATGAAAGGTGAGTTCTGTTTTGGACGTGTTGAGTTGCAGATAAACAAAAGGCAGTAGGTGATATGAGCCTGGCACTCAGGAGAGAGGATAGAATTCGATAATATAGATTTGGGAATTATTTGCATAAAGATGATAATTGAATCCATGAGATCTGATGAGACTACCAAGCTAGGTAGTAGAGGGAGAAGAGAATAGGAGCTAGGATAGAACTTTTAGGGGATAGACACCTTTGATTAGTGGGTGTGACCTGGATGAAGGTGTAGCAACAGAGACTCAGGAGGAGCAATCAGATAAGTAGAAGGAAAACCAGGAGAAAGCAATGTTATTAAAACCTAGAGAGGAGAGGTTATCAAGAAGAGAGCTATCAGCAGAGTCAGAGGCTGTAGAGAGGTCAAGAAGGGTGATGATTGAGAAAAGGTCATTAGATTTTGCAATTCCAACATCATTGTTGACCTTGGAAAGACATTTTCATTCTCTTTGGACATCAGTTTCCCTCTTTGTAAAATAAGAGAGTTGGTTAAAAAGCAGCGTAGCATGGTGGAAAGACCATTGGCTCTGAAGTTAGAGACCTGGGTTCAAATCCCACCTCTTAGACTTATGGTCAAGTCACTTAAACTCCTTTGGCCTCAGTTTCCACATATCTAAAATAAGGAGGTTAGACTAGATGGCCTCTGAAGTTTTTAAGGTCCTTTTCAGTTTCAATAGTCTTACGAATTTCCACCATGAGATAGGAGAAGAATAATTATGGCCTAATAATGGTCAGTAAGAAGGGTTTATTTAGAGTAGGATAAGGATATTTTCTGTATGTGTTAAATATATAATAAAAGATGGACTTAAGCAGCAGCAGAGGTTATACAGATATAAGAATTTATTTACTTTGAGGCATGTTAGCTAGTAAAATAGGCTTCCCATAAGATTATTAAAGTTCCTTCTATAGAGTGGTTTAAATGTGGTCCATCTTTCTTGGGGATAGGATGATGTACCAGACATATCCATTCCTATAATTATTCAAAATAATTTTATCTTATTTCTTAAATTATCCTTTTTGCACACTGAGAAAACTTGTAACATTCCTAAAGCCATAAATTTTATTAAGCACCCATAGTGGACAAGATGCTGTGTAGAAAATGTAATGAATACTAAACATTTGGTAGAATAGCACAAGGCAGGATCTGATTTATAAGAATTTTTGTTTACCTTCAAAAGCAAGAATTGTTTTTGGTTTTAAAAGGACATCAGCATGTGACCTATTTGTAAGTGGGCAAGCAGTTTTCTTTACTTTAGGATTATGCCTCTGGAGGCTGAAGAATGTCTCATGATTTAGCAGAGGGGATTGAGAGTTTTAGATTCTATTCTTGTGTGTGTTGAGGAAGTCTCATAACCTCTTTGTGACTCAAATAAAAATTGACTCAAATAGTACTGGAGTATTGTGAAAACTAACTAATGTATATAATGCCACCTAAAATTCACTAATGAAAAACATAATGTCAACAACAGTAATAATACTTTTTTTTCTATAAAACTATCTACAAATCCCTACAGACTGATTCTTCTACAGGGAAACGACATCTTCATGGTCATGCAGCTAGTTGTGAGGTATTCGTATGTTGTATTTGTTTGTTGGTTGATTGGTTTCAAGAAAGCATTTGATGCAATATAGATGAATGCCCCCTTGTGTTGGCTCTTTTTGGACCAAGTATATCTCATCATTGCATCAGAATAATATACAAGATTATATAATAGAAATGACTGCAGAAGTACCTTTGTTTAGTGATCGCCTGATTTTTGATCCCAAGAGAGATATTTGCCAGAAGTGTCTATGAGTGTGGTGATGGATCTGGTGTAAGGTCCAAAACAAAGACTCCCTATTGATGACAAAATTCTCTAAATATTTATATTTTCAGATGACATTATACAGTATTTTTCTTTTTCTTTATTTTTATAACATTACTTTTTAAAAAAAAATTCGAGTTCCAAATTTTCTCCCTCCCTCCTGCCATGCCCCAACCCATTGAGAGGACAAGCGATATTATATCAGTTATACATGTGAACAACATTTGCAACAAATATACATTTGCAACAAAACCCCCAAAAGCAAGAAAATTAAATAAAGTGAAAAAATATGATTCAGTCTACGTTCAGAGTACATCGGTTCTCTCTCTGGAGGTGGATAGCATTTTTCATCATAAGTCCTTAGGAATTGTCTTGGACCATTGTCTTGATCAGAGAAAGCTAAGACTTTCACAGTTGATGACCCTTACTATATCAGTGTTACTGTGTACAGTGTTCTCCTGTTTTCTACTCATTTTACTTCGTATCAGTTCGATTTTTCTGAAACTATCCTGCTCATCATTTCTCGTCGCGCAGTGGTATTCTACCACAATCATATACCACAGCTTGTTCAGCCATTTCCCAGTTGATGTGCATCCCCACAGTTTCTAATTCCTTACCACCACAAACAGCTGCTCTAAATATTTTTGTTACACATAGGTCCTTTTCCTTTTTCTTTGATATCTTTGGGATACAGACATAGTGGTGGTATTGCTAGGTCAAAGGGTATGCATGATTTTATAGCCCTTTGTTTCCAAATTGTTCTCCAGAATGGTTGGACCAGTTCACAACTCCACCAACAGTGTGCATTAGAGTCCCAGTTTTTCCAGATAGATGGAGCTTATGGTTTGAGAAGTCTGGTAACTGCTGCAGCTCACTGATTTAGGGCGCCAGGCCCCGCTCTGCCCAGCTCCTGCTCTGGTTGGTCCGTGCAGGCCATGCTGGACTCCCACTCCCAGCTCCGTGCACGAAAGACCTCACCCAGCAACCATCCAGGCTGTCCTGGGCTGGAGCCCTGCTTCCCTCTGCTATTTTGTGTGTCCTGGAGCTCTAGAATTGGTTCAGAGCCATTTTTTATAGGTTTTTGGAGGGACTTGGCAGGGAGCTCATGCTAGTCCCTGCTTTCCAGCTGCCATCTTGGCTCCGCCCTTGAAATACAAAGTTTTTTAAAAGTATACTTCAGTCTGTACTCACTGTCTGTCACTTCCTTTTCTCTGGAAGTGGATGGCATTTTTCATCATGAGACCTTTGGAATTGGCTTGGATTATTGTCTTGATCAAAGCATTGCTAAGGATAGCTAAGTCTTTCACTGTTGGTCATCATCACAATATTACTGTTACTGTGAACAATGTTCTCTTGGCTATGCTCACTTCACTTTGCATCAGTTCATATAGATCTTTCCAGATTTTTCTGAAACCATCCTGCTCAGCATTTCTTGTAGCACAGTAGTATCCCATCACAATCTTATACCACAGCTTGCTTAGCCATTCCCCAGTTGAGGAGCATTCCCTCAATTTCCAATTCTTTGCCACCTCAAAAAGAGCTGCTATAAATATTTTCATATTTCTCCTTTTCTTTGATCTTTTTGGGATATAGACTTAGTAGTGGTGTTGCTGGATCAAAGAGTATGCACAGTTTTGTAGCCTTTGGGCATAGTTTCACATTGTTTTCCAGAATGCTTGGACCACTTCACAACTCCACCAACAGTGTTAATGTTTCGACTTTTTCACATCCCTTCCAACATTTGTCATTTTCCTTTTCTATCATGTTATTCATTCTGATAGGCATGAAGTGGCATCTCAGAGTCATTTTAATTTGCATTTCTCTCATCAGTAATGACAGCATTTTTTCATGTGACTTGATAGCTTTGATTTCTTCCTCTGAAAACTACCTTTTATATCCTTTGACCATTTATCAGTTGGAGAATAGCTTGTGTTCTTATAAATTTGAAAGCCCTTTTATTTTGATTCCTCACATTTAACAGGTCCCCTAGACATGTCCTAATTACCCATTTCCCTTCCTAATAAATAATGGTGACTTTTAACCATTTTTTTTTCCTGGAGAGTTTTTTAGTATAATCTGATTATTCGGCAGATCAATATGCCTTTTGCCTCTCCAATAGCATTTTAATACTATGGGAAATAACATATCTGGGCTGTGATGTTAAATTAGATCTCTGTACTACAACAGTTTGTATAAAGGCTTTTTCTGTGGGTTCTAGAAATGTAAAGTGAGGAAACTTCACCAGTTTCTCCCACCCATTTGAACACCTACATTGGGTGGCAAAGACTTCTGCAAGAGTAATTTAGCATCCATCCTAAGAAAAGAAAAAGAGAAAATTCAAAGTGAGATTTTTATGTCCAGATATGATTTATTAAATTTATTAAAGAATACTCTTCATAGCCAACCAATGCCTTAGATACAAGATACAGGAAGGATGATTGGGTTCTCCAAGTTTGTATCCAAATTGGAGAGGTGATTTGCCAACTCCACAGATGGCTTCCCAGCTTTTTCCTTTGGTACAAAGTCCTTAATCTGATGTGTGCTTCCTTAATTTTCAGAAATCCCCAGATGATGATAGTTGGGGAAATAAGGTGTTATTAATACTTTCAACCTTAGAAACATACATTTGTGAATACAGTTGTGCTAATTATAGCACTTATTAGCCTTATAGGGTTCTTATGAGAAAATTATTTTGTAAATTGTTAAGCGCTAAATAAATGTGAACTATTTTTATTATAAATTACTTCCACTAAAGAAAATTATCTAGAAGGAACCACAAGCACTGAATTTGTAATCAGTGGACCTAGGTTCAAATTGTGGCTCTGCTACTTAACTCCATATGATCTTAGACAAATCATTTAAAATCTTTGGGCCAAAGTTTATCAAATGAAGGGGTTGCCCTAAAGGATATGTAAGGTGTCTTCTGGTTCTAAATCTGCGATCCCGTGACTACTATTCTATTAGGCATATTTTGAGATACTGTACTTGAAGATAGTAAAACTACGTTTCTTACAAATCCATTCTTTAAATTTAGACTTCTATAATTCAGACAAACTTCCCTCCCTCCTCCTTCATTTATTTCAAATCAGTATGGTTTCAGAATTTGAATTCTTTAACAAAGCTCCTATGTCCACCTTATAGTCCCCCTCATCCACCAACTTTCTTTTATGTAGGGTAAAAATATCCTACACCCAATTTCCTTAGATTGTCTTTTTAGCTAGCCTCTCAAAACATGTTCATTTTGACTTCTGACAATCTCAGGTCTTCTCTAAGCTTTTCCTTTTTAGTTATAAGACCTTTACCTGATTGTCATTGTTGTTCAGTCATTTAGTTATGTCTGACTCTTCCATAGCATACCAGGCCCTTCTGTCCTCCGCTATCTCTTGATGTCTAAGTATATGTTCATTGCTATCTATCTATCTCATCTCTATCTATCCATCTGTCCTCTGCCTATCTATCCACTATCTATCCATCTCATCCTCTGCCATTCCCTTTTCCTTTTGTCTTCAATCTTTCTCAACATCAGAGTCTTTTCCAATGAGTCCCATCTTCCTATGTAGCCAGAGTATTTAAGCTTCAGCTTTAGTACTTGACATTCCAGTGAATAGCTTGAATTAATCCTTTAAGTATTGACTGTTTTGATCTCCTTGCTGCCCAAGGGACTCTCAAAAGTTTTCTCTAGCACTGTAATTCAAAAGCGTTAATTCTTCAGTGTTCAGCTTTCCTTTTCCCTTCGTCTTCCAACTCTCATAGCCATACATTGCTACTGGAAAAAAACTATAGCTTTGAGTATACCAACCTTTGTTGACAAGGTGGTGTCTCTGCTTTGTAGTATGCTGTCCAAATTTGCCATAGCTTTTCTTCCAAAGAGCAAGCATCTTTTAATTCATGGTTTTAATCACTGTCTGCAGTGATCTTTAAGCTCAAGAATATAAAATCTGACACTGCTTCCATTTCTTCTCCTTCTGTTGTCAGAAAGTGTTGGTGACAGTTGCCAAGATCTTAGTTTTTTTTATGTTAAACTTTAAGCCAGCTTTTACACTGTCCTTTCACCCTCATCAAGAGGCTTCTTAATTCCTCTTCACTTTTTAATACAGGCCTGAATAATGCTGAGCTTTAAGTAGGGATTATTATATTGCTATTTTTTTGTAAATAGATGGTGAAATGTTTATCATTATCACTTTACATGGAGGTCTGCAAGTTTATTACCCAAGAAGGTATTCTCTTTTTTTCCTTAGCTACTTTGTCTGCAACCAGGGTATGGTCACTTGCCATCTCTTTCATAATGCTTTCCCTGCTACCATTTCAATCCCGTGTGATTTACCCCTCACCTGAGCCTTTGTCACTTTATACTTCTAGTAAGCATTTCTATTCTAATTTGAATAATATTTATCTGAATACTCATCTTATTTTTCTGACTTGAGATCAAGGACCTTTTTTAAAAAAATCTTTTTATATCCCTGGAACATAGTGTCATTGCACATAATAAGGGATAAAGTCTTAGTACAAGTTGAATGTTGAAGATTGAAATATTTGTGGTGATTTTTTTAAAATTCATTGTAGCAACTCCGCTCCAACATCCAACAAATGGAGAAGCTCTGTTTGAAAGTCCATAAGGATGACAGGGGAGTTCTGAAAAGAATGATGGTCCCTGTTAAAGAAGCATCTTCAGGTGCAATTGCAGAATTTCTCCAACTTCACTTGCAATCTGCAGAAGAACTTAAAAATCAGTTTAATGATGATGGAACCCCACTTCACTCTCCTTTGACAAGATCAATGACTGTAGGAGGTATGTATTATGCTGAATATCATTTTAGATCATGTCAGTAGACAGTTTGAAGGAACTGAGCATATTAAGATTAGAGAAGACAAGACTCAAGAAAGACAATAGCTGTCTTTAGGTATTTGAAGGGCTGTCATTTGGAAGAAGGATTAGACTCCCCCAGAAGGGAGAACCAAAAGCAGTGGGTGGAAGGTACAAAGAGACCAATATGGGCTTTAATTGAAGAAAAACTTCCTAAAAATTGGAACTATCCACAAGTGAAATTGGCTGTCTTGAAAGGTGGGTGGGCTCTCTTTCCTTGAAGGTCGTTTTGCAGAGACAAGACAGTCTCCATTATAAAATAGAGATTATGTATGGCTTAGACTAGATGGCCTCTGAGGTCCATTCCAACTCTCAAATTCTGTGATTCTATGAATTCCTTATCGTCTGTTTATATACTACTGACATTTATATGATATTGAAAGTCACCTCCTGTTTCACCTGTCTAAATTCCAGGCTCCTTCTTCTATCCAGCTTTCTTTTGTGGCTAATAATTAGGCCCTTCCTTTTGCCCAGAAGTCAGTTCCCAAAATCCTCCTCCTGAAGTTACTCCCTCCCCCTTCTCAACCAGGTTGTTCATTTTCGTATTTGCATCAACTGTGTTAACTGTTGTTTTCCCCCGTATTGACGTGGAAGTCAAGTTGTTATTGTGAGAGACAAATAGGGGCTTCACTGTGTTTCATTTTCTAATTCATATTTTATAAAAGATGATTGTATTTTCACATGTTCTGAGATCATCCCACTCTGTAACTGTTCAGTGATGGTGTTTATGGGGAAAAGCAGTTCTAGCACTGATTCACAAAATCATGGACGTAGACTGCTGCATAACTATGCTCAGTAGACATTCTCACCCCACCTTTTGGCTACAACTATTGCTATCATATGGGTTAGACTTCATTCTGCTGTCCTGTGATGGCAGAAAGCTGAATTTCTTTGCATACGTAGAGAATAACTTTTCTCCAGTTCCTTGATCAGGAGGCAAGCTTATATACGCAGACAACATGACATTTGAGATTGTAGTAATACCAGTCATGTGGACCAGGCCAAGTGATTATGTAATCTGAAGGAAGCCAGGATAACTAAGCTATGGGAACAGCAAGAAGCAGCTATCATTAGTTATCTCCAGGAACTACATCAGCCGCTCTCAAATTCTGAGGCTGCCTACAGCAATAGGTAGAAGCTAGGAGAACATACGAGGCTGGCCAACTACAGTTACAGAGCTGTCTGGGAATAAGGGAGAATGAGAAAGCCAGTGAGAGCTCTTCACGTTGTTCTTTAGTCATATTGAGTCATATCCAAACTTGAGGTTTTCTTGGCAAAGATACTGGAGTGGTTTGCCATTTCTTTCTCCAGCTTATTTTTCAGGAAACTGGGAGGGTTAAGTGACTTGCCCAGGGTAACATGGCTAGTAAGTGTATAAGGCCAAATTTGAACTCAGAAAGATGAGTCTTCCTGCCTTTTCTATTCTATCCACTGCACCACTAGTTGCCTCTTTTTATAGGGGAGCAATAATATTCCTAGTGTCTTTCGCAATCAGCTGGATTTGTGTGTGCGATCATTTTCTCCTATATTATATGTGTCTCTGGGAGAGTCTTGTGTTCCAGACCATCCTATAAGCCACAGGGTCTTGACACAGCAAAAATAAAGAGTTTGGGTAATGAGCTCTTCCCTGTTCTCTTGAATGTCATTTTATCAAAGGCTTTGTCATGGAGCTTTCCCTCTGTTTCTCCTCACCTCAAAACTTCACTTCCTCCATCCTTAACCCTAGAAGGGTCTGATAGAGGCAGTACACAGACTTTATAATGAATAGCAGCAGAAATAGCATGGAGGAGATCATGAAGATTCTTGCATGGTCTCCAGCTGCAAAGCCACCAGTGTTTCTCCTCTTACATTCAAAAGCCAGTAGAAATAAAAACTAAGTCAGTGTGAGCTTCCTAGCCTTGTTCCTATGTTTTGACGAATTGGAGATGGGTAGAAGAGGCTTCTTGAGTTGGAAAGTTCTGTGCTTAGGTTTGGCATCCTCACAGAAAGCAATGGTTTCATTTTGGATATGTAATCATTATGATGAGAGGCAGCATGACTTCATGGACAGAGGACTGACTTTGGAGAAATGACCTGGGTTCAAGTCCTTTTTCTTACTTATGTTAGTTGTGTGACCCTCAGCACCTCACTGAACCGCTCAGTGCCCCCAGACTACTATCTGAGACTTCCACTTGCAGAACAGTCACCAATCTGTTTTGTCAGGAGGAGTTTCTTCCCTGGAAGCTTCCTATACCAATGAAATCACAGATACCAATAACAGTAACATCAAAAAGTCTTTGACTTTTTGTGAAGAGAGTGACTCAGTTCCTCCTTCATGGTTTATTTACAAACTACAAATGTATAAAATTAACTCCGAAACAGTAAGATCACTAGAGTATTGGACGTCCAAATGGAAAATGAGTCTCTCTATTTAAAATATGTCAACATGACAATAATGTCAAAACTAGTCTAAAATGTCATTTTTTAGGGAGGCAATTTAAGTCCACTATGGTTCTGATTAGTCTTGTACTGGAAAGGACAATAAAAATGGCTAATAAGTTCATACCCAGCAATAAGTAAGGAGATAGTATGAGGGTACCTAACTCCCCTTGAAGAATTAAAATCATCTGACCTAGATTAACCATATCCTTGGATGCTTGAAACAACTGGAAGAAGTGATTGCTGAGCCATTATCAGTGATATCTGAAAGACTCAAGAATGGACTCTACAGGGGGCGGAGCCAAGATGGTGATTGGAAAGCAGTAACTGGCGTGAGCTCCCCACCAAGTCCCTCCAAAAACCTATAAAACAATGGCTCTGAACCAATTCTAGAACTGCAGAACCCACAAAGTGGCAGAGGGAAGCAGGGCTCCAGCCCAGGACAGCCTGGATGGTCTCGGGGTAAGGTCTGTCCCAAATGGAACTCCCAGCCCCCAGCTGAGGGGAGCGGAGCTGAGCCAAGCAGAGCCCAGCGCGCGCAGCACAGCGCGGCAGACTGCGGACCGACGAGACCAGGAGTGGAGCCGAGAGTGCCCTAGCATGCTGAATTACTGAGCTGTGGCATGTACCAGACCTCACAACCCACAAACAGCGAAGACTACACAGAAGGTTAGTGAGAAAAGCTGCGGGAAGGGAGTTTGGGGTTGGGCTTCCACCCCTGAGGCAATAGAGGCGGGGCAGCTTTAGAAATTCAGCTGCAGTTGCTTCTGGCCCCAGGCCCACTTGGTGGGAGGAATTAAGTGGCTGATCAGAGCAGAAGTGCAGAGCCTGCTGAAGATTTAAGCCCAGTCTGGGTTGGGGGTTCTTGGGTCAGGAGGAGTGTTGGTGAGGCAGCGCATCTGCCCA
>CM053624.1:221036581-221050441 GCA_028646595.1 Phalanger gymnotis
TTAGGGAGGGTGGATGGGAAGGGAAGAGGGGAGAGAATTTGGAACTCAAGGTTTTAAAAAAATAGATGTTCAAAAGTAAAAAAAATTTTTTTTTATGCAACTAGAAAATAAGATGCACAGGCATTGGGGCATAGAGATTTATCTTGCCCTACAAGAAAGGAAGGGATAGGGGGATGGGAGGGGAATGGAGGGACGGAGGGGTGGACAGACTGGGGAACAGGGCAACCAGAGTGTACGCCATCTTGGAGTGGGGGGGGTGGAAATTGGGGAGAAAATCTGTAATTCAAACGCATGTGAAAATCAATGCTGAAAACTAAACATATTAAAAATAAATTTAAAAAAAAGGAAAAAAAAAAGAATGGACTCTACAGAGGACTGGAGAAAGACAAATGTTTCACTCAAAAAAAGAAAAAAGGGCATGACCAAAATTCCTGGAAAATTCTAGGATACTATTAAAAATATGGTTAGTGACTATCTAGAAATCTAGCAGCCTTTTGTAGTAGGAAGGCCAAATTTATGATCTCAAAAAGGATCATATAAATATCTGAATGGTTCGAAATCATTGGGTATACAGAACTCTCCAAGCAGAAGGCATCAAAAAATTTATTCAGGGCCCAGAGCAACAAATTAGCGAACCAACCTCCCCATTCCAGTATTGTGAACACAAGCCTCCAGGCCCAGTAGGCCCGCCTCACAAGAGTAGCCAGGAGGCCACAGAAAAATAAGATGGCATAAATCATATTCGCCGCTTGAACTCCTGGGTCCACACAGGGGTCGGCTTTGCTTCGGATTTTTTCCAGCTGTATTTTTCTCTCCTCTCCTCGCAGCCAAGCCTCTGGCGTTCTTAAGTCCCGCCTCTTCGACTAGAGACCAGAGTCCAGAGACCCATTGGTTCCCGAATTGGCCCCTTTTAAGTCTTTAATCTCCGCCCACAGGGGTTTCACACCTGATAGGGCTTTGGGCCTGGGGCTTAGCGTTTAACAGGTGAAAGTACTTTCACCATAAACAAAAGCCAAACTCCTCAAGGGCACCCGTTACACTAAGCCCATTTTGCCTTACTGGCACACCTTTCTCTCTTTTTTTCTGTGCTAAATCAAAATAAGTATGGCTTCCAAATTAAAGGAGTATAACTAAAGCATGGATGATGTATATGGATCACATCAAGCTTATGTGGTCTACTGAAAAATTTAAAAACTGCTTCAACTCTTGGATTCTTTCTCCAATCAAAATGTCTTTTGGACTGAAATGTAAAATTCTTAATATATGTCAAAGAAACATAGAGACTGTAGACTTTAAGCTTGAATCTGGAGGTTACAGTGAACCAGTGGATGACAGTGATACCAGAAATACCTTAGTCTCCTCCCAGCAGGACACATTGAGCATAAAAATATCAAAAAGAAAACTGTGGTTGAATACATTAAGAGACTTAATGACATTCTTAATTTAAAGCTCAATGGGAAGAACATGTTTAAAGCAATTTATACCTACACAGTAAGTACACTCAGTGTACACTTTCAGAATGGCAAAGTGGGCCATAAGAGATTTGGAAAAATACTCTAACAAAAAAATATAAAATATTACCCAGACATAGTGTCCATCACCGTGAGGATGCTATGTAAACACTGCATCCTCCACACCAAATAGGAGGAAGAGGACTGATAGGTATTCTTAAAGTACATGTAAAAAAAAGATCAAAATATGCAGAAATACTTTAAGAATAAGTAGACATTATTTCAGATGATGTTAAGGCTGACAGCAGGTACACGACACTGGATCTGTCAACTGTAACACCAGAGCCAGTGAAACCACTAAGATCAAAGAGTGCACCAAAAACGTTCTTCTTCCATCAGTGATACTTGGATGAGTTCAGGCAATAATCAGGTAACAGGAATCATTAAAGGAACAGCTGAGTCATTAGGATTTGTTTGTGGAAACAGGATAATGCTGGTAATTTAAGACCATTTTAAAAAATATATTTTTATTGACATCTTTTGTTTTTACGTCATTTAGTAGTTCAACAAGCAGCCCTCCCTTAGGCCATATGCAGCCCCCATAGCAGCTCTGAGTTAGGCCCAAATGAGACTAAAATGTGGTTCCTATCTGACTTAATGTGTTGACTTATTAATGAAAAACATCTATATAAACTTGTGGTTTCCTAAGTCAAAATGTGGCCCATAGCATTCTTTTTGTCCAGTCTATTCCTAGAACTGTTATTGGGCTACTTTCAGTGAGCCTCATGATGAGCTTACATTGTAATACTTTTATTCAGCTACAGGAATTTATCATCAATCTGTGCAAATGTCCTTAGAACATTAAATTTTTTAGATAGGATAATAACTTGTCCCCAGACCTTTTTCTATAATGGACTCCATCGAAAAGGATGAGAACAAGATGATGATAGCTGAGAGTCATAGTTCTTAGAGTTTACAACTCACTTTACTTAAATTGTCCTATTTTATTTTCACAACAGCCCTTTGACATATATGAGGTATTATTCAAAAATTTTCGGATGAGGGAACTGAGAATCAGAGAGAAAATTGGCTTGTCCATGGTTACATAGCTAGTAAGTGTCATGGAAGATTCAGGTCCAGTTCTTTCTGACACTTAAGTCCAGGGAACTTTACATTATACCATTGTGGCCTGTATCAGAGCAGAGAAATGTGACTATTGCTTACATACATCAATGAATTTTTCCAGTTAAGAGCCATTTTGGCTAGGAGGAGGCAATGTCATTAACTTTCTAAAAAGTGATCAAATGAGGGCCTAGAGGAATAGTTGACAGTGTACTTCTTATGCATGGGTTTCATGAGAATATCTGTTTACCTGAAAGACTGAAAGAGAAGGCAAACTCAGAACCAAGAAGTGTGTGTGTACCCCTGGGATGGCAGACATGAGAGGTAGATTGATATGCAAGAGAACTCTAAAGTTGTGTTACTGCATACAGCTCAGCTATTGCCTAATTGAGTGGAAAGTGTGCTAGACTTGGAGTACAGAGAACTGGATTCAGATGTAGGCTCAGATCCTTAACTAGCTATGTCCTTAGAAAAAAGCTTCTAGTTAGGGTAAGTCACTTAAGCTCTTCTGTGCCTCAGTTTCCTCATATGGAAAATGGCATTAAAATAGTTTTGCTATTTACCTTGCAGGATTGTTGTGAAGAGAGTGCTTTGCAAACCTTAAAACACTGTAGAAACATGACATCGTTATCATTATTTTGGTAGGCAGGAAATGGAGAGATAGTAGAGAAAGACAGAGAGAAAGGCAGGGGAAAAGGTTGAAATTAGACAAGTAGGGTGAAGTGGAAACCTCGAGGCTTTGTGTTGTGACCATTCTTGACCCATTAAGGTCTGTATATTTGGTGTATTGGTAGTGGTGGTCCCCTGGCCCTATGGTGCAGCAAAAGTACTTTCATGTTAGCTGGAGGATAGGGAAATGACATTCCTCCTGATTGAACTCAAAGGGATGTCCTTCCTAAGACTGCTCTATTAGCAGGAGGGGCTCAATTCTGAAATCTCTGGAGAGACACCATATGAAAACCAAGAGGAAGTAGCTTTTGGACTAGAAAGGACAATACAAATGGCTAATAAGTTGATATCCAGCATAAGTAAGGAGGTAGTATGAGAGTACCTAACTACCCTTGAAGAATTAAAATCATCCGGCCTAAATAAGCCATATCCTTGGATACTTGAAAGAACTGGAAAAAGTGATTGCTGAGCCATTATCAGTGATATCTGAAAGACTTTCAAGAATGGACTCTGCGAAGGACTGGAGAAAGACAAATGTTTCACTCAGAAAAAGAAGAAAAGGGCATGACCAAAATTCCTGGAAAATTCTAGGACATCCTTAAAATTCTAGGATACTCTTAAAATTATGGTTAGTGAACTTCCTACTCTAAAATTCTGATTCTTCAGGGTCCCAGTATAGGATATGGCCGACAAACATGTTCCTGGCAATGAGTAAATCAGGCTGAGAAGACTTTATACAACACTAATGATCATGATGATGGCTTACATTTATGTAGAACTTTACAATTTACAATGGTAATCTTCTTTCATAATGACATAGGTAATGTTGAGGTTCAGTCTCTGCCCACCTAGGGCCAAAAACTGTTGTGGTTTTGTGATGTGTTGTGGTAGAACCCATCTCAAAAAATTCAGTCAGACTCCCACCAATCCAAGTATAGGCATTTATTGAGATTGAGGGCTCTCATGGAGCAGGTTAAGTTCCAAGAGGAACCAGCAACTTCAAAGAAAGCAAGAAGGATTTTTATAGGGTAAAGATACTGATTACATAATCAGAATTTACATAGAATATAGGAATATGATTAATATTGAAAAAGCAGGAGGAGTTTGTTAGGGTTCATATTTAATAGTCTGGTCTGTTGTTGCTGTTCAAAAAGCTGTCCATTTTTGGAGGATGGGTTAGCCAGGTGACAATTATTCGAGAGAGAGAGGGCGTTATTGATATTTTGTCCTTCATAAACTTTGCTTGTATATTTATTTATGTGTTTCTTTGTGTTGTTGAATGTTAATCTGTGTGCCAAATTGGGTGCACAGAACAGTAAAGAATTTGGTTGGCAAATAATCTGTCATGAGGTCTTTGTTCTGCCCTTGACAGTACATCATGAACCTTTCCCTGTTCTTTCAGACATGTGTGCAGTGGTCAGAGTGATCACTGGGCCCTGGTAGTCAGAGATCTCAGAGGGTCCTTGACATCTTTGATGTTCAAGAGAAAAAAAAAAAGCTGACTTCAGACTTCTTACTTAAGTCAATCAGCATAGAATTTACCATTACTAGAAGCTACTTAGCAATCAGAAATTTTGAACTCAGCTGCTGAACTCTCTGTCTCTGTATGAGATTTTCCTAATACTTAGTTCCATCATTTGCATATTGTTACTGCAGTACTTCAGTCAACACCTTCAAAGCTGCTTGAGTCTACTCCTCCCCCATTCTCAAATTTGTGTAATTAGAGGAATTATGTGATCCTAGAGCTAGCTAATCAAAACATCTTACCTAATTCAGTTGACTTTAGTAGTAAGTATTGTTATATGTTCAGTCATGTCTGTCTCTTTGTGACCTTGTGTGGGATTTTCTTGGCAAAGATACTTGAGTGGTTTGCCATTTCCTTCTCCAGTAGATTATGTAAACAGAGGTTAAGTGACTTGCCCAGGGTCACATAGTTAGTATCTATAATGTTAATAGGATATAAGGTCGTCCCTGCCCATTAGTAAGCCTCAAGTGGAGCTCATTGGGAGAGGAACTTGCTTTAAAGGGGAAATTTGTTTATAGGGAGGCTTGCTTGTAGATAGGCTTTCACACCTTTTGGTACTAAGCTATTTAGGCACTGAGGCACAAGGGTTGTGATGCCTTCTGGCTCTGAGCCTATTAGCCAAAAGTGTATATCTATTCTGAGGTTGGTATTTTGCTTTGAGAGTTTGTGTATGAGAAGGACCTTGTGATTCCCTGGACAGGACTCTGAATAGCCCTTTTGTTAAGAGCCCTAACCCTGCCCCTCCCCACCCCCCCAGCTACTCAGATGTAAAGGCTCTCTTGATCTAATGATATATGTAAAGTGTGTAGCAATATTGCTTTGATTCAGACAGAGCCTTGTCTGTTGGTCTTTGTGCTAATTTCTCTGCTTGTATTTTCTCTGTTTATATTTTCTCTGCTTGTATTTTCCCCATGTCTAGGGTGCTTTTCTCCTGAACTAGTGAATGTAATTAAAAAAGATCGTTAACCCCTTTAAAAGGTATTTTTCCTTTAAAAGCAGATCAGAGAACTTGAGCATGCAAGGGTGCTTGCTGTTACAGTATCTAAGGCCATATTTGAACTCAGGTCTTCCGGACTCCTGGCCCAGCGCTCTAGCCACTGAGCCATCTAGCTGCTTCAAGTATTGGTTTTGGGTTTTTTTTTTTTGGAGGGGGAAGGCAGAGCAGTTGAGGTTAAGTGACTTGCCCAAGGTCACACAGCTAGTAAGTGTGTCAGGTGTCTGAGGTCAGATTTGAACTCAGGTCCTCCTGACTCCAGGGCCAGTGCTCTACTCACTGCACTACCTAGCTGCCCCTGCTTCAAGTATTGTTATAGTGTGTCACAATTATATTGCATTTGTAAGTTTTACACAGCAGTCCTGGGAAGTAGAGCATGAATGATAAGATGAATAATTTGGGTGATTATTATGTGCATCATACCATGCCCAGTAAAGATAGTCTTTGGCCTCCAAGAGCTCACATTGTAATGGAGAAGACAGTACATGTGGAAGGTTTCAGTTTCACGGCAAGTGGAGAGACCCGGTGTCCTTAGAGTACGTCAGCAAAGCAAAAGGCCATGCTTCTTCTTAAATGGCATCTTCACTAACAAAATCATATCCATTTCTGATGGTGAACACCTTAACAGTAACAAGGACTTTGGTGGCCAGAACTTTCTTTTCTAGATCTTCAGTGTATGTAGCAGTAGCACTTGCAGGAGCAGTGTTTCAACAATCCAGCTAGCAGCTTCTGTGGAGGTGTAAGATCCACCCACAGCCAGCACCCAGAAAGCTGCCAACAGCACAGGTTCTTTTGATCTGCTTAACTAAGGAAAGCAAGGTGAAGGGGTTGACAGACTTACTTTAATTCAGCATACAAATATCATTCACTTAATTCAGAGGAAAAAGCCAGCACCCTGAACTTCAGAACAAAATACAAACAAATTACAAACATCAACAGACAGACCTTGTCTGATTCAAATCCCAGTACATAGTTACCAGAGTTCAACAAAGTCTCAGCATCCTGGTTTACAAGCTGGATGGCTCCCCGGAGTCTCCTCATCAACACCATCTCGAGAGCCCTGCACAAATAGCTCTGGCCTCCCTTCTTATGGGGCTTCAGACATCATCAAAAGTCATCTGAATGACCAGAATTTAGGCTGCTATGATTGGTTCTTGAGTTAGCCCCTCCCCTTAGGACCCTGGGAGGTTCACATCCACATAGGTTAGGTTAACACCCAATAGGCATGGCTCTGGAGTTAGCACCTCCCCTTAGCTAGCCCCACCTTGGACCCCACCCCAGTCACCAATCCACACCCACTTAGGTTCCACACCTAATAGGGGTTTGGGCCTGGGGCTTAGCTCCTAGTAAGGCTCAATGAAATACACTGAATTACTCAAAGCAAACAAAAGCCAAACTCTTCAAGGGCACTAAGTGCTAAGGAGCCCATTTTGCTTACCAACACAAGCAGTTGCCAGGCTGCCTCTCTGTGCGGGCACTGGGCTGGAAGCCTTGCTATCCAATGCTCTTGGGTACAGGATCCTAGGCTGTCCCTCTCAGGGTGTGAGGGGACATGGTGGTCAAGGTGGTAGAGGTGGTTTGACTTGTCTGGCACGTGCAGCCTCCTGTCTCTCCCTCAGGGTGCCTCGTTACTTCAGCTGGGCTGGCTGGCCTGCCTCGTGTAACTCAGAGACTGAGGCAGTATTGTGTGTTGAAGGGTATAAATAACACATTGTTCATTGATCAGTAGGGATTCTAGCATTTAGAGCCACAGTGAACTCTTAGAGATCACAGTCCATTCTCTTGTCAGGATTTGAATAAAGAAATGAAAAGGGAAGAGCTAAAACTAGGCGTGGGCTACCACTATTGCTAGAGCAGCGGTATCAAACACAAATAGAAATGGGGCCCTAAACCATACATCTTTAAGGAGCTCCTTGAGCCACATGTTGACTTAGAAAACCACATGGTGACTTTATATTCTATTGTGTTTTATTTATTTTGTTAACTATTTTCCAATTATATTTTAATCTGGTTCCAGCCTCACTCCAGAGTGTTCAAGGTATTGGGAGCCTCAGTGCTGGCTGCTGTTTGATACCTCTACACTAGAGCATAAGGGAGAAGAAATAGGGAGTGGTCTTTTTTTTTTCTCTACTTTTCTGCTTTTTAAGGGTATGGAGCTTTTTGACAAGGAAAACAAATCCCATAGATTAACAGTCCTACCCAGTTGCAACTCCCCAAAGAAAAAACCATCTTAAGCTGGTGATAATTTTCATGAGACAACAGAGATAGGATGTGGAATGTATAATTTTTGTTAAATTTCATGAGGAAATTTTCAGTTTCTCCTTAAAAACCAGTTGTAAACATGACGCTACCTCCACTGTGGGTTCATTGGTAACCTTCAGGACTAGGAGGACTCCTTTACTATCACCAGGATCCTGGACCAGCACGAATGAGTTTCTTCCAGGTTGCCTTAAATCCAGAAATCTTTTAAGTGAAAAATGATAGGAGAAAATTGCAGAAACAAAGGAAAGTCCTGTTGTTGCTGCTGCTGTTACTCTGTATAACAACAAGGTATGTTTCTCAGCTGCCAGAATTCAAAGCATAAAGACTTAGGTCTTTTATTGGGACCTGAGAACGTTTATAACAGTAATACTATTTTAAAGACCCAAGGTTCTCCAATTGTTCCCATCCCACCGTATACCCATATGTACCTGTTGACTCCTTGGACGTCTCCTTCCACCTTCTAAGAGCCTCAGGCCCTAAGAAATCCCTAGTGACAAGTGCCACCCACTCTTCTTATTACCATTATTAATGATCATAAGCTTACACATATCTAATATGGTTTAGTTTCAAAAACTTTTTATCGCTTTATAATTTTTTAACAAAAGTTATTTCATTTAATCTTCACAGCCAACATGTAAGGCAGGACAGGCAAAAGATTTAGAACTGGAAGTCATCTTACAGATAATCTAGTCCAACGCTCTTATTTAGAAATGAAGACATTTTCTAGAGAGGTAAGAGGACTTGCCTGTGCTCATACAAATGACTCTTGGCAGAGCCAAGATTCAAACCTAGGTCCTCTGAACATCTATTATCTCTGCATACTTTACTGTCTCTATTTTACAGATGAAAGAAATGAGGCCCAGAAAGTCTTAGTGACTTTTCTAAGGTCACAGAGTTTGAAAATGACAGATCTAAGATTCAAACCCTGACTCCAAATTGTGTTCTTTCCACTACACTAAAGGTAGCCTTCAGAGTTTTATTGTGACTTAGGGAAAAGGTGTCATATATTCCTCATGCGGTTTCCTTCCATTCTTCATACTTTCTTTCTCTTCTTTTTCCCTTGTCTTTTGCTTTGGATGCTCAGTGCCATAGTGATATCACATATGAAAATGCTTATTTGTATACCCTTAATTTTTAAGATTAAATCTGTTTTATCACATTAGAAACATCTCTAGAGATTTTAGAAACGATTTTTATATTACTACAGTTGGGGTTTAAAATGTACAAATAATTTTCTTTCTGTCAGTAAAAATTTAAAAAGAAATGAGAATGTTTTATTTTTTCTAGAGAATCGAATAAGTTCATTAATTTAGAGGGCATCCTTGATGATTTGGCTGTCCCTTTTGTCTGTAGTCTGAGTTCTCAAAGCAAATCTGCCCATCTTGCTCAATCCAAGAGATACCATTCTGTCTCACCTTTGTCACTAGCTTCATTTTTAGTATATTGCTTCCCATTGAGAGAAGTGCTATGCTTACATATCATATAAGTGATATGTTTTATGTTTGAGAAAGTGTATTGAAGTCATTCAAAGTGACTCAGGGTCTTCTCCCCTTCTCTAGATTTCCATACTCCCTCTCCAGCATACAGACTTTGTTAGCCCAATGAGAATAAAATTTTATTACATTTTAAACAAATGGCAACCAAAGAAAAGAATCCAATCTTAAAACTGCTGGAAACTTGAGACCAGAATATTGAATTTGATAGGTTATGAGATTTTATCACATGTATAACAAGGTGAAAAACAGTTTTGCGAAGCATGCAGATGGCTTCTGTATTATGTCTACTCAGTAGCAGCTCTGGGTATATTGGCACTTCCCATTGAAAGCCTGGATTTTCTGTTGAGGAAAACTTCTGAGAAAAGTATAAATCAACTAAACCTAAACTCAGGGACTATTTAGAGGGTAAGATTATGAGAATATTTCAAACTTAACAAAATATAGAAAATAAAAGGAGTCACTCAAATTTAATTTATATTTACAATTAAACTCTTTGTGATATAACAAAGTTGCCTGAAAAATCATAATTCTGTACATAACCTTGCCTTGTAAAGAGCTCTGGATTTGGAATCAAAGGATATTGGTTCAAATACCAGCTCTGATAACTTGTGTGTGTGCACAATTTTGGATGATTCAGTTAGCCTCTCTGGGCCTCCTCAGTTTTCTCATGTATAAAATGAAGAAAAATGGTCTAGATAACGCCTAAGGTTCATTCCAGATCTAAATCTGTGATTTCATGGACTCCAGATAAAATCATCATTTTTGATGAAGTTGGGAGGAAGCAGGGAATGATTGGTGAACCACTTGATTAAACATATTTTATTGTCCCAACCAGTGTTATTTTACAGCAGGAATAGCCTGTGGCCATGGATAGATTTTGGGAGGCGGGGAAACTGCAAATTTGGAACTTTTAATATTTTGATAATTGTACCCAATATAATTGGTTTCCTTTTTAATCCTATATCTTTCACTTTTATGTATTTAAAAATATTTTAAGAAGTCCCCAGACTGCCGAAGGGCTCCATAGTAACATAATTAATGCATTTTAACCAGGCACCATCTTGTAATGACAGCTGATCCCTAGAGGTAAAAATTCTGTCCATACTCCTATTACCCAAGAACAAAATGTAGCCCATCAGGAAGTTTTAATATTCAGGTCAAACAGAAACCAGTTGTGGGCCACAGAAGTACTAGTGAAGCACATGCAAGCCTCCCTTTCCCAGCCTTTTATGCTATTTGGTGTCTGTCCCAACTAAACTGAAATAGATGTTCCTCAGAAGGACTAGGGGACTCAGAGGGAAAGAATGTGGGGATACAGTGGGCCACAAGGGAAAAGCACAACATTTTATGAGGGACTAGCATAGGGTCAAGAGAGCTGCCTTTCCTTATACCACATTTCCTCTCTTCCCTTCCCCCACCTCTCCATCCCTCACTATGGCTCCAGTTCTCCCATACTTGTCAGAGAATTAGAGGGTTTATGGGGTAGCTGCCTTTCACTCCACCCAGCAGATAAGAGGCTGAGTAACTGGGGAAGAGGAGTCTGTATGGAGAGGGGAGTCCATATTAACGTTAAAAAAATTATATAACATATATCAATTTTTTTTAAATGTAAACTTTTTTGGTTTAAATTTTGACCACTCAGGAATGTACTTCACATTTATAACTTTGTTCCTAAGTGTCCCCTTTAATGTTTATATGAAGCTAATTAATGTTATTAGGTAGGATATATTTGTATGTAGTTCAGAATAATGATTTATGCCTTACTTTTGTTAGAAGAAATGCAACTTTAAATAAATAATGGAATTTAAAAATGTTAGGCTTTATATGTTCTCTTAATCTTTTCTAGTTGTAGTTGTATGTAGTCTGTCACATTGTACAAAACAATTGCAAGTTTATGCCCTATGTGAGACGAGAAGTCTTCAGTCTTCTTTCCCTGCAGTGTAATCCGTCCCTGGGTTTTATCTCATCATTCACATAACAGTCTAAAGACATTCAGTCAGTCACTCGGTCCAATCGCTGAGACGGGGTTTTATAACATAACTTGGAGTACATGAGTTATGAAGATCACAGTAAATTGGGTTGGCTGGGTTTTATCTGCCGGTCATGCCTTACATCGATTAATGATTCAGCGTTTTAAGTTTACAACAACATTTTTGTGAAAGAGAATGGACCTCTTTGTTCTAAGCTACCTTTTGAACTAAGATGTATACGTAGTTTGGTTTTAAGCAAGACGCAAATGGCTTAAGTTTTTTGTTGTTTTTTTAAATTATTACTGAGAGAAGTTTTGTGCTTGTTTAAAATGCCAAACATTTCCTGTCTCTGCATTTTAAAATGAATAATTTTTATGTGGTTACTATCTCCCTACTTATTATTGTATGTCCTGTTGCAATCTAATATATTTATGTCTATCTTCATGGTGCAAAGGGGTTTTTTTAACGTCTAGAATAGCAGGAAAATAAATATTTCAGTGTATTTTTTTTAGTGTTAAATATATAGTAAAGTCCTCCTTTTAGAAATTATGAAACCCTTTAAAGAAGTTGAAGACAGGGTTTCATATTTATTAATTTTAAGTGGAATGAAATTACAGGGTAATTTCTGTATTGAACTGAAATGAAAATGAAATTTTCTTTGTATTATAACTTAGTGTACAGTGTGAAATTGCTGTTTTAAACAGTTATGAAACCAACTAGAGATCTTAAAATACCAGGGCATTGATACTGTGATAGAATGCGAAAGTTGATCTGTGTCAGTAATGTTTTTACTCTGCCTTTTAAATCATAGAATCAAGTAAAGCATATTCAGGAAACTTAAGGTTCAAAATTAAAAGAACACTGTCAATTCTGACAAGCCTACAAGTTACCCTTTCATTACATTATCTCTTTTTATCCTACTAAATTATTGTTATCCTATCCTTCCTGAGCAATTCTTAGAGATCACTTGTCAAATAGAATTTTCCTTGAGAGGAAAAAAAAATTATCAATGTTCAATTTTTTGAGGTAAACGGAGTTCTACATCTCTGTAATATATATCTCCTTTAAGAAATAGGAGATACTCAGCATTCGATCAACTGAAAGACATAAATTACCCAGGAAAGAACTCCTTATATGATAAGAACTGCTGGGAAAACTGGAGAGCAGTCTGTAGAAATTAGGTTTATACCAACATTTTACACCTTATTCCACAATAAATTCAAAATGGGATTCATAATATGGATAGTACAGATAATACCATTAAAAAGATTAGAATCTGCTGATTATATTAGAAGAGAATGTGCTGATCATATGTCTTTCATAGCTATGGGCAGGGGACAAATTCTTAACCAAATGAGATAGAAGCAATTACAAAGTATAAAATAGATTTTGTTTACATTAAATTTCAAAGCTTTTTGTACAACAAAATTAGTGCATTTTGCATAAGAAGCAAAGGGGGATGGGCTGAGGGAAAAAACTTTTGTATCATAGATCTCTGATAAGAATTTGATATTCAAGATATATAAACAACCAATAGAAATATCTGTCCAAAAGCCATTCCCAATGGTAAGTAAAGGATATGAACAGTTTTACAAGAAATTGCAAACTTTTTAATAATCACATTAAAGAATGTTTAGAATCATTAATAACAGAAATACAAATCAAAACAACCCTGAGGATTAACCTCAAACCCAGCAAATTGGCAAAGATGAAACATGGGAATAATCAATGTTGAAATCGGTATGGAAAGATGAGCACACAAATACATTATTGGTGGAGTTGTGAATTAGACCATTCTGAAAAACAGTTTGGAATTACGCAAATAGAATGACTAAAATATACATAGCCTTTGCCCCAGATATTCCATTGCTCAGAGAGGGGACTGACAAAAATCAAGACTCCATATTCATCACAATATTTGCAGCAGTACTTCTTGTGGTAGCAAAGAATTGGAAACAAAGTAGATGCCCATTTATTAGGTAATGTCTAGATAAATTGTGGCACCTGAATATAATAGAATATTACTGTGCTGTAAAAAACAATAAACTGAACTTTGTGTCATGTGATCAACAAGATGGAGAGGAGGACTAGACATTTTCTCTGATCCTCTCAAATCTCTCCAAAACCAGAATTGTGAATAGCAGTCTCCCATGATTTAGGACACCTAGAATCCAAAAGAAGGTCAAACAAACCCATGAACTGAGTCAGTAACCCGTGCTCTAGAGTTTAGCTACAAAACTTGAACCACACCTCTGTCTCCCCTCCATGTTTCCAAGGCTGTGGAAAACCTGGCTCCAGGCTTAAGAGTTCAGCTCTTCTAGTCTTTGTAGCTGCCCAAAGGAAGTTCACTTTGGCCACACAGCCAACATCA
>CM053624.1:221050941-221090241 GCA_028646595.1 Phalanger gymnotis
ATCATGTCATTGTTATCCTCTTCCAAATTGGTATTTTGATCCTGCCTGTCTCCATAAAAGGAATCAGTGGTCCTTGGTTTTTTTTGTATTTTTCATGTTGGTTAGCCTTTTCCTGGCTTTACAATAAATTTCTGCTTTTGGGGCTCAGGGCTCACTATCCCAGATTTCTTATTCTGGAGAGTGTGAGTCTCTTTGTTGGCTTGGTGAATTATAGCCTTCAGTTTCCTGAGGTGTGGGGGAGAGGGTCGGCTGCCCGAAATCTTTTCCCCTGGGGTTGTTTGCCAGCACTGTTGCTCTTTAGCAATGGTCTTAGCACTTTTCTTGTTCGAGCTGAGTGCCTGGCACTTCCCCTGGGGGAGCAAGAGTATGTCTGGGCTCCTGGTGTTGACCCCTGCTGGCTCTGCCCCTCTGGTACTCAGATACTCCAGCTACTCGGCCACTGAAGCCCCACTTCTGTCTCCTCTGTTCCAGCGTTCTTCCCCCCCTCCCCCCGCCCGAGGAATTCTCTGGGTGGGGAGGGGAGGGATTAGAGCCATTTACCTGGCCATTATGTCTCCTGGAAGCTCAAGAAGCGTTTGAAACCTTTGGGCTGCAAGCCTCAGGAGCTGGTATCTCACAGTTGGTGGCATTGCGCTGCCTCTCCTCGCTTCCACAGAGTGCCGTCCTGTGTTGGGAGGCCTGGGGATCTGCGCCAGTTTCAAGCCCGGCTTTCTCCCAGCCTGTCTCCCACATGGGTTTCCCGGCCAGCCGCTTCTGCTTTCATCCCGTCTGGGGCAGGTCTGCACGCCGAGCGCTCTCCTAGCCTATAGATTTGTTCCTTCAGCCTTTCAGATTCTCCTGGCTGGGAAATTTGCCCCACTCAGACTGCTTGCAATTTCTAACTCTCTCAAATCTGCCCAGATTCAGTTTTTTATAGGAATCCAACAGAACTTGTGAGAGAGCTCCGGCAAGACGCTGTTTTCGTGCGGCCATCTTGGCTCCGTCCCCCACTCTACACACTTATGCAGATGTCTGGCCTGGTCTGTCCTGCTGCTGCTTTCTTGGGATATTGAGTGTTATGTTGTTCCAGGATCTCAGGAAAGCTTAGATTGGAGACCTACAAGTTTTTAATGATCCCAAAATGTTGTGATTTGGGGCAAAGTCTAATTATTGCCCTTCTGTTCCAAGCCCTGCATGTTCCTGACCTGGGTTTAGGCCTGAACTACAGGCCTCTGAGCTTGCCTTCTTTGGAGTTTCAGTAGACTATTTCTGGACTCAACCACTGTCACCCAGATGCAAAGTCCTGCTTTGTGACAGAACTGTAGGTTTCCCTTTTGTGCTGTGGTGATTCCTCTGCAAGCTTCAACCTGGGCTAAAAGTTGGAACCGAGATGCTCCTCTGCTCCTAGGGTCCAAACTACAGAGCAGTTATTTGCTTCTAAACTTGTTCCTTGCTTATTTCTTAATAGCTTTTAGGGTACAGGTCCTCTCCCCAGCCCACCCTGGATCTGTGACCCAGAACTCAGCAATAAATAACAAAGCTGCCAGTTGGAACCTGTATGCGATCATGATGTCCCAGTATGGACCTTGTCTTGCCTCAGTGCACAGCCTCAGTCTTCTTTTAGTCCCTGCACACTAGAATGTTCCTAGAGTGCACTCCTCATTAGACCTTGTATCAGTATTCACAGACCTCTATGTCCACTGCTAATGTACATTAACTGGGTTGGAAAAAATGACTCACTATGTCTTTTTCTTGGATGTGACAATTAGGATTTTCTAGCTCTGTTTAAAGGAGTTTGGAGTTTTTTTGTTTTTGTTGTGTTTTGTTTGGGAGGAGGAACTTGCTGAATTTCTTTCTATATTTGCTGTACTCTACCATCTTGGTTCTCCACATGTACTGTATTTTTCCCTTTGCAAAAGACCTTGCACATAGTAAACACTTAATAAATGTTTGTTGAATTAAACAGTTGAACTGAATGACTAAAAGGTACCCACATCAGTAAGTGACATATGATAAGAGATTCGTTGTCTTTAATTTTTTAAAAATTAATTTATTTTTAATTTTCAACATGCGCTTTCATAGGATTTTGAGTTCTAAATTTTCTCTCCCTCCTTCCAGTCCCCCCTCTGCAAGATAGTGTGCAGTCTGATATGGACTCTATATATACATTCGTATTAGAAATATTTTCATATTAGTCATGTTGTATAGAAGAATTAGAACCAATGGGAGGAACCACAAGAAAGAAGAAACAGAAAAAAAGAGAGCAAATAGTCTGTTTCAGTCTGCATTCAGCCTCCATAGTTCTTTTTCTGGGTGTGGATAGCATTTTCCATCATGAGTCTTTTGAAATTGTCTTAGATCATTGCATTGCTGAGAAGAGCTAAGTCTATCAAAATTAGTTGTCATACAATGTTGCTGTTACTGTGTACAATGTTCTCCTGGTTCTGCTCACTTGTAAGTCTTTCCAGGTATTTCTGCTCATCGTGTCTTATGGAACAATAATATTCTATTACATTCATATACTACAACTTGTTCAGCCATTCCCCAATTGATGGGCATCCTCTCAATTTCCAATTCTTGGCCACCACAAAAAGAGCTGCTATAAATATTTTTGTGGGTCCTTTTTCCATTTTTAGATTCATTGTCTTCTGATGTGATTTATTTAACTCTTCCTGTTGTTCAGCAGTTCCCAAATTTTAATGTCTTTGTGGGCTAGATTTGTATTACCAAAATAGCCAAAGAAATGTTTAGAATCATAGGAAGCAATGTGGAAAACGATGTATGCTTCTGTTTCTAAATGCGCTTTTCCTCACAAGCCCTATTTAAGCCATGTCATGAATCACATTCTGAGGTTTGGAAGGGACCTCATAGTTCATCAAGTACAAACCACACCTAAGTATCAATCCCTTCTTCAACATCCACACTTAGTGATTGTGCAGCCTCCGTATGAAGACCTCCACGGATAGGGAAGTCAGGCTGCCCGTTCTACTTCAAAATAGCTCTAATCGTTGTGAGGCTTTTCCTTCTGTCTAGTGGAAATCTACCTCCCTTTCACTTACACACACTGGTCCTCGTTCTGCCCAGTCGGGCCAAACATAGCAAAGCTAATTTTTATATACGTTAGTGCTCTCTTTCCTTCTCTCTCTCCCAATGGTCTCATCTCCAGGTTAGATATCCCCACATGGCTCGACTCGTGTTTTAAATACTGAGTTACTAGAGTGGTTCCTTTTTAACCTGGGCCCTAAAGGGACAGAATGTAGCTCAGAACAATTCCTCCTTCATAGCTCCCTCTGACTGAGGAGTGCAGATGTGAGCAGCCATTCAGTCTTCCTTATGGAGTTTCATAGCATCTTCTTTTCACAACAAACCTAGATAGCAAAATCTGTACTGTTTGAGGTTCTTTGAAAATAATTATTCTAAAACAAATCTGAAACGATATAAAGATAGTTAATATTATTAATGACTTGACATAGTATATTTTAGACTTAGTCACAGAAAAGTGTTTACTAATTTCACACTTCTACTTTTTCTAATAAAGTAAATAAACTTGTACATGTGATAATGTTTTCAATCAGAAGCATTTCATACAGCCGGAGCTGAAGCTAGTCCCCAGAGTTTGGTCCAGGTATATTCATCCCTGCCTGAAATTCCTCAAGACCAAAATGCTGCAGAATCCTGGGAAACTTTAGAAGCGGTAGGTTAAGAAGCATTATCCTTTTTTATTGACCGTAATTCATGAAAATAAGGTAATACCCATTTTTTTTCTTTTAGGATTTGATGGAACTCAACCAGCTAATTACTGATTTCTCTCTGCTGGTGAATGTAAGTATAACAATCTATTACTTTAAGCTCAAGATTGATAGGATGACATCATAGAAGTCTTTCATCTCTAGGCATCTGATACTAACCAGACTAGCAAGGAAGAATAAAAATTTGGAGACTTTATTGATGTTCTATAGAAAGGGAATGTGTAGCCTGGAGATAAGCCTTTAGAGCAAGAGGATTGGAAAGATTATCTTTGTCTTCAAATATGATCTTATGATGTGCATAAACATGATGGACTCTTCCATCTCCCCACCAGTAAAAATAATCTTCCTTAGCTTAAAGGGAGAAAATTAAGACCAATAATTAAACATATTATAGGGCAGTGGACCTGGGTTTCAAAATAAAGAAGAACTTCTTAGTATTTGGAGTTGTCCAAAAATGTAATGGTCTGACCTGTATATAGTGAGGACTTTATCACTAGAGATCTTCTAACAGAAGCTGGATGGCCACTTGGTAGGAGCGTAAGAAACCACCAAAAGTTATGTAACTATTTAGAAACAAAGGCGGGATTAGAAACGAGGACTCCTGATTCCTAGGATGGGGTTCTGTCCGTGGCAGTGCATCACACCTAGCGCTATTCATGTCTTTATTCTATCACTGGGAGTTTTAGAGGTAGTAAATAAACCTTCTTGCACAAAAACTAATCTGGTATGGACAGACATAGAAAGATGCAGTAAATTTTAAGGGGACATGAAGGTGTTGGGGGCAGAGTGCCCAACTTGAAATTTGCAACAGAGAAGTGGTGAATAATAGCAAAGGTCATATGATACTGGTAGTTGAGTTTCCTGGAAGGAATACTGAGGTTAGTGGTTATATAGAGACAGCTAGACTTTGTTCTCCATGGAAAAGAGTAGCCTGTTTGTTTTTTTCTCTAGGTGACAGACTAGTATAGTTTGTCATTAGGGTTAGGTACAGAGTTTGAAAACATAGTTTGGGAAAGTGGTGTAATGGAAGAATGTTGTGAATGTGAATGTGAACCATCATTGACAGCAGATTCTGAAGTCCCAGATGAAGATGTCATCTTATTGTTGGTACCTCAGGAAGCCAAGGACATGTTCATTTTGTCTGATCTTTATTTCATAGAACCCACAGATAATCCTTCCATCAAGGAGGGTCTTAAAAAAAAAACCAGGAAGAAATCTAAGCCTCAGAAAAGACATGTTAGGCAAACCACTGCTACTTTAAAAAAACATAAAACAAAATAAAAAAAGGTATCAGCAAAGATTGTTCAGTGTAAACCATTATGGTGGCAAGATCTCCTCATCAGAAAGCTGACTAGAGTCAGGAGTAATGTGAGTATAATTGTCTTCTAGGGGTTCTTTCTTCCTTTGCAGGAAAATGTGGCTATTTTGCCATTTTGTAAGCTGGAACAATTCATAACTAAGAGTAAAAGTATAAGCTTTTCCCACAGCAAGAGATAAGAAAATGTACCGTTTGGACACCGCACATGTTTATGTGTTGGTTTGTTTCGATGAATTGCTTATTTCTCTCCTTTTTGTTCTCTCTGTTACAGAAGGATGAGGTATATATTTATAATAAAGGTTTTGTTGAAAACAAAAAGAAGTAATATTTTTCTTTTGAAATGAAAGCCCCACTAGGCCTCATCACATCAGAGGCATTTGGTGACATGAACAAGCCTGACATGGGATAGAGTAGCATATAATCTTTGGATCCACACTCTAAAAAGTTGTTGATAAAGTTCATGGAAGCGTGCAGCTCTTGGGGAATCCATGAAAATATTTTCTTACGGATCTCTAGGCAGAGGTTGGAATTTCTTAGGGTTAAACCTAATCATATCCCTCACTAGGGTCGGGATGAGGCATTTCCTGAAGATGGGAACTCATCAGCCCTATGTGATGGTCTGGATTCCTGAAGTATAAGTAGTGGAGTTACCTTTTGGCTTCCAAAAGGCACATCACTTTGTGTTGTCAAGTCATTTTTGTATTCTTCTCCAGAATGAGACTGCCCTTCACTTAGCAAACCTCTCCCTCATACCTGCTTCAAGCATTTGGAGAAATTCAGAATCTTCTGACACTGGCAATAGTGGCAGATTATATCCAACAAATTACACACATTTTCCTCAAAAACTAGCATATGTTTATTGAATATATGAGATTAAAATACACATTTATTACTTTGGGGGGAATTATTAGCCCAAAATTAAATATGTCAGTCTATCAGATTTTTTTTTTCCTTTGGAAATGTCACTTTAAAAATACTAATAAAACATTCACATAAAGAAAGTGTACATGGAGAAAAACCATAGAAAGAGCTCTTAATTCCAGGCTCTTGCTAGAGTTTGGGCCTAACTGCTAAGAGACTTCGAATACCTCAGCCCAAGAAAGAGCAGGCTCCGTCTCCATTTCGCAGTTTTGTCGTCAGTCACGAGTATGTAGGCACAATGAGGGATTGAAGTCAGACAAGAATAAGCAAGTGGGGAATAGAATTCAACGTGGTAAACTAAAAATAGCACTTTAAGATACAAAAGGGGTAGTTGGTTTCATAAAACAGTACAGCTGGGGTGGGGGGTGACTACCCATCTTGGTTTTTAAATAGATGTCCTGCTCTGGGTCATTAAAGGCCAACGCATGGTTCCCCAGAGTAAGGTAGGATTTTTGTCCTCATCATTGTGGCGGAGTTCTGACTACTCTAACATCTAGTAATTTACAACTTTAGTTTTGCTTTGATTTTCTGGTTTATCTCCAGTTATTTCCAAAGGGTTTTGTAAAATGCTTTAATCCACTTGTATTTTAAGATAACTGTAATTTATTCAACAAATATTTACTAAAAATATGCTCTGGGCTGAGGCACTGTGTTATCTCCAACCTGATATCCAGTATGTCTGGGGAGAAGTTCCTTTATATTTTCCTGAACCCTGGAGATCAACAATAATTAGGAGCAATCATGTAAAGATCCTAAGTGGGGAAGGAGGCCTGGAAGTGCCTTCTTTGTTAGAAATTCCATTTGCTGCTTTCCTAAAGTCCAGTAGCTTGGGCCACGTGATTGACCAGAGAAGTCTGTGAGTGAATAGTTAAGGACCTTTACATTTTAGATATTTTTAGGAGTGGAATTCAGCGGACAGAATCACTAGAACCAGGTCCTTGTTCTCAAAAGGCTCTGAAAGGGAGGACTTCAGTTGGAGGTTTAACATCTGAGAAGGAATGTTATAAAAGGACTGGGAACGTATGTTAATCTGCTTGTCAGTGTTTAATTCAAGGTAGAGGGAAAAAATGAATACCGAGGAATGCTTTCCTCATTTACCCTGACTTGAAGAACTTAAGAACTGGCAAGTTTGTAGGAAATTATTTCAACATATAGAAAGAAAATGAAGGTTATTCCACAAGCCTTTCTCATCAGGGTCCTGGAATTTGACCTCTGGGTGGAGTCACAGTTGAGATGTCATCATGTTCAGCATGTGTCCAGTGGGTATAGAGCATAACCAAGTTATATCACATCAAATGGAGAATGAAGGGCAGTGTCAGGAAGTAAAGTTTTATGGGCAGTGAAAAAGAATGGTGGCTTCTGGAAGAGGTTGCATAGGAGTTTCTCCCTTACAGAATACTGATAATGCTCCTTTAGCTATGGCAGCAGAGAGAGCTAGGTAGAAATGTAGATTGCAAGATTGAAGAAATAGCAGCAAAGCATGAAGGGGAGAAAATGGCAACAGAAAACATATACCAGCTATGGAAAAGAATGAACTGTGATGGTTTGATCTCTTATGCTGTACGATGAAGTGGCTGTTGGGATTATAATTGTGTTCTCTGGTTGAAGCATCAGTGTAAAATGCTATTCAGATAAGGTATTAAGACCGTACTTAAGATTGGCCTAAAATTGAATTATTACAAAGTAACTCACTTGGTTCTAATCTCTTTCAGTTTTAAAGTCACAATTCCTATTATGCTATGTAGTCACCACTTTCTTTTGCCTGTTACATTTAATTAAATTGACATAGACTCATCATTTTACTATTTCTTCATTTCTCTAAATTTAAAATACTTTAATTTGTCATTTTATGGTGCACTAAATTATTAAAATCTAAGGCCACTGAGTTCATTCATTTGCACTCCACTGCAGGTTAGAAGGGGAAATGCCTTTTGCGATAGTTAAAATAAGCATATCACATTCAGAGTGATCGGAAGTACTAATTTGTATTTCTTGATGCAGTGGCATTTTAATTGTAATGTAACCTGTCCCTGTTTTAAACCCAGTCTTCACAATTCCAGAATAGGAATTGTTTTTTTGCAGCAAACACAGCATGCCACCTAGATATTTGTTTGGCTTTTTTCCTCTTGGGATTTGGTTCATTCATTCAGGTAATAGCACATTAATTAATAAAGAAGCCAATTTAATATGAGGTGTATTTGGATATAAAGGTACTACCCTTTTATTACTTAGTAGTTAAATTTCTCTTTTTTAAAAAAAAAGTAAATTTGTACTTTTCAGTACGCTTTATCAGATGTTCTTAATGAACCACCATTAAGACTGCATGGCTACAGTACATGAGGGCCCTGATTACAGGAATTAAAATAGTGTGTATTGGTTTACTGCTGCTTCCCAGCAGGAAATCTCCCTCATAATTCCTTTGCATCTAGTCTCAGCAGGAGAAGATTGACAGCATTGAAGCCCATGTCAACAGTGCTGCTGTGAATGTTGAAGAGGGAACCAAAAACTTGGGGAAGGTAAGGCTCTGCTCCTGCTGACAAATCAATGGGCCTTTGCCTCCCAGGAATCTTCAGTATTAACCCCATTGATCTGCCCTCTTTAATGTTGAGGGAAGCAGCAATTAAGGAAATAAGGAAGAAATGGCACATAGGTAGTAAAAGAAATCAATGATTGTTGTAATATTCTACCCCAAGAGTCATTCTGTCAAGAGGGACTTTTTTCTTTTTCTTTTTTTTGCACAAAGAGAATAAACTGAAGCCTTCTGGTGATGGGCACTTCTGCTATATAGCTCAGAGGAATTATCAAAAAGGAGAAGGGCTATAGCTAGTTTGCAAGAACCAAGGAAAGGCAAAATGAATCAACCCGCCAGACACTATACAGCTCTGGGACCACCTATGAAGGGGGGAGCCCCACTTTGAATCTCTGGTGCATAACCCACAATGATTGTTTCGTGACAGAAAACCTGGCATTCAGTGGCTATTGCCATTCATTTAAATAAACTCTTAAGTTAATTAGTGAATTGTTTTGTAAGTCACCTAGAGGCAACTTAAATGATCTGTCCTATCCTTACCCGTCTGAGTCCTAAAGTCATGAGCTTCTTACCTAGTCTTCTTACCTGTAGAATATTCCACTTTTTTTTCATGAGTACAATTCTGAAGGTTAACTATAAGAGTTTAAGAGGCATTTCTAGGAGTAATGAAGGGAAAACGTACATCCCCACAAGCAAATATTCTCAATTCCATTTCTAAATTGAATTTCTCTCTCTCTCTCTCTCTCTTTTTTTTTTTTACAGGCTGCAAAATACAAGCTGGCAGCTCTGCCTGTGACAGGTGCAATCATTGGAGGAGTAGTAGGGGGTCCACTTGGCCTCTTTGCAGGCTTCAAGGCAGGAATTGCAGCTGCAGTTGGTGGTGGGTTGTTGGGCTTCACAGGTGGAAAATTGATACAAAGAAGGAAACAGGAAATGATTGCGATCACTTCCAGCTGTCCAGATCTTCCTAGGCAAAGTGACAAAAAATCCAGCTGAAATTAGACCTGTTTCATTAGGATCCCTGCAACAGTGTTGATGATGTCCTTTGCCAACAATGATGGACACACAGTCAGCTCGTGGAAGACAGACTTATTGACACAAGGAATGTAGACAATCACATGGAATGGAACTGGGATCAGAGGAAGCATTTTGTCATTTGACAGGGTATTAATTGGGATATTAGTGATTCAGGAGCCTGGGTGAGTTGAGAACTGCCTTTCAGGTGAAGTCCAAAGACTGCCAAGTTACAAATTTTCTACCTGACTATTTGGTGGCTGAGTTATGGCCTTGACAAGGACTAGGATCATATGTTAATCTGCTTGTCAGTGTTTAATTCAAGGTAGAGGGAAAAAATGAATACCGAGGAATGCTTTCCTCATTTACCCTGACTTGAAGAATTTAAGAACTGGCAAGTTTGTAGGAAATTATTTCAACGTATAGAAAGAAAATGAAGGTTATTCCACAAGCCTTTCTCATCAGGGTCCTGGAATTTGACCTCTGGGTGGAGTCACAATTGAGATGTCATCATGTTCAGCATGTGTCCAGTGGGTGAGACTGCTACAGTCTGACACACTCCCAGATTGCTGAAGTGAATGAAACCCAGTACAGGACAGCCCTGCCCTGCCCAAACTATAAAAAGAATGGAAAGACAGCCAATACCTCTTCATAACCTGTCGGGTTTTTTTTTTGTCAAAGCATCCTCTACCTTTCTTCTAAGTTTTCTAATTTATTACTTGGGAGCCTGCCTTCTTTCCTCCCTTTTTTCTTCTGCATCTCTTTAAATAAAGAAAACAAATGGTAGGAGGTTTATTTTGTCAGTCACAGACATTCCTGCTCATCTGTCTCCCTAAATCTTCTAGGATCCTTTGCTTCTTTCTTCCTGTGGAAAGATATCCACTTTAAAGGATTAGTTCAACCTACCTGCAGTGAGAAATTTAGTTTATAATGTGCACTTTATAGCTCTTTCTCTCCATACTTTCTTTTCTGAGCATCCAAGACAAAAAAAGATCCTATCTCCAGTCAATCTGTTTTAATGTTTAAGTCATAAAGGGGACAGAAGCCAAGGTGACACCTTCCTTTGGCACCTTTCAATCTCAGGACTTCCGTGTACTCCTTGGAGGTAACTGCTAGGCATCTAGGCCTTGTCTGAAAAGTGTTCCTCCTAAAGAACATTTTAAGAGAACCGAGAACTTAACCTGCTTATCTCATCAGATCAATGTGAAAGGGACCTGGAAATTTGAGCAGATTTCAAGATCAGTATGAGTCAGCAGTGTAACTTGACAGCCCAAAAAGCTAATGCATTGTTAGGCTTCATTGGTAGAAGTATGGTGTGCTGACCAAGGGAAATCAGTCAGTCAGTAACCGTAGATTAGGGGCCTACTGTGTCCCAAGCACTTTGCCAAGCAGAAGATACAAGGAAAGGCAAAAGACAGGCCCTGCTTTGAAGAAGCTCACAGTCTAATGGATCTAGATTCTGTGTTTGTCATGACGCATATCTCCAGTACTGTATCCTGTTCTTAGAGCTGCATTTCTGGAAGGAGAGTAACAAGTTTACCTGCATACATAGGGAGGTGGCTGAGAATCTCAAACCACAGACATCAGACATTTGAGCTATAAGCCACATGCAACCTGCAAAACTCACGTGCTGCCCAAAAAAAGATTAAAATACAATTGGGAAAATACTTACCAGATACAGTAAAACACAGGTAACATTACATTTTAAAACTCAGGCAGTATGTGGCCCACTGTAACAACAGTGTCCCTTGCAGCTGCTGTGACTGTGTAAGACCAACACCACCAGCACACAGAAAGGCTTCCAGCACGGGTTGTTTGATCTGCTTTTCTAAGGAAAGGTTTAAGGGGTTAACACTCTCACTTTAGTCAAACATGCATATATCATTCACTTAATTTAGGAGGAAAAGCCAGTACCTTGAACTTCAGAGAGAATACAAGTAGAAATTACAAACATACATTATATAAACCGAGCAAATAAACACAAATCAGCAGACAGGCTTCTAGCTGTCTAAGCACCAACATCTGGGTTTTTTCAAAGCCAGTGGGCTCCAGCAGCTACCCAAAGTGTCCACGCCAGTGTTCTTCCAGTGAAGGAGAGCCCCAAACAAAATGCTAACCTCTGAGTTTATGTACCCTTCTTAGGGTCAAAGGGCATCCCAGCTATGTGGCTCAAAACCATGTGATGCTTCTTCAGGCATCACAGCCACGCCACTCAAATCTATGTGAACTAGGCTTTCCCTTAACTTAAACAGGTCATCAAAGACTCCAGATTTAATCAAAGCCGGGGTCATCAATGGCACTTGATTACCTAAGTGCTCCAAAAGAGAAAACAATAAAAAAAAAAAGTCCCACCCTAACTACCATAACAGCCACAGAGATCTTGATGTACAAATTTGTAGCCCCCGTTTTTATTTGAGTTTGATACCACTGATCTAAACCATGCCAGATGAGAATCTATTGAAGATACCAGGGTTGCTTAACCTAGAGAAGAGTCAATTTGGAGGGTGTGTAATAGTCACAAAATATTGGGAAGGTTATCATATGGAAAAGGAGTTACTTTTTTTTTCTTTGCTCTCAAAGGACCTTTTGAATAAAACATTCAGTAAGGTTTCTCCTTAAGTAAAAATAATGGCCTGCTTACTTTTTTTCCTCTTACCACAAACACTATCTAGCCAATCAAGGATCTAACCTAATTATTAATATTTGGGGGGGGGGCAGGGCAATTGGGGTTAAGGGACTTGCCCAAAGTCACACAGCTAGTACATGTGTCAAGTGTCTGAGGTTGGATTTGAACTCAGGTCCTCCTGACTCCAGGGCCGGTGCTCTGCTCACTGAGCCACCTAGCTGCCCTCATTAATAATTAATAATAGCTAATGTCTGAAGGGTTTGGGCTGTACTTGCTGGTAACCTCTCTTCTTAAAATCCCCCCTGCACTCCTTTCAACAGTTTGCCTGTCTGTAACATTTATCTTTTTGGGTGAGAAGGAAGACAGTGCTTGCTTACTACTCTAGGTTCCTTGAGCAGAGGGGAACAGGTCTCTGCCTACCCTGAGAGGCAGGCTGTGACACACAGCCATCTGATTAGATTATGCAATGGCCAAGGCAGCTATAGTGAAGGTGGTGGGTCACATGACATCATTGAGCTGGAGGGTTCTATGATTTCTTTAGAATTGAGTTAACTTCTAGGAATTTCTGTTCATTACTTTTTACCTTTCATGTCAGATCTAGAGAGAACTATGATTTATTATTAAAGTTTTATTCATTTTCACCAGTTATACAAAGTGTAATGAAAGAAAGCACTGTTTCCCTGTGTATTCACTATCTTCTTTGTTATCTATCAGTCCCTTTCTAATATCACCCTGCCAGGTTTTAATCCAATATTGGGTTGGTATTTCTGTCTGAAAGGACTCATATAGCTCCTTGGAGCACTATGTTTTTGTTTTTAATTTTCTAATCTTTTCCTTGTCACAAGGGTTTGGGAGAAGCATTTAAATTAGGACACATTGAATCAATCCTTCATTCCACAAGCTTTTATTAAGTACCACAATGTGGCTGCCAGGCACTGTGCTGAGCATTAAGGGTAATAGAGATACCACCCCTGGAGTTAGCCGAGCACTTAATTTTTTCTCAGCAAAAATAATTAATGTTATGTAGGCAACTAGATGGTTCAGTGGATAGAGGACTGGCTTGGAGTAGAGACCTGAGTTCAAATCTACTTTCAGGCACTTACTAGCTGTGTGACCACTGCCTGCCTCATTTTCCTCATCTGTAGTAGGCTGATTATAGTACCCACCTCCCAAGGCTGTTCTGAGAATCAAGAGATGATATTTGTAAAGCACTTTGCCAACCTTGAGATGCTGTCTGAATATTTGCTATGATGATGTTATATGCTAACTGTGGAGTGGCATTTCTATTATACTCTGTGTTCTCTCACCTTTTTTTGCTAAGTTCAACGTTATTCCCCATCGTTTTTCCTTCCATGTTGCCTCCTGATTATCCCCATGTTATTCCTCTCCCAGTCATCTATTTTAGCTCTTTGGGCATCCTCCAGGCCTTGCCTCTCAGATGGCAGGCACTCTTTGAGCCATTGCAGTTGAGATATATAAAGCTAATGGGGGGGGTGTTTTGGGGTTTTTTTTTCGGTGACTCAGAAAGGAGACGAGATTTACTGGCTAAACTCTTGGTTTACTACCTTTAGAACTAACTTGTTTCTACCAGTGGTACTGAGAATAAAAATACCTCATTTACATTACTTTTTATGGTTCCCAAATCACTTATTTGTTTGAACAATAGGCAACAGACCCAGAAGTTTAGCCCCAGAGCCTGAAAATGAGGGAGAAGGTCCGTAATCGGAGTTCTCACTCACTTTACCCTTACTTTATATGTATACACATTCCAGTAGGAGGCATCAGGAGATAACTTCAGGGATACGTGTGGACTGCTAGTGGATAACATTATTAATAATCATAGAGTCTCAGAATTGGAAAAGACCTCAGAGTTCATTTAGTCCAACCCATACCTGAGAGAAAGCCTCTTACACATCTCTGACAAGTGATCGTCCAGTCTCCTCTTGAAAATCTTATATTTGCTTTCTATAAGAAAGTGTGGTTTAGTAGAAAGAGTATGGGGATTCTAAAGCAGAGGGCCTTAATTTGGATTCTTACTATTCTGCAATTATTAGCTGTGCAACTTTGGTTAAGTGAACCTCTCAGAGCTTTGGTTTCTCATCAAAGCTGTGGGAAGCTCAAATGTGATAAAAGCAATTTATAAACTATAAAAAGCTATACAAATGTGAGCTTTTGTTCATTACCTTGTTTTGCAATTTTATCTTTTCTCTCTTTGCCTTTATGTTAAATTTAAATACCTCTTGATCACATCAAGCGTATATGTGTGTGTGTGTGTGTGTGTATATATATATATATGTATATATATATATATACATATATATGTGTGTATGTATATATTCTACCAGGTCTCTCATAAGCTCTACTCAGTCCCTGTCCAAGAAAACAGTTCAGAGCTCTTTCTTCTCTTCTTCCTCTGTTCCACTTTGCACCCCCTTGACACTGAGTTATATTCTCTTATGCCTTCTCACCATCTTTTGCCCCATGGTTACCTTAAAAAAAAAATCCATCCTGTCTAGAAAAATCCTGTTATCTCTGATGGGCTGAAGAAAAGAGAGGCATTCCCTTAGTTCTTTCAGATTCTTTAAGAAGGAAACTTACTTGAATTTGATACACGTCGTTGTTGATTGACTGTAAAAGAAACATAAATATAGCCCAAATTCTTTGCAAGTCCTTCTAACAGTTCTAAGTAACTAGGCTACAAAATAAGATATGAGTGTATGGGAAGTAAAAAGTGGTATGTGAAGACCAGTGGGAGAAAAGATCATTAAGAACAAACCAAAGAAGGTTCGTGGAGGAGAGAGCATTCCAGCTGGGCTCCGGGAAGGTATGGGGAAGATGAACCCAGTCTGGCTGGAGCACAGAGTCCTTACAGAAGAGCGCAGCTGACTCAGACATCGGAGGGCCCTAAGTGATCAGTAAGTAGTTTGAAGTCTGATTCAGTAGATCTTAGGGAGCAATTGAAGGGTTTTGAGCAGAGTGCTAGTGTGCGTTAGAAAACTAACAAAAGTCACGGATACACTTGAGCAAGGAGGGAATGGAGATAGACTGATTAGGAAGAAGATTGTGTTTAGTGGAATATCAAGTTTACACTTAGTTCTAGGGGTTAGGGGGCAGGCAGAAGGAGAATTATGTAAGGGATTTGGTACACAACATAAGGGGATTCCAAAAAGCATAGATGAGGGTGCTAATGGAGGGCTTGGAGAGGCTTACCATTATGTCAACAGCATCTCCTTTAAAGCATAACCTAATAAAGGAAATTAATGTAGTTTCAATTTAATTCAAAAAAACATTTATTGAACATCTACTGAGCACAAGGTAGTTTTTCTGTGCCTACGACCGTATCTCCTTCATCACTGCTTGTAAGTTTAACCCTGCCTTAGTCGTCCGGTGCTAACACAACCCCTAGATCAGGCAGCTTAGTACCAAGTCAGTCTTGCTGCTGGTTACCCTCCAATCTTCTCTGTTGGTTCCAGGTCTGGGCTCATTGCATTCTTATCACTGACCCCTGAACTAATACCCCAGTTCTCCAGTAACTGGTTATCATCTTCTATGCCTTGCCCCAGCTTCAGTTAGGGGCCTCATCATCATTAATAATTATCTAACATCTTAAAGTTTAAAGTAAAGCACGGACACATCTCACATGAGCCTCGAAGTCAATCAAGCAGAATTTATTAAGTGTCTACTATGTACCAGGCACCGTGCTAGATACAAAAACAAAAAGAAACAATTCCTGCCCTGAAGGAGCTTACATTCTATAGGGGAAGCAACATTTATACATGCTATCAAAGGAAAAGTCCATCGTAAATTAGGCAGGGTGGGGTACGCTGAGTCTAGCGCTTTGGGGGAACAGGAAAACTAATGCAGAAGTACCATAAGCTGAGCTTTGACAGAACCTAGTGCCTAGAGGCAGAGATAAGGAAGGAATACATTCCAAGTGGGAGGGACAGCTTGCACAGCAAATGCATGGTGTAGGAGAAGGAAGGACAGCCAGGAATCAAAAATGTGGGAAGGAAAGTAATCAGTAACAAGCCTGGAAAGGTAGGCTGGAGTCAGATTACAAAGGGCTTAAAAAACCAGTCAGAGGACTTAGTGGAGTTGTTGGGTTTTTTTGGGGGGAGGGGCGGGGAGGTTGTCTTTTTGGTCGTGATATCTGGGATATCATTTTATCAGCTGGGTGGAAGACAGATTAGAGGGGGGAAAGGAACTTGACATAGGGAGACCAACTATTGAGGGCCTGAATTAGGGTGGAGGCTGTGCATATGTGAAGGGAAATTAGGGGAGACATGTGAAAGAGATAGAATAGGTAGCACGGACAAGAAACCTGGGACCTAATCAGACGGGGCGGGGGGTGAAAGTCGAGGATGACTCCAGGTTGGTGACCTTGAATGATTCGAACGTGGTTGAAAGGGTGGGGTTCGGAAGGAGAAAGGAGCTTGAGATGCCCCACAACAAGCCTTCTGAGGTAGGTAGTACAGGTATTATTATCCCCATGTTTAAAACTAAGACACCGAGAGTCAAGGAGGCTGTGACTTGGCCAACACTACAGAATTACAGTGTTAGAGCCCGAGGTGACCTTAGAGGTTATCTGTTCAACTGAGACCCAGAGAGGTAAAGTAACTCGACTGAGCTTGTACAGGTACTTAAGTATATGTCAGAACTTGAACCCAGGACTCGACTTGTTAGCCTGTTTCTTCTAGAAATGTAGGGTCTTATCTCTCACTTCTTCCACTTGCTCTCAGGGACCAGAGTCCTACCCCTACAGCCCAGGCATGTAGCTGAATCCTGGCTCCCAGGGACTGGACTTGCTGAATGACATCCCCCTTGACCAGTGTGCTCCCCTGGCTCACCCTAGCATCCTTAGGATTACCACTTGCCTCCCAGGATTTCTCTGTATTCCTTACTGATGGCCATCTTTTGAGAGATCTGCTCATTGACTTCTGGATCTGCCTGCCTCTATAAAATTCCTTCCACTGCATGTTTGTTAACAGAAACCAGACCATTCACCCATCCCCCATTATTAGATCTACCTAGTTTTCAAGTTCCAGTCATTCTTGGTTTCACTTGTCCTGCCACTGACCAAGCCCAGGTACTAAAGCCCTCCTAGATGTGAAATTCCGATTCATGTCTTAGTAAAAACTAACATTTTGAATAATTTGTGGCTCAGCAAATTAGTGCAAAATAATAATACAATTTTGGAGAATGGACTTTGAAGGTTATCGAATTCAACCTCCCCAAAATGTAAGGAACTCTTAAAAAATGTCTTTAAGCACTCATCAAAGTTCTATTCAGATATTTCTAATTATCCCATTATGCTTTGATAAACTCAAAACGCCCATTCATCAGCTTGATCACTCCTCTGACTGGTACATATGGCAGCCTATGACTGTCTTCTCAGACCATACAAGTCTTGAGCAAGACTTTCCATATTTATCAAAAGCAAATCATCATTGGTAATGTGATACATGCTTTAATCTACTAAACACCTTTCCATTGTCCCTTGGTTCATCTGCAATTTTGATTCTCTTGAGAGCATTAAGAGCTAGCGGTTTTATCAAGACGACCTCATAGCCGACTAACCTCATTTCCTTTCTTGACAGTTATTAAACTAATACATCAGGGGAATACTGCAGAGATCATTTGGTTAGATTTCAGCAGAGCATTTAATGTAACTACAGTGAGATGGATTTTGAAACGATTGGCCCCCAGAAGTACTAATAAATGGGTTGATGTCACCTTGGAGAGACAGATCTTTAGCTCTGCCCCTGGCATCCAGGGCTCGTGCTGTTCAACAGGTTTTTTTTTTGATCAATGACTAGGTTGAAGGCATAGACTTTATATCAAATTTGCAGATAACACAAAGAAGAGAAAGCTAACATGTTCTGTGATAGAGTCAGGATCCCAAAAAGATTTCTACAGGATGAATTGATGGGGTGAATCTAGTAAGATCTTAAGCAGACCTCCCTGGAACCCATGTTTCTCATCTTTAAAATATGATGGTTGGACTATATTACCTCCACCTCTGTAAAAATGAAATTCAGTAGAGGCAAATGTCCTACCTTTGAGTTAAAAACAAAACCCACTCCATAAACACACAGGAGAGGAGGCATTACTAGACAACAGTCTGCATGGAAAAGATCTAATAGTCTTAGTGGCATGCAGGTTCTGCATGAGACAGTATGCCATGCGGCTGCCAGAACACCTCAAGCACCACTCTAAAATTGGTAGTCCCTCTACACTCTGTCCTGGTCAAACCACACCTGCAGTGTTGTGGTCAGTCCAGGGCACAAGCTGCAGAGCACCAAGGAGAGGGCATCCAGATTGATGAGAGCTCGTGATGTCATACAAGGAGCGGTTGAAGGGACTGAGGGTGCTTAGCATGAGGCCATATTAATGATCTTCAAGAACTTGACAAGTTGTTGTGTGTTCAAGGCATTAGTTTTGTTTTCTTTGGCATCAGAGGGCAGAACCAGAAGCTGTGAGTAGAAGGTGCAAGGAAGATTTAGGCTTAATATAAGAAAAAAACTTCCCAACAGAACTATCCAGAAATCAAAGTGGCAGCTTTGGAAGGTAGCCAACTAGAGCTTTTCTAGCAAGGTTCCACAGTTGTTGGGGATGTCCCAGAGGACATTCTTGGTCATTTGTAGATGGGACTAGATGGCTTCTGAAGACTTTTCCAACTTGGAATTTCTGAGATTTTAATGTTGCAAAGTTCATAGTAATGTAGCATGAACAGGATAATGGTGTTAAAAGATGGGCATTTGCAGCAGCAAGAAACTTGGGATCATTGATACTTAACTGACAACTGATACTTAATTCCTAAAATATAATGCAGCCCAGTGTCTTGGTTATGTGGTGGCATGGATTTGGAGTCAGAAGTCCTTGATTCCTGGCTCCTTGCTAAGTGCATGACTTGAGCAAGTCAGCTTCTCTGGTCTGTAAAATGAGGGAGTTGGCCCAGGTGATATAAAGTCCTTTCTAATTCTAAATCCAAAGTCTCATAATAAATATAACTTCTAAATCCTATAATCATATTTGTTTCCAAGTTCAGATAATGGACCATCTGTAGCATCCTTCCAAAACAATCTCCCACACGCACACTAACTCAATGGGGCTGCTCACCTGGGCAGTGGTTTTTTAATCTTCTTTGGGTTTGTTTTTTTTTTTCAGTATAGATGGTTAGGCCAAGCTCATGAGTGGTTGTGGAAGCCCAATAGTTTTCCAGGGCTCGCTGTGTAATTGAGCACATCAAACACAGGCAGGAACATATGGAGAACCTGGCCACCAATAAGTAATTCCACTTTTACTTGGCTTTTGCCCAAGACCATCTGAGCCAATCAGTAAATATTTATTGAGCATCTACTATATGCCAGGCCCTGTGCTAAGCTCTGGTGACACTGATGATCACCTTCACTGAGCACGTATCTTCCTGTTTTATGCCCTGTTGACACTGATACTCAGTGGCTTGAACAACATTCTCATCTATGCTTTTGATATGTTAGGAGGCAGTTTTGTTTGAGAATCTTCAAAGCTGTATTTTGCTAAGTCAAATGAGCTTTGTAAGTTAACAAACGACCCACAGTGGAATATTACGTTCTCTACATCTCTCCATTGTGCGCCTACAGAGATGTGGGCTATAGTAGAAAATCTCCCAAAGTCTGCACGTTCCCTGCTCATTTTAGATTAATGCATCCTCATAAAGACATAAAGACCTTAAAGCGAAAATAGGCATGTTACTAATTACTAAATTCTTCTTGCCTTTTTTTTTTCAGTCACAGTACTGTCCACTAGCTTTTCCGGTGCACTGAATTTTTCATTCTGTGAATTGATTCCCTAAGTACCTTTACGATTTTTTTGCCTCCTACAGGGGTTTTCTTCTTTTCTTTTTTAAACTCCCCATCTTGCCCAGGCTGAAAGTACAGGGGCTACTCACAAGCCCAGCTCTCCTCATTTCTGTGGGTTTGCCCCTCATTAGGCAACTGCCCCACCACCCAGGGGCTTACTATGTTAATGTCAAGCTTAGTGGACACACCTAATTGGCTTAGTCTACTGCAGTTCAGAAGTCTTTAGCTCAGGAGATCCTCCCCTGGAGCAGAGAATATGGGTGTGTGCCACAACACCTGTCTCAGCATTAATTTCTACTGTTATATATTTGTTCAAGTCCAACCATTCTTTCTGCCTTTCAAAGTGCTGCCACCATGTCCTCACCTAGTACATCTGGCACTGAGATGGGGCAGTTCAAATGTGATAGTTGCATTCATTTTTTGCCATAGATATTTTGGTAGATCTGATTGATTTGATGTTGTCTGTTCTCCCAGTTTCATTTACAGATTCTTCTATGATTTGGCTCAGTTGAGTCTTATGCCCACCTCTCTGCAGCTATTTTTTTTTTTTTTGCCATTTTGGAATGAGATATTGTTCATAATCTTTCACCATTTGCTGGGCAACTCTAAAATGTTTGAAGATTCTTACTGGCATTTAGATGAAATATGCCTTCTTGCTCCTAGGAATTTTTTTTGTTGATCCTATTTCTCCTCTGTGGGGCAACATAAAACAAACTTACTCATCTTCCACAACCTTTCAAATTTTTAAAGACAGCAATTGTGTCTCTTAAGTGTTCTTTCAAGGTTAAACATCCCCAGATGTATCAACTATTCCTTCTGACTTTGCTTCTCCAACTCTTGCCATAAAATGCCTAGCATAGGAAAAAGAAAATTGATCCAAAAGTCAAAAGACCTAGGTCTGTCACTAATCACTTGAGTGATTTTGATCAAACTAGAATCTTTGGGCTTGTTTTTTCATTTACAAAACGATCACTAAATTTCTGATTTTATTCTTGTGGAGGCACTATATTCTGCAAACACTTCTCAAACATGACACCCAGACTCATCACAATAAATATACTAAATGTGGTTCACAAGGTCATTTCCTTTTTTTTTCCTTAATTTTACTAAATTAGCAGATCAAAGAGATGTAGTGTCTAGATTTCATCTGAGAGTTTGAAAAAAATTCTTGCAACATCCCTAAACAAACACAAAATGGAGATCTGTGGACTGAATGAGTATATATAAGATGGATTGGATATCAATCAAAAGCAGTTTTTGGTAGGGTGTCATAGGTCTCTTGATTCTGTTCTGATCACTTTTCTTAATGGTTTAAACATATATTTGGAATGCTTATAAAATTCACAAATGACACAAGGCTGAAAGGAATAGCTAATGTACTGGACAGAATCAGTATCAAATATTAACAATAGGCCAAATATTAAAACAAATAGTTTTATAAATGTAAAGTTCTGTATTTAGGTTCAAAAATGTCAAATGTGTAAGTATAGGAGGAAAAAGCCTGGGGATTTTAGTGAATTGACAGCTTAAAATGATGGGGAAGACGCGTGATGCAGTGGAAAGAGCAATAGATTTACAATCAGAGGATCCAGGTTTGAAATCTTGGCTCTACAATGTGACCCTGGGTAGTCATTTAACTTTTCTGGGCCTCACTTTTACCTGCATAATGAAGAGCACTGCATTAGATAATCTCTAAAGTCTCACCTAGTTTTAAATCTATATTCCTATGTGACAGCGAAAAAATCTACTAAGCCTTAGTTCACATTAACAGAACTATAATGTGATGGCACTACTGTATTCTATTCTGGTAGAACCATGTGCACACTAATGTGTCCAGTTAAGGAGCATCACTGACAGAATGAAGAATAGTCAGGAGAACCACCAGGATATCAAATGAGGGAGCACTGGAGTAACTGAAACCTTTAGCTTAAATGAAAGAGAGAGGACATGGTAGCTACTGTCAAATATTTGAAGATCTGTTATCTGGGAAAAGGCTCCAGAGGACAGGCCTAGAATCAAGATGTGGAAGTTATATGAGGGTAGATTTTGGTTCAATATAAAGAAGGCCTTCATAATAACTGAACCATCCAAAAACAGGATGGACTGTTTTGTAGGGACATAATCTTCTCATCATTGCAAATGTTCAAAGAGAGACTGACTATTCCCATTAAAGATATTTAAATATTCCTTAACTGAGGAGACTGCTGTCTACCCATCCATCTAAAATATATCCAAAATTGACAAAGCTGGTTCTTTTTCGAAAGAACAAAATAATTAAATATCCAGCAGAAATATGAAGATCTTTTTATTTTGAAAGAACTGGTAGGTGTTACAGGTATCATTACATACTCTATATAATGGCACATAAGTCAACCTTTTAAATTAAAAAACCAAAAACATCATTCCTCTAAACTGGGATTGACTTATATGTATTAGTATAAAAAGTATAAAAAGACTCCTGATCCATACAGTGCTAGCCCAAGCCAGCAAAGCACCACTCCATTGGCTTTGGTCTCTCTCTTGTGCTGCCTTCCTCTCTACATCTTGCATCAGGAATCCAGTGGACAGAATGCTGAGTAGCAGCTATGTCAGTAACCCACTCAGGTCAGTGGGAGACCCAAAAAAGGTAGTGAGTAGTTGGGGTTGGGTGGAGGACCAATTTCTAAGATGAACTTAGGTCATAATTGAGGTTTTGGTTTCACTCTACCTTAGTCATAAAATCAAAATTTGCTAAAGGGAAGATCTACTCTAAATGGACACATAATAAGTTGAACAGATTTTATTTGTTGGATTCCTCATTAGAAACACTAGTATTCATTTGAATTAGAATTTTTTTTCCAAATTTATAAATAAATCACTCTTGATAGTTTGAAATACCTCCCACAGCCATTATTATGTAAACATTTATAAGCTTAACAGCATTTTTCCCTTTTCTTTCTCTTTTTAAGCTCGAAGAGTGTCAGGCCAAATTTTTGACTTAGGGCTTTCTGGCTTCTTCAGTAACAGGTTTAGGTTACATGTCAAAGATCCCAAAAGACTATAATCAAATTTTCACAAGCAGCATCCCATGAATCAGTAACAGAACACAAAATTCTGTAAAACTTTAATTTATTCCCCTCCCAAGTATCCAGAATATATACCTTCTTTGTTGTGAGAAGTGGGACAACAAAAGTACCAACAGAACTGTTCCTATGGAAAGGAAGGGGGAAAAGAGAGTACATACTACCAGGTTACACAGAAAACATCCCAATTCAGATTTAATGGAGCAGTGCAAGTTAACAACATATTGTTTCTAGCAATATTACTTCCATTGGATTTATGAACATTTTGGAGGTCAGGGTTAGATCCAAAGTGAAGATGGGCCTCTGATGCATTGTTCTTATTAAATATTAGTAGGACTTTAAAAAAGAAGTTATGTTGGATGACCCACCAAACCATATAATTTGAGTCAGGGGAATTAAAAACCCAAACCTTTCTTTCAGTTTATTTAAAATAAAAATACACATAGAATTATGAAAATATAGGTTTACTATTTCCACCACATAAGTTGATGCTGTTGTTTGAAAGGCTTGCAATTTTTTGTTCAAGTTTTTAAAGCTCATCTCGATCCCTCAATAAGGTATACCTATATTCGCTGGGTGCTAGTTTTTGAAAGGAACTCTCTGGTGGACTGCTTGCTACATCTTGAATGTGCTGTAAAAGATAAAAAAAAATATATTTCAGCTTTGAGGTTATGTTAGAACTTGAGCACAGAGTTAAGATAGATAGTTGAAGCTCAATAAATACTTGATGGTTTATTGGCTAAAGGTAGCCACTTTATTTGAGGGGACAGCCAGTGATTTCATTTTCCAAAGGCAAGGACTTAGGTGCTGCTTTCCTTATTTCAAATGCTTTTGGAAAAAATTACAGCCTCTCCCAGTCTCAATTACTACAGAAATGACCCATTTTTCTTGGTGTCATGACACATTTCTGTTGGGTGGAGAGAATGCCCTAACAGCTAGACAAACTAGGCCTTTTCTTAATGTACTCTGTCGAAGCTATATAGTTCTGACCCTGTTTACAAAATTTACTAATAATATAGCCTTTCTGCACAAGCTACTTAAATAATTCAGTAGCCTAAAACTTAGTGAGATAAAAAGGAAAGCTATCATTTCAACATTTAAAATTTACCTTAATAATATTATGCAATGTACACCAGTAGTTAAGAAAAAGACCCTGTCTTCTGAACTGTCAAGGAGTAAAGGAGTTCTAATACAATAAAAGTATGCCATACATGTGACACTGTGTCCAGCCCTCTGGTTTTTTCCTTCTCATGCTCAATTTTCCCATCTCATTAGCTCAGTGAAATAGATATTTGGCTTCACCAAGCTCAGGTGACAGTATTAACTGGTCTGTTATTTGTCCAAGCCTTGGAAAACAAAAAAAAAAACATCTTGGAGTGCTTCCTCAAAGCTGTCTGTTCAGCAGGATGGGGTTATCAGTTTCTACAGTTTCCAAATGATTAAAGAAAATTCCTGAATTCAAATTTTCAATGAAAAAAGGAACTCTAAAGCACTCTAATGGGGGCTCCTGTTACTGAAGACAATTTAACCACTAAATAAAGAAAGTGAAGTGAAAGTGAAAAGAAAATAGGGATGTTTTTTAAAGGCACAAAGGGAGGCAAAAATTAGGGCATCCTAGAAGAAAAGGTGATTTAAGCCACAGTCAAGCAAAAAGAAGAGATGTTTGTTTAGGAAAAAAGTGAACAGAAACTACATGAATTACAAAAATATTCATTTTGAGGATATAAAGAAACTAAAAACTTTTAAATAAAAAATCTAATGGGATAGGCATAGTGGTGAACACCTGGAATCACTGCTGCTGGAGGAGACTGAATTTGGAGCTGCAGTAGGACTAAAGAAGGGGGCAAACCAACTCAGGTCAGAAAAAAAGGAGCAGGTTAAAGCTTCTGTGCAGTTTAGTATTGGGATCAAGCCTGTGAGGGGCTGCTGCAGTCCTGTCTTGGGTGAAACAGGGAGGATCAGTCTCAAAAACAAGCAAAATGAAACAACCTATAATACAGATTACTTATTACCTCCTGAGTTTTCAGAGAGGTAATAATATATATGCCCCCAAAATGGGGCATTTCAAAAAAATAATCTACACAAAACTGCACTCATCATAAACTCTAAACAATATTATATTGATGAAGTCTGCAAAATTAACAAATGAAACCATTATAATGTGCTCAATCTGGTGCTAATTAAACAACAGAATCCACCAAACTCACTGATCTCTGTTCTAAATCCTGCCACCTTATGCCCTTCCAGGCAGGTACTATTTAATACTTTATTCTCAATAGAATTTTAGCTTTCCTATTCAGAATACGCTATCGCTGGAAGTAGTTAATATCTTTAAAACGTATAGTTTTCGTCATTAGAGGATTCAGAGAAACTTTCACTTTACCCAATTAAGAAATGAAAATTTTGGAGAGCATTTGTCTCAATATTTAAAAAGCCAGTCTTTTGTTGTTGCTTACTTTCATTCTGGCCACTGCGTCTAGATTGCTTAACAGCATTTCCTTCTACAATAGAAACTTATTAAACTAATGCAAGAGAACAAGAGCTTCTCTTTCCACCACTGGGGAAAAAATATACCATTGAAAGACTATGCAAAGTCCTACCTGTCCAGGGGCAACATCCGTGGGATCAGGACCATGATGAAATTCTCTGTGCAATTTTCCTGAATGCAAGTCTAATACAAACTGCTTAAGCTTGTTTGGAATCCTGAAATAAAAGAAGCCAAATAAATTCAGCTTAGATTATTAAAATGTGTTTTTAAAGTAAAAACAGCTAGGGATTGTTACAAACAATTTAATGCTATGGATAGAGCTGGCTGGCTTCTCCAGTCATTAATTATTTTCTGGTAGCTACAGAAAAGGAGGTATGCATTAATGTTACCACTTTCTTTTTCTCTCTTATCCTCTCCTAAGAGCACACAAGTGTTGTTTCTTTCCTTCAATAACTCCCACTGTGCTGTACTACCAATAACTTCATTGTATACCCATTCTGACTCCCCACTAGCCACAGAGCAACAGAGAACAGCAGGTGCCAAATGCACAGTTTACAAATACAAATGACTGCCAGGTAGCTGTATTGACAGGATGCCTTTGAAAGGTTCTCCGGTGCTGAAGTAATTGCTCATGGACCAGAGATAAACACCAAGAGATCACTTTAAATTTAATCTGACATCATCTACTGTCCCCCACAGCAAAGTGCTAAAATATCAATTCTGTCCACGAATTTCAAAGGTTCTATAATGCTGAAGATGCAAACTACTATTAGCTGTTCTTGTAAGGTCTAAAGCCTAGATCATACCCAAACAGCAAGAGCTGCTTTTGCTGGACAGCTAGCAATTTATGAATGATCAAACCTTCAAGGCAACAAATAATGTTTCGAAAGCACCATTTGAAGCTTCTCAACTCTTATAACGCTTCTGTTTTCTCTGTCAAGGAGAATGATCTTTGGGATGCAAAGGAGAGAATAAAAACAGCAAACAGGGTATTACTGGTGCCCAAGATAAAATAGGAAACTCATTAGACGTTTTGTTGTTGTACAGTCGTTTTCAGTTATGGCTGACTCTTCATGATGGTCATAAGATCATTTAACAATTTGCAGAGATGCTGGAGTCATTTGCCATTTCCTTCTCCAGCTCGTTTTCCAGAGGAAGAAACTTGGGCTAACAGGGTAAGGGACTTTGCACAGCTCTGCCTCACTGTAGTAACAATCTTGCTAGCAGCTGCTGTGGGGGTGTAAGATCCACCAACAACCAGCACTCAGAAAGCTGCCAACACAGGTTCTTTGATCTGCTTTACTTAAGGAAAGTAACTTTAAGGGATTAACAATCTCAGTTTAATCATGTATACAAATAGCATTCACAGTTCGGGGGAAAAGATCAGCCCCCCGAACTTCAAGGCAAATACAAACATCAACAGACAGACCTTGTCTGATTCAAATCACAAGACATAGTTACCAGTGCCAACTTCTGGGCTGCAAAGCTGGGGGGCAGTTTGCAGCTTGCCCAGAGTCTCAACACTCCTTCCATGAGTGTGCCCCAAAAGTCAAATGCCAAGGTCTCCTCAATTATATCCTGTTCAGAGCCCTGAGGGCTCTGACCTCACCGAGGCTGGGTCTGGAAAAGTTCCCCATCCCCAGGATCACATCACATACAAATCAATGACTCCCAAGTGTCTCAGTACTGAGAAATACTCCAAGACAAAAAGATCCCACTCTATCTGCCCTATTCAAACAAAGGCCAGAATCATTAAAGGCACTTAAGAGAAGAAGAGCAAAAAGTCCCACCTTAATTACTACTACATAGTCCACCCCTTTCCAGGATCCATGGACTAACAATATCTAAATTAAATGGCCATGGATCCTGGAACAAAACTGGGAGTCATTGATTTGTATATGATATGATACTGGGGATGGGGAACTTTCCCACACCCAGCCTGGGTTGTCTTGAGAGGTAGTAGATTCTCCCTCATAAGAATCTGTTAAGTCAAACAGGTTTTTTTTTTAAAGGATTCTTGTTCAAATATAGGTTTGACTAAATAGTACAATTTATATACCAGTTAAAAGTTTGCAAAGTGCTTTACAAATATTACATCATTTAATCCTCACAACAACCCTGAGAGGTAGGTACTGTTATCGTCCCCATTTTATAGCTGAGGAAGAGAAAAAAATTAAGTCACACAGCTAATAAATGGCTAAGGCTGGATTTGAACTCGGGTCTTCCTGATTCCAAGCCCAGTGTATCCACTGTGCCATCTAGCTGCCACCGGGTCCTTTCTAACAGCTTCTGCAAAAGAGAGTGTTAGTGGCTTGGAAAGGACACTAGACATCTGGACTGTAGTCCTGGCTCTGCCAATAACTCACTCTGTGACCCTGGAGAAGTCACTTCAACTTTCTGGGGCTCAGTTTCCTGACTGAGGAAGATGAAGAATTATGCTAGGTGAGCTCTAAGCTTCTTCTCTGTCTAGTGCTCTAAGATTTGGGGATTCTTTGATATTCTTCAATGTTTAATGGTTTTCTAGGGCAGGAAGGAGATGTATAAACATATCTGACTTTGGGGTAAGATAGAAAAAATTATAAAAAAGGGAAAGATGAGGGAGAAAAGTACAAATCTTAATTGAAAGTCTAAAAGATGATTTATCTAATATAGGGGTCCTCAAACTGTGACCTACTATTTGGCCTGGAAGCTGAGAATGAATTTTATACTTTAACACATGGCTAGAAATAATACCTAACTAGGATCAATTAGGAAGTTTACTTGGCTAAAGATGAAAGTGAACATACATACGATGAGTATTGAAGCAATTTTCTCCTTCACAGAAGTCCACTTTTCCTGATGTCAATATCTCATTTTTCCTCTCCACTCCAATTTTCTCACTGGACTGTTTTTTATAAGCTTTTTTAATTTCTTCACAACTTTGGCAGAGTTCAAAGCTTATCTTAAAATGGTGTTAATAATCTCGATCAAATAGATATGAATCTAATTTTATATATATGTAAACATTTTAAAGATTTATATCCTATTGGAAGAATACTGCATCAATATGAGTTTACAATGTCTCCTTAGTCATTTGAGTATTTAGTTAGCGGATTTCTAAACTATCCCTCCATGTCTTATATTTATATTGAAGGTTTTAGTTCTAAAGTTACTTTTATTGTAGTTTTCTTCAAACTTTTCAATAAAAGCATCACTTCAGTGGAACAAATGCCTACAAAGTTCATGTCTTGTTCACTCTGCATTGGTATAGTAAATGGAGGAATGGATATGAAGTACAGGTAGATGGAGGAAGAGAAAACAACATCTACCCACAGTCCTTTAAAGTTACCAGCAATCTGTTGTTGTTCAGTCACGTCTGATTCTTTGTGATTCCATTTGGAGTTTTCTGGGCATGGATACTGGAGTGTTTTGCCATTTCCTACGCCAGTTCATTTTAAAAATGAGGGAACTGAGGCAAACAGGGTCAAGCGACTTGGCCAGGATCATACCACTAGTAAGTGTCTGAGGCTGGATCTAAACCCACAAAGGTGAGTATTCCTGATTCCAGACCCAGCACTCTATCCACTGCAGTTAGCGTCTCTGCTGTAAGGATTTGCCAAACACTTCTCAGGGCTGCTTATCCACCTCTAGTGCCCACCCAATTCGCCCAACTCTCCTCAGCTGTGGCTCTAAGAAGCTACTGCATGCACGGTGGCCACAGCCTGGTAAACAGTCTCAACAGACAGGCTAAATCAGAGTGAAAGTAACTGACAGTCTTCCAAGCAAGTGAAGACTTTCCTTGGTCGAATGGGCAGATGAGGAACTATGGAATACTTAGAGCTTGGTAAGGCATCCAAGACGCCACTGCATCCTGGGCCATCACCAGTCATTTTGACTTTTGTCCTGCTGACTAAAGAAGAGAGAGCGAGGCTGAGGACTTCAGGCAATTCTGTCTCACTTCAATCCAAGTCAAGACATCACCTGGAATGTCACTGGTCCTCTTTGAAATTGAAGGACAAAACAAAACCAGCAGTCAAGCTACTAAGCACAAACAGTGTTCCCCTTCTCTCTTTTTTTTCACCCTGTGCTGGCTGGGACCATTAATCTGATGTTATTATGTTCTATCCCTGTCTTCTGGACCAGCCTCTGGGCCACAAGTAGCCCCCAAACCACGCTCTAAGAATCTCTGTCTTACAGATAGAAATGATAAAGAGATGGTCCATAGAAGTGTAATGGGTGTTTTGAGAAATGTCAAAATACTTTCCGGTTGTGCAACTTTATTAGAACAGTTAAATTAGTCATCCTTTAAACTTGTAATAAGTGGGTTAAGCTGTAAGCAAATCAATTACATACTTGAAATATGCTCATACCTCATGCTGATTGAAATTTCCATTAGAAAGTCTAAATGCCTGGTATCCTCTTATTTTATTGCCAAAAAAGTGTATTTCTAAACTTTTTAATTTACCATTTATTTAAAGAAAGGAAAGTTTAAATGCTTTAACTTTAATAAGTTTACAACTATCTACTTTGTCAGAGATTTTTTTTTCCTCCACTCAAAAGTGGAGTGTTACTAGTGTTATTTGGGAAGTAGGTTGGCAAGACTGTCCAATGTTTCAATTTCTTAGCTTATCAGATCAAGGGATGGCAGAAAGTCAAAGTAAATTCACTGAAATATGCTTTTAAAAAATATTCTTTTTCTTCATTGGGGTTAAAATATTTCCTAGATAATAGTTGGAGGATAATGAATAGGTATAACAGTGGGCCTCTGCGGGAAAGCAACTGGCTTTAAACTGAGCCTGGTATGGGTCACTCTGGGGCAGGGGGCAGTTTATTTCTTTTCCAAGATGTTTGGGTCCTTTATCTTTTCATGAGGTCATGAGGGGGTAAATATATTTATTATAGCCCTCCTAGCATTTTCTATCAAGGTTCAGTATTACCAAAATGGTCTTTTGTTTGTCTACAAACAGAATCAAGTTTCATGTTTAAAGTAACATCTATTGATTAACACTACTTTCTGTTTGACTCTGTTGGCTCTTGGATTCTGAGATCAACTACACATCTTATTTTCCTACTCAAAGTAAGGTTTTTTAACAGAAATTTTTATTTTGCTCTTTATTAATCCTAATGGGATACATTTAAACTTAAATTCATCAGGTCATTAACAACCAAAGTTTGTTTCTGGGTGCATTCTGCATGTGTATGTGTGTGTAGAATCACTAGGGCCAATTTTAAATTGGACAAAGATTTATTAAGTGCCTACAGTGAGCAGCTTAACATGCTGGGCAATTAGAAAGATACAAAGTTTAGGTAAGGCAATTCACAAGTCAAATTAATACACATACAAGTAATGAAAACCTGTAAGTATCTGTACTAATATGTACTAAGAGTCATGTACTACATGACTATTAATTAACAAGCATTATTCACAGCTCATATTCCAGGTACCATAACAGTACATCTAAGAGGTGCAAAACAAAGTATATTGAGGCCAAGAGGGAAAGAATCTTGGGGGTACTTGCGTTTGGCAAGAATTCAACAGGCTGCCTATAAAGGGAAGATGTGATAATACACAGAGGAAACACAATGTGATCATAGGTGCGGAGGCATAAAATTGGGCCTGGGATTAGTCCAGTTTGGAGAGAATACAATATATGGCAGAGAATAAGATGAGCAAGATAAGCCAGAAAGGTAGGGAGGCAACATATTATGAGAGCCCTTAAACCAAACCTACCAGCTAAGCAGTCGGCAGTCAGTGAAGATTTCTAAACAGAGATCTGACATGACATGAATGAGGTATGAAAACCTGGTGCAGTATCCTACAGGGAAGGCACTTAGGCTGAAGCAAACAAGAAACTCCCAGGTTTAGAATGGGAATCTTTCCAAAGATTTATAATTCAGAATTCTGAGGTTCAGTCAACAAGTTTCTAGTCAATACTCTTCCCCTTCTGCTCCCCCCAAATACCTCAATAACCACTGCACCTTTATCAAGAGCCTTAATATCTTTTTGAAATACTAATTACATGTTCATGCTTTTCAGTCTTTAGTTCCCATCTATTCAGGAGTATTTTTTGCATATTTGATAAACTAACATCTAAAGAAAGTGGAAAGACAGAACTTAGATTCAGACTCTGCCAAAACTGCAGTTCAAGTGTCCAAGAAACAAAGAAATCTGAAACAAAGTACCACTGTCTGTAATAATCAAATCACTATAGGTGTAACTGTAGGTATGGAGAGTGTCTAGTACATGCAAAAATGATCCTTAAAGGTGAGAACAGATAAAACTATCAAATAAAGAACTTCTTACACCTTTTAAAATCTATAACTCTCTAACTGGAAGACATGTACAACTGGGAAAAAAGGCCCTAGAAAAAATTTTTATGGGCTGTTAAGAAGCACTGGAAAATTTGAAAACCTTTATCTATTCCCATAATTTTCAAATCATAAAGGCATTTAATTTGCAAATTAAATTTAATTTGGTCATATGGAAAGATTGTACTTCAATTTTAGCAAAGAAAAGCTTATTTTACAAGAGACAGCCTTGTAAAGCAAAGTATGCTGCCAAGGATCTAAAGAACCCTCCCTTCTGCCAGTGTATCTTCACTGGGTGATCCTGAACAAGGCACTTTCTCTAATTGGGCCTTAGTTTCTTCTTCTGTAAAATGTAAGCTTTTGCCCAGATGATGACTGGGGCACCTTCTGATTCTAAGACTTTATGGCATGATATTGCCATCTTGTGGCTTTTTTAGAAATCTGAGTAAGGTAGTCCATGGTAATATGTCTAGAACATGAAATGGGACCTAGGAAAACTGGCTTTTAGTCCACAGCACTGTCTCATATGCAAAACAATAACATGAGAGAGACACCTATGACTGGTATAATGGAAAGCTTACTGGGCCCAGAGTCAGGTATCCAAGCATGGGCCCTAGTACTTCCATTTAAATATTAGTGTAATCTCGGGCAAATCACCACCAACAATATTAAAAATTAACATCTGTAGAATGGAATTCTACAGTCTTTTTGAATGTGATGGCATGGATTTAATTAAAAGACTAACTACATCAAAACAGAGTAATTTTAAAAAAACTTATTTGCTATGGCCATCATGAATGAACACATTCTCCTATGTTATCTGATGGAGTTCAAAAATATTTCAAGCCTGAATAAAAGAACATGCTGTGTCTTTCTGACACAGAAAGGGCCATAGGAGGAGAAAAAGCGCTAACACTGCCATGGCAAAAGTGGCTTAAGAAAACTATTAGAGACCTGTAGAAAGACATTGGAATATTCGATATCTAGTCAAATGCACAGTAGACAACCTGAACATCATGTAACTGAATAAAAACAATAAAAGAAACATGCATAATGGAATCCACATAATGAACATAAAACAAAAATTCTTGGGCCCCTAGTCAGTAATTAAAAGCAAAAGCCAAAAGGTTAACATGATACAAGCAGTCAAAGCAGTGTAAGGAACAAATAAACATTCAACATCAATCAAAAAGTTTACTAAAGAGGTCTGAGAAGTGAGGAAACTAAAGGAGATTCCCTAAAGGAGGAAAAATGTGGAAAATTGCTGGTTATTCATATGACTTGCAAGAAGTCTAACACAATGAAAAAGCCAAGTTGGATCACACGTGAAACAGAAAGCTTGCAGACCATTAATATAATGAACAACAAAATGGACATATCCAAAGAAGTGACTGAAATTCCAGCTTCTCTGAAAAAATGAAAAGCAGTAGGTCTGGATAGAATCCATCATTACTGATTGAAACACCTTCAGTGGCATTTTAATTACTAGCAATGAACTTCCTCTCTGATGCAGGTCTGACTCCACCTTTCCTAACAACCGGAATCACATAACTCTTTCCAAAAAATGGGAACACCAATGACACCTCCAAACAACAATGTGCTTATATACTTTCATAACTTTTCTTGCTGTGCCATGACTTCTATCACTAAAAACAAATCTATAAACACTTAAAAAATAATATATTGCCTAAGGAGCAAAAAAAAAAAAAAAACCCAAAACCCAGAAGTATGAAAACCAACTAAAGAGGAAAGTTTGGAAGAGGAGTAGATTTGGGGTAGGGGGGAAGATGAGGTCAAATATGTTGAATTTGAGACATCCCTTGGATAGCCCACTTAAAAATGAAGCTCAAGGTGTAATACAGGTTTATGTGTCACCTACATAGAAATGATAATTAAACCTATAGGAAGTTAGCAAGAGAAAAAAGTAATACCAATAATAATAGCTCTTATTTATATAGCACTTTAAGGTGAAAATCTGAGGGAGGCATCAATGAAAATGTGGATGGGGCATTATCGACAGAACTTGGCAACACACTGCATACAGGTGAATGCTTATTTTGTGGGACTACATTACAATAAGGGAGGGTATAAGAAGGGAGGGGTAGGGGGAAGACATTGAGAGGATTGAGTTAAATGTCAGGGTCAAATCCAGGGTCAGCAGTATAGCTGTGGGCTCACAAAAAGAAGGGCCTACAGGGGAGGGGGTGAGAAGGAACAGGAAAAGACTGAAAAGTAGAGGAAGGGTAGGAGTCTCTACTTTGGAGGTGGAAGGGGGTTCCACTGATGAATATACTTATGTGAATAGAAATGAAGACTTTATCCCAGACAAGACCTAGGGGTTTTGGAGCCTGAAAAAGTCTATTTGTCTTGACAGAGGATTGAAACAGCTAGGGGCAATTGGCACCTGGAGGAATAGGAGATCATGGACCGAAGGAGGAGATTTCTATGCAAAAGCAGACAAAATAAAAAAGGTCAACGAGAGGGTATAGGTAAGTGGAGGTAGGTGCCTCACCAAAGGGCAACATCCTCTCTGTCACTTGCACTATCATTATTCAGAGAGTAAGGCACAATAGAAAAGGGAAATCCACAGGGTAAGCCCTGCAGAAATCACCTAGAGGACAGAGCCTAGAATGGATACCTTGGGAGCTTTGGTTTTATGAAGAATACAGAAAAAGGAGAAAGACCAGATGATCATAAGGGCCATGAATCAGACAATGGGGGTCTACAGTAAACAGAAAAATGAAGAGCGTGAAATCCGTTTTCAAGAAAGGCACAAAAAATGAAATTTTAAAAAGTTAATAAACAGTACTAGCCAAAAGGGAGGAAAAGAAAGGGAAATCTATCTGACTCAGAAGAAAAATGAGGGGACAGAAAGACATAAAAATATAGGTAGTGGAAGGCAGAGTAGATAGAGCGCCAGGCCTGGAGTCAGGAAGACTCATCTTCCTGAGTTCAAATCTGGCCTCAGACACTTATCAGCTGTGTGACCCTGGGCAAGTCACTTAATTCTATTTGTTTCCTCGTATGTAAAATAAATTGGAGAAGGAAATGGCAAACCACTCCAATATCTTGACAAGAAAACACCAAATGGGGTCACTGAAAATGACTCAATAATAACAGAAGAAACATATAATCCAATAAAGGCAGGGCACAGGAACTAATAAAGAAACCCCTAAAGGGAAAGGTGTAAGAATCAAAAAAAAGATAATCAGGGATAAGAGGAAAAGAGCCAGTGGGAACAGGGCCACCTTTAAAAAAAAAGGTTAAAGTAAAGTAATTAAAGGAATATAATAACTGTGTTTATAGCAAAAGAGGGGGGAAAACTATAACCTGAAAAAAAAAACCTAAATTTTAGAGACAGATGGAAGAAAACATAAACCTAACTCTTATAATTTTAAATGAGAATGGATTAAACAATCCAATTACATGAAAAGGAGTGACAAGATTAGACAACAAAACAAAACCCTACAATCTGTTGCTAACAAGAAACATTTAAAAAACAAAAGCATACAAAAACTAAAACTTGGAGGGGCTGAAAAAAATTTACTATGCATTAAGTGAATCAAAATAAGCTGGAGGTGTCCTCATACTATGAGACAAAGCAAAAAAAATTCAAAAACTAAAAAGGGATAAAAAGGAAATTGTATTATGCTGAAAGGCACCATAGGAAATAAACCAATATCAGTAGTAAACTTAGATGATCCAAATGTCTTAGCTTCCAAATTCACAAAGGAAACATCTGAGTCTCTAGAAGACACTGACAGTATTTAAATAGTTACAGGAGAGTTTGATATCCCTCTTTCAGTACTGAGTAAGTCTAATACAAAGATAAAAGGGAAAATATGGAACTGAATAAATTTCAGGAGAAACTATAGTTAATGACTTGTGTCATCTTCTAAATGAGACAGCAAAAGAATGTGCACATTTTTCTGAAACACGTGGAACTTTTACAAAAACTGACTATGTACTATGGCACAGAGATTTTATAAGCAAATGTGAAAATGCAGAAATGATCAATACATTCTTTACAGACAATAATGCAATAAGACTAGAAACTGATTCAGAGACCACAAACAAAATACACAGAACCAAATAAAGACTTAACAATGCAATCTTAAATAATGAGTAAGCCAAAGAACAATGCAAAGAATAATTAATAACTATGTAAAATATTATAATGATGAAACATACCACAATTTCTGGGGTATAGCTAAAGCAGTTCTCAGGGATAAAATCATATCCTCATAATTGTACAGTAACAAAATAGAAGAAGAAAACATTAATGAACTGAATATGCATATAAAATTAGATCCAATAAGCCTAAAATAAGTGCAAAAGAGAAGATATTAAAAATTTGAAGAGAAACAGGTAAACTGGAAACAAAAAACTGCACAAAAATGAAAAATAAAAGTAAAAGCTTTTTTTAAAAAGACTAATAAAACTGATAAAGTCTTTAATAATCTGCTTAAAAAGAAGCAAGCAGAAAATAAAATCAATAAAATTGCAAGGGGAAATTACAGCAAAACCAGAAGAAATAAAACAAATAATCAGAACATATTATGTGCAGTTAATATGCTAACAAAATTGAGAATACCAAAGAAATAGAGGAATATCTTCAAAAACATATAATACCCAAACTATCAGAAAACTAGATAGAGATCTTAATCCAATATGAGAAAAAGAAATAGATCTAGTTATAAAGGTACTACCATAGGGAGAAAAAAAAGCAAGTCTAGCTCTGCTGGATTCAAAGGAGAATTCTATCAGACTTTTAAAGAAAGTAGCACATACTTCAAAAATTAAGAAAGAAAAAACCCTACCAGAATCTTTTTGTGAGACAGATATAGTCCCGATACCTAAACTAGGGAAATATAAAATATAAACAGAAAACTATAGGCCAATGTCATTAATGAATATTGACTTAAAATTTTTTAACACAATCCTAACAGATTACAGTGATTTATCCAAAAAAATCATTATGACCGACTGGGATTTATACCAAGGTTGTAAGATGCAATAATACAAAGGGAAATCCCATTCCAAATAACTACAAAATGCATAAAATATCTGGGGATCAACCTCCTAAAGCATACAAAAGACTTGTACAGATTCAATTACAAAGTACTCCTTAAAGAATTAAAAAAACAACCTAAATAGCCAGAGGAATATTTACTGCTCATGGCTAGGCCATGCCAATATAATAAAAATGATAATACTACCAAAAATTAATTTACACTTTTAATGCTATACAGGGCTGCAGGTTGGACCTACAGGAAACTGTCAAATGTCCACTGCTGTAGAGAAGACAGGACACTCCTTCATGTTCTGGTCCACACAAAAAGACTAGTTTTATCAGAATAAATCAGAATACCCTTAACTCCATCTGCTGGAAATGCTTCAGTGCAGATGGCACTGACAACTAAAATGGGCAAACCGTGAGTATGGGTGAGACGGACTGACAATATAAATACACACATTACATGCCAATGCTATATCACAAAAAACAAATCTCACTAGTTACAGGCTGGATCATAATATTACTTTCTGTCAACAACACTCTCAGTTCAAAGTCATATAAGATACTGCTGACCAGTACAGGGTGATCATTAAGAAAGAATATCATCCCTAGGCCTAGATCAAATGAAATAAAAGATGGAATTAAAGAGCTACAAAAATCTAAAGAAGGAAAACTTGAAAACCATAGAGACATTGAAAACTTTCGCTTAGTGCAAATTCTAGAAATTATACCTAATAATGAAAAAGATGACAAAAACCCCACTAAAGTCTCAAATTATTTTGAAAGGGAAATGGCCATACTTAAATTCAAAAAGCTTTTTTTGAGTGGTAAGCATGAATTCAACTATCAGTCCAATTTATACCAAAATAGTAATTCAAAAAAGCAAGCATCTATTACAATCATCAAGCATTCTCCTGCAGAATTTGACACAAAGCCTAAAAATATTTCAAGACTTGCACAAGCAACAGATGTAGCAATTGTTGCCACAGTAAAAACCATAGAAGGGAAAGGTGGAGCTAAGAAGCTACAGATCTGAGGACAGGCATCAAACACCATGGTAGAAAAAGCAATTTAAGAAAGTTATTGAAGTTCTACAGAAAGGCAATGGAAGATTCCATCAACAGCTAGCAGATAGTCACAAAAAACCTAAACCTCATGTGGCCAAACTCAAAGCAACATGAGGAAAGGAAACTGTAATACATTAGTTTATCAGAAATTTCAGATTCCTTTAATCAGCCATTGAAAGCCAAAGTCAAAAGGTTGGGGGCAAAATAAGCAGTCAAAGCAGCATAAACCATAAAATAAACATTTCCTCATCAATCAAAAACTTCATCCCAGAGGTGAGAAAAGCAACGAAATTAAAGGCAACACAGACCCCCTTAAGAAGGAGGATGGGGGTGGGGGGTGTGTGCAGAATCAAGATGGTGACTGGAAAGCTGGGACTTGCTTAAGCTCTCCCCCAGGTCCCTCCAAACACCTATAAAAATGGCTCTGAACAAATTCTAGACCCGCAGAATGCACGAAATAGCAGAGGGAAGCAGGGCTCCAGCCCAGGACAGCCTGGATGGTCCCTAGGAAGGGTATATTGCACAGAGCTAGGAGTGAAGCGGAGCCCAGCATGGGCTGTGCCAGGACCAACCAGACTGGGAGCCGGGTGAAACAGGTGTAGTGCCCTGAATCAGTGAGCCCTGGCAGTTACCAGACTTCTCAACCCACAAATGCCAAAGACAACTGAAAAGGTTAGTGGGAAAAGCTGCTGGGACAGAGTGAAAGGACTTCACAGTTGGCCACTTCCCTGGAGGTGTTACAGCTCTGAGGCTGCTTCCAGAGCTACAGCTGCAGTAGATTCCGGCCCCAGGCCCACCTAGTGGGAAGAATTAAGCCTTAGATTAGAGCGGGAGTGCAAAGGTTACTTTGTCATGCCTGGATGTGGGCCACAATCCTGGTTTGCGATTCTTGGGGGAGAAGGAGCACTGGTGTGGCAGAGATTGGTGTGTAGAAGTAGCTCTGAAAACAGTAGTCCAGCCCCTCAAGCTTGGGACAAAGTACTCTCCACTCTACAAGCAGTCATACCCCAACCAAAAACTCAAGGGCCAAGCAGTTGGCTGGGAACATGAACAGGCAGCGAAAATAGACTCAGATTCAGACTCAGACTCTGGAATCCTTCTTTGGTGACAAAGAAGACCAAAATATACAGCCAGAAGAAGTCAACAAAGTCAAAGAGCCTACAACAAAAGCCTCCAAGAAAAACATGAACTGGTCTCAGGCCATGGAAGAGCTCAAAAAGGATTTGGAAAAGCAAGTTAGAGAAGTAGAGGAAAAACTGGGAAGAGAAATGAGAAGGATGAGAGAAAACCATGAAAAACAAGTCAATGACTTGCTAAAGGAGACCCAAAAAATACTGAAAAATATACTGAAGAAAACAACACCTTAAAAAATAGACTAACTCAAATGGCAAAAGAGCTCC
>CM053624.1:221090741-221114402 GCA_028646595.1 Phalanger gymnotis
AGGGGAGGGCAGACTGGGGAACAGAGCAACCAGAGTGTATGCCATCTTGGAGTGGGGGGCGGGGTGGAAATGGGGAAAAAATTTGTAATTCAAACGCCTGTGAAAATTAATGCTGAAAACTAAACATATTAAAAATAAATTAAAAGAAAAAAAAGTTAGTTTCCTTCTTCCCTTTCTTCCAAAGATTTAATGAAAAAGCTAATGGAGTTATTTAGAAAATTTTTATATGCACAAATGATTCATAGAGGCAACAGCTGAAATGCCATGGATAACAACTGGCAGATCTCTTTTCCAATAAACTTACCCCTGGTGGTTTGTAGATTATGTTGTCCCCACTAAATCTTTCTGGTTTTGAAACAGACCTAATAAGAATAAAGAAGAATAAAGATATAAGTAAATAATAAAGAATAAAGATACTTTTTCTACTAGGACAATAAAAGTTGAAAAACAGCAATGAAATTTCAGTAGTTTTGGCTAATTAAATTCCAATGGAAAACTATAGAAAAAAGTAAAAATGAAGACAACCAGAACTTAACTCTACCTTAAAGCAAAGATCAATAAAATTATTAGGTAGTGGTGAAAAAAAAAAACCAGAAAAATTGATCAATAGGATGCACTAAGCAAGCAAGACCAGAAGCAAGCAAACAAAGCAGCCCATTATCTGATAAACCCAAAAATGACCACTGCTGGAATAAGGACAAAAAATGCCAGGAAAACTGGAAAGCAGTTTAGTAAAAATTCACTTAATTAAACATCTTATACCATATATGATAAACTTCAAGTGGATATATGACCATTTTCTGCATCTAAATAACCTAAATTTACATATTATAAATGTGAAATTATAAAAAAACCAGAGTTGAAATATTTTACACAACTCTGGTGAGAGTAAGAATTCTTTCTAAACAAGGGATAAATGTTATCATAAGAGATAAAAGAAATAATACAATTATATAAACCTGAAAAGCTTTAGAAACAAAGCAGTTAATGAGGAAAAGTTTTTTCAGCAGATTTAAGTCTGATATCCAAGATAAAGATATAATTGACATCAATATATAGTAAGAGCCATTCTTCAATGGACAAAGATTAGGATCAAATACTTTTCAAAAGAAGAAAGCATAACAAAATAATCCTCTAAATCACTAATAATAAGAGAAATATAAATCAAAACAACCCTAATTCACTCCACACTCAGAAAGGCAAAGAAGAGAAAAACCAAATACAATAAATGTTGGAGAGGCTATGGAAAGACAGGAACTCTAATGTTCTGTTGAAGAAGCTATGAATTAGTCCAGTTCTGGGGGAGGGGAAATCTGGAATTATTCTTAAAAGAATCACTCAATTGTATATGCTCTTTTATCTAGGAATACAACTATTAGGCATATATCCAAGAGGCCAAATACTGAGAGGGTTACATATATAAAAATATTTATAATAGCATATTTTTGTAACAAAAATTGGTAGTAAAATAAGTGCTAATCAATTGGGTAATAGCTAAACAAAGTGTTATCAACAATAGTTGACTGCTCTGTATTACTGAATATTACTGGGTTCTAAAAAATTATAATTATGAAGAATTCAGAGAAATTTGTAAAATCTTGAATGAAGTAATGGGAGGCAAAGAACCAAAGCACCTTACATAATGATGACAGTAAGGTAAAGGAAAAGAACATTGAAACACTTCAGAATTTTGATCAATGCAGTCACCAACTGTAACGTTAGAAGATTTTATGACAAAGTATGCCGCCTACCTACTGGCAAAAAGAGAGGAGAAACAAATAAGGAACGAGGCACACATCTGCAGACATGGTCAAGGGGCTGCTCTATTTCTTTGATTATACTTACTATTACAAGGGGAGTATTCTATTGGGAAGTAACAGTGATGTTTCTTGGGGGAAAAAGAACATACAAACAACATACTTTAAACACCAGTATAAAATTACCAACAAAAACCCTCCAAACCCCAAACCTACGTATTAAACCTGCCTTTTAGAATGTTTTCTTTCTCCAGCATATTTTTCAGTATTTTTTTGGGTCTCATTTAGCAAGTCATTGATTTGTTTTCATGGTTTTCTTGCATCCTTCTCATTTCTCTTCCCAATTTTTCCTCTACTTCTCTAACTTGCTTTTCCAAATCCTTTTTCAGCTCTTCCATGGCCTGACACCAGTTCATGTTTTTCTTGGAGGCTTTTGTTACAGGCTCTTTGACTTTGTTGACTTCTTCTGGCTGTATGTTTTGGTCTTCTTTGTCACCAAAGAAAGATTCCAAAGTATGAGACTGAATCTGGGTGCGTTTTCACTGCCTGGCCATGTTCCCAGCCAACTAACTTGACCCTTGAGTTTTTCAGCCGGGTATGACTGCTTGTAAAGAGTTCTATGTTCCAAGCCACACCAGCACTCCTCCTTCCCCAAGAACCCCCAACCTGGACTGGACTTAGATCTTCAGCAGGCTCTGCACTCCTGCTCTGATCCACCATTTAGTTCCTCCCACCAGGTGGGCCTGGGGCCAGAAGCGACTGCAGCTGTAGCACTGTAGCTACCCCACGGGCGGTGGCTGAACCATAAACTCCTTTTTACACTCTGTCCCCAGCAGCTTCTCCCACTAACCTTCTCTATTGTCTTTGGTGTTTGTGGGTTGAGAAGTCTGGCAACTGCTGCAGCTCACTGATTCAGGGCGCTAGGGCACGCTCCGGCTGGCTGGTCTGCACTGCCCACGCTGGGCTCCACTCCGCTCCCAGCTCCGTGCGGGACAGACCTTACCCAGAGACTATCCGGGCTGTCCTGGGCTGGAGCCCTGCTTCCCTCTGCAATTTTGTGTGTCTTGCAGCTCTAGAACTGGCTCAGAGCCAATTTTTTTATAGGTTTTTGGAGGGACTGGGCAGGGAGCTCATGGCAGTCCCTGCTTTCCAGTTGCCATCTTGGCTCCAGCTCCTCCCCCAGAATGTTTTCTTAATCTTTTGTTTTTAATATTACTTAATTTCCAAATATATCTCTCCCCAATTCCCTACCTATGAAATTTCCTTTATAAGAAATGATTAAAGAGCAAGAGAAAGAGAATGAACAGTTCTGCAAGACTAAGCAACTTATCATAGAGTGTGACAGAACATATAATGTGCCACAGCCACTGACCTCTACCTCTCCAATGAAGGACCAGGCAAGTTCATCAACATTAGGCAGTATTCACAGGAACATGGATCTGAGGCCCAGAGGGCCTTTAGAGGCCAACTAAACAACCACTCTCATTTTATATATGAGTAGGCCTAGAAGTTAAGTGATTTGCCTAATTTCCCACAGGTAAGAATTGTCAGTGGGAAGATTTGAACTTATGTCCTCTGACTTTTTTTTTTTGTTTTCATTTCCACGGTTGTCATCTTGGTATATACCTGGTATATACCTGGCATTGCTTACTCATTTTGCATTTCATAACTCTTTCCAAGCTTCTCTGTATTCTCAATATTTATAATTTCTTATACTACAGTAGTATTCCATCATATTCATGTAGCACTTGGTTTAACCACTTCCCAATCTAAGCTACCCATCATTTTCATCAATTATGATTATGCAGTAACTTTAAGATGCAATTTTAAAGGAATATTTTTTAAAGAAACTAAAGAATACACAGAACAAGAGGTAAATTTTAAACTAATAGATTTTATGTTTCTGCCATCACTATAAAACAAGAATTCTGTCTGGGCTCGTAGTTTTAGCATTTAATTTGCCCTCCTGTTTCTTTTCTGCTTCCTCTCTGAACCATCCTCCACACAGCTGCCAAAATAACTTTTGTAAAGCATAAGTCTGATCATGTTATTCCCCAGCTCAAAAATTTCCAGTGGCTTCCAATAATGTTTTAAATTTAAACTGCACACCCTGAAATTAAAATCTTTGACAATCTGACTCCTGCCTAGTCTTTCACACTCCACATCATTCTTCTTTTTATGTATTCTACATTTCAGTCACACTGGTCTCCTTGTTGTTCTTTTAATTTCCAATCCATCTCCGTATTCATGTCTTTACACAGACTATCATCTCCCAGGCACTCTCTCTCTTATACCTAGTAGAATCCTTGGGGCCAGTGGAATTCTTTGTACAATTATGTTAACTCTCAATAGTCTTTCATCCTAACCAAATCTAACTGCAATCTTAACTCAGAAGTTCATTAGAATGCTGCTTTCTAATTCACACGGAATCCCTTATCAAACTTTTTTCTTTTTTTTAAAATTTATTTATTTTAGTTTTTAACATTAGCTTTTATACATTTTGGAGTTCTAAATTCCCACCCTTCAATTCCCCCTCCCAAGATGGCATGCAATCTGATACAGGCTATATCTATATGATCGTATTAAGCATATGTTGTGAAACCAGAATCAGAACAAAATGAGAAAAACCATGAGAAAGAAAAAGCAAAAAACTAAAGAAAGACAAAATAGTATGCTTCAATCTCCATTCAGACTCCATAGTTCTTTCTCTGGATATGGATAGCATCTTCCATCATGAATCTTTTGCTGCTATAAATATTTTTGTACATGTGGGTCCTTTTCCCTTTTATTATGATCTCTTTGGGATACAGATCTAGTAGTAGTGTTGCTGGATCAAAGGGTATGCACAGTTATATAGCCCTTTGGGCACAATTCCAAATTGTTCTCTACAATGGTTAGATCAGTTCACAACTCCACCAACAATGCATTAGTGTTCAAATTTTCCCACATCTTCCCCAGCACTTACCGTTTTTCTGTTTTGTCATGTTAGCCAATCTGATAGGTGTGATATGGTCCCTCAGAGTTGTTTCAATGTGCATTCTTCTAATCAATAGTGATTTAGAGCATTTTTTCATATGACTATATATAGCTTTAATTTCTTCATCTGAAAGCTGCCTGTTTATGTCCTTTGACCATTTATCAATTGGGGAATGATTTGTATTCTTATGGATTTGATGCAGTTCCCTATATATTTTAGAAATGAGGTCTTTATCAGAGATACTGGCTGTAAAAATTGTTTCCCAGGTTTCTGTTTTCCTCCAAACCTCGGTTGCGCTGGCTTTGTTTGTACAAAACCTCTTCAATTCAATATAATCAAAATTATCCATTCGTCATGTTCTCTATCTCTTGTTTGATCATAAATTCTTCCCTTCTCCATAGATCTGACAGGTAAACTATTCTTTGCTCTCCTAATTTGCTTATAGTTTCATCCTTTATGTCTAAATTGTGTACCCACTTTGACCTTATCTTGGTATAGAGGTTAGTCAATGCCTAGTTTCTGCCATACTGCTTTTTCTAGTTTTCCAAGCAGTTTTTGTCAAATAATGAGTTCTTATCCCAGAAGGTGGAATCTTTGGGTTTATCAAACAGCAGATTACTGTAGTCATTGACTACTGTGTCTTGCGTACCTAAGCTATTCCACTGATCTATCCCTCTGTTTCTTAGCCAGTACCAAGTAGTTTTGAGGATGGCTACTTTGTAATACAGTTTTAGATCTGTTACAGCTAGGCCACCTTCCCTTGCATTTCTTTTCATTAATTCTCTTGATATCCTGGACCTTTTGTTCTTCCAGATGAATTTTGTTATATTTTTCTGGCTCTATAAAATAATTTTTTGGTAGTTTCATTGGTATGGCACTGAATAAATTAATTTAGGTACAACTGTCATTTCTATTATATTAGGTCAGCTTACTGATGTTGCAACTGATGTTTTTCCAATTATTTAGATCTGACTTTATTTGTGTGAAAAGTATTTTGTAACTGTGTCCATATAGTTCCTGGGTTGGTCTTGTCAGGTAGACTCCCAAACATTTTATATTGTCTACAGTTGCTTTAAATGGAATTTCTCTATCTCTTGCTGCTGGGCTTTGTTAGTAACATACAGAAATGCTGATGATTTAGGTGGGTTTATTTTATATCCTGCAACTTTGCTAAAGTTGTTAATTATTTCAAGTAGTTTTTTAGTTGATTCTTTAGGATTCTCTAAGTATACCATCATATCATCTGCAAAGAGTGATAGTTTTGTTTCCTCATTACCTATTCTAATCCCTTCAATTTCTTTTTTCTTTTCTTAGCTTTTAGTTAGCTAAAACTAACATTTCAAGTACAATACTGAATATCAATGGTGATAATGGACATCCTTGTTTCACCCCTGATCTTAATGGACATGCTTCTAGCTTATCCCCATTACATATAATGCTTACTGATGGTTTTAGATAGATGCTACTTATCATTTTAAGGAGAACTATCTATTTCTATGCTCTCCAGTATTCTTAACAGAAATGGGTGTTGCATTTTGTCAAAAGTTTTTTTTCTACATCTATTGAGATAATCATATGCTTTCTGTTAATTTTGCTATTGATATTGGTCAATAATGCTGATACCTTTCCTAAGATTGAAAAAGCTGTGCATTCCTAGTACAAATCCTACCTGGTCATAGTGTATTCTCCTCATGATAAGTTTCTGTAATCTCTTGGCTAATATTTTATTTAAATTTTCTGCATCTATATTCATTAGGGAAATTGGTCTATAATTTTCTTTCTCTGTTTTGGCTCTTCCCAGTTTAGGTATCAGCACCACATTTGTATCATAAAAAGAATTTGGTAGGGCTCCTTCACTTGTTTTTCAAAACAGTTCATATAGTATTAGAATTAATTATTCTTTAAATATTTGGTGTAATTCATTTGTAAATCCATCTGGCTCTGGAGATTTTTTCTTAGGGAGTTCATTGATGCTTATTCAATATCTTTTTCTGAAATGGGGTAAAGTATTTCATTTCCTCTTCTGTTAATCTGTGCAATTTATATTTTTGTAAATATTCATCCATTTCACTTAGATTGTCAGATTTGTTGCATACATTTGGGCAAAACAGCTCCTAATTATTGCTTTAATTTCCTCTATACTGGTGGTAAATTCACCCTTTTCATTTTTGATATATTTGATATTTTGGTTTCCTTTTTTCTTTTTTAATCAAATTAACCAAAGGTTTATCTATTTTGTTGGGTTTTTTTTCATAAAACCGGCTCTTAGTTTATTATTATTTTTTTAATTCCATACTTTATTATTTGATATTTTTTAGTTTTCAGCATTGATTTCCACAAGATTTTGAGTTACGAATTTTCTCCCCATTTCTACCCCCCCCCCACACTCTAAGACAGCATATATTCTGATTGTGCCATTCCCCAGTCAGTCTTGCCTTCTGTCACCCACTACCCTTTGCTCCCCCAACCCTTTTCCCCTTAATTTCTTGTAGGGCCAGTATTCCCTGTATATCTTATTTCCCAGTTGCATGCAAAAAAACCTTTTTTTTTTGACCATCAGCTTTTAAAATTTTTGAGTTCCAAATTCTCTCCCCTCTTCCTGGCCACCCACTCTCTCTAAGAAGGCAAGCAATTCAACATAGGCTACACATATATCATTATGTAAAACGCTCCCATAAATAGCCATGTTGTGAAAGACTAAGAGCAACTTTGAACAATAGGACACCTTCAGAGAAGCTTGATCAAGGTGCCATTATCATGAGATCCTCCAGATCAGGATTCCGGCAGAGTTCCTCTCTCTGGTCTTGCTCAATCAGTGGAGGCTATCTTTCCATTTCTCCTCTGCCTCCTGGGAAGTAGCAGAAAGCCAGCATTCATCATGGCTGGATTTAAGCCTACAGATGTACCCCCAACAGCACCATAAAATTCCTTGGGGCTGGCACCACTGCCCACATCGCTGACCTCATCACCTTCCCCCAGACACAGCCAAAGTCTGGCTGCGGATTCAAGGAGAGCCAGGGGGCCATCTGAGCTTCTTCTACCAATACCCAGTATCAGAGTGTCATGGGCACCATTCTGACCATGGTGAAGACTGAGGGCTCTGGCAGTCTGTACAATGGGCCAGTGGCTGCGTTGCAGTGCCAGATGAGTTATGCCTCTGTCTGCATTGGCCTCTATGACTGTCAAGCAGTTCTATACCAAGGGATCTGAGCATGCAGGCACTGGGAGCCGCCTCTTGGCAAGCTGCACCACAGAGGCACTGGCAGTGGGCATAGCCCAACCCACAGATGTGGTGAAGGGACGTGTCCAGGCCCAGGCTTGTACAGGTGGCAGCCAGAGATACCAGGGTACAGTGGATGCCTATAAGACTACTGCCCGAGAGGAGGGACTTCGGGGCTTACGGAAAGGAACATCACCTAATGTTGCCCACAATGCTATCATCAACTGTGCTGAGCTGGTGACCTATGATCTCATCAAAGATGCCCTCCTGAAGGCCGATCTCATGACTGATGACCTTCCATGCTACTTCACATCAGCCCTTGGGGCTAGCTTCTGCACCACCATCACTGCTTCCCCCGTGGATGTGGTCAAGACGAGATACATGAACTCTGCCGCAGGCCAGTACGCCAGTGCTGGCCACTGCACCCTCACCATGCTTTGGAAGGAGGCACCCCAAGTCTTCTAGAAAGGGTTCATGCCTTTCTTCCTCCACTTGGGTTCTCGGAATGTAGTGATGCTTGTTACCTATGAGTAACTGAAATGGGCCATGATGGCCACTCGCACTTCCCAGGAAGCTCCTTTCTGAGCCCTCTCCTGCTAGCTATTCTGCTTTGTGCCCCACTTTGAGTCCAGTCCCCATCCTGCCTCTCCTCCCCATTTTTCCCCTATTCCTCTCCTCCCCTGCCTTAGCAATGAAGGAAACCCCTCTAGTTCCCCCCTCCACCTTAGCCCCATTTAAACCTTCTCCAGCCCACTTCTGCCATTATAGCCTCACCCAGTTCTTAAGCTCCTTCTAATAAAGCCAGACCAGAACCCAGCCCCAAAAAGTATTTGCTTTTGATTATCTCTTCCCCCTATCTGCCCTCCCTTCTATCGTCCCCCCCTTTATTATGAGCTTCCCCCTGCTTTATTGTGGGGTTAGACACCCAAATGAGTGTGTATGTTATTGCCTCCTCAAGTGAAATCTGATGAGAGCAAGATTCACTCATTTCCCCCTCATCTGCCCCCCAATGAACTGCTTTTTCTTTTATGTGAGATAATTTACCCCAATCTATCTCTCCCTTTCTCCCACTCTCAATATATTTTTCTCTCATCCCTTAATTTGATTTTATTTTTTTTAGATATCATCCCTTCATATTCAACTCACCCTGTGCCCTCTGTCTATGCATATGCATATTACCATCAAGTACCCTAATATTGAGAAAGGTCTCATGAATTACACATATCATCTTTCCAGGTACGAATATAAACAAAACAGTTCAACTTTTGTAAGTCTCTTATGATTTCTCTTTCTTGTTTACTTTTTCATGCTTCTCTTGATTCTTGTGTTTGAAAATCAAATTTTCTATTCAGCTCAGGTCTTTTCACTGAGAAAGCTTGAAAGTCCTCTTTTATTGAAAATCCATATTTTGCCTTGGAGCACGATACTCAGTTTTGCTGGGTAGGTGATTCTTGTTTTTTTTTTTTTTAATTTATCTAATATATTTACTTTTCGGCATTTTCACAAGAGCTTGAATTACAAATTTTCTCCCCATTTCTACCCTCCTCCCCACTCCAAGATGGCGTATATTCTGGTAGCCCCGTTCCCCAAACAGCCCTCCCTTCTATCACCCCATTCCTATCCCATCCCCTTTTCCCTTCCTTTGTTGTAGGGCAAGATAAATTTCTACGCCCCATCCCGTTTATCTTATTTTCCAGTTGCATGCAAAAACCTTTTTTGTTTTGTTTTGTTTTTGAACATCTGTTTTTAAAACTTTGAGTTCCAAATTCTCTCCCCTCTTCCCTTCCCACCCACCCTCCCTAAGAAGGCAAGCAATTCAACACAGGCCACATGTGTATCATTATGTAAAACCCTTCCACAATACTCATGTTGTGAAAGACTAATTATATTTTGCTCCTTCCTAACCTATCCCCCTTTATTTTCTCCCTTGACCCTGTCCCTTTTCAAAAGTGTTGGTTTTCGATTACCTCTTCCCCCATCTACCCTCCCTTCTATCATCCCCCCCTTTTTATCTTCTTCCACCTTCTTTCCTATGGGGTAAGATACCGAATTGAGTGTGTATGGTATTCCCTCCTCAGGTCAAATCTGATGTGAGCAAGATTCACTCATTCCCCCTCACCTGCCTTCTCTTCTCTTCCTAGAGAACTGCTTTTCTTGCCCACTTTTATGCAAGATAATTTACCCCATTCTATCTCTCTCTTCTTCCCTCTCTCAATATATTCTGCTCTCATCCCTTAATTTGATTTTCTCTCTCTCTCTCTCTCTCTCTCTCTGTCTCTCTCTCTCTCTCTCTCTATATATATATATACACACACACACACACACACACATATATATGGGTATGTGTACACACACACACACACACACACACACATATACACATGCATATTCCCTTTAGCTACCATAATACTGAGGTCTCATGAATCATACACATCATCTTTCCATATAAGAATGTAAACAAAAGAGTTCAACTTTAGTAAGTCCCTTGCAATTTCTTTTTCTTGTTCTTTTTCTTGATTACGTTTTCATGCTTCTCTTGATTCTTGTGTTTGAAAGTCAAATTTTCTATTCAGCTCTGGTCTTTTCACTGAGAAAGCTCGAATGTCCTCTATTTTATTGAAAATCCATATTTTGCCTTGGAACATGATACTCAGTTTTGCTGGGTAGGTGATTCTTGGTTTTAATCCTAGCTCCGTTGACCTCCAGAATGTTGTATTCCAAGCCCTTCGATCTCTTAAAGTAGAAGCTGCTACATCTTGGGTTGTTCTGATTGTGTTTCTGGCTGCTTGCAATATTTTCTCCTTGACCTGGGAGCTCTGGAATTTGGCAACAATATTCCTAGGATATTTCTTTTGGGGATCTATTTGAGGAGGCAATCAGTGGACTCTTTCAATTTCTATTTGACCCTCTGGCTCTAGAATATCAGGGCGGTTCTCCTTGATAATTTCTTGAAAGATGATATCTAGGCTCCTTTTTTGATCATGGCTTTCAGGTAGTCCAATAATTTTTAAATTATCTCTCCTGGATCTATTTTCCAGGTCAGTGGTTTTTCCAATGAGATAATTCACATTGTCTTCCACTTTTTCATTCCTTTGGTTCTGTTTTATAACATCTTGATTTCTCCTAAAGTCACTAGCTTCCACTTGTTCCAATCTAATTTTTAAGGTAGTATTTTCTTCAGTGGTCTTTTGGACCTCCCTTTCCATTTGGATAATTCTGCCTTTCAAGGCATTCTTCTCCTCATTGGCTTTTTGGAGCTTTTTTTGCCATTTAAGTTAGTCTATTTTTTAAAGTGTTCTTTTCTTCAATATTTATTTTCAGTATTTTTTTGGGTATCCTTTAGCAAGTCATTGACTTGTTTTTCATGGTTTTCTTTCATCCTTCTCATTTCTCTTCTCAATTTTTCCTCTACTTCTCTAACTTGCTTTTCCAAATCCTTTTTGAGTTCTTCCATGGCCTGAGACCAGTTCATGTTTTTCTTGGAGGCTTTTGTTGTAGGCTCTTTGACTTTGTTGATTTCTTCTGGCTGTATGTTTTGGTCTTCTTTGTCACCAAAGAGAGATTCCAAAGTCTGAGACTGAATCTGGGTGCATTTTCGCTGCCTGGCCATGTTCCCAGCCAACTTAGTTGACCCTTGAGTTTTTCAGCTGGGTATGACTGCTTGTAGAGAAAAGAGTACTTTGTTCCAAGCTTGAGGTGATGCTCTGTTTTCAGAGCTATTACAGTCAGCTCTGTCACACCAGCACTCCTCCTTCCCCAAGAACCCCCAACCTGGACTGGACTCAGATCTTAAGACATCTCTGCACTCCTGCTCTGATCTGCCACTTAATTCCTCCCACCAGGTGGGCCTGGGGCCAGAAGCAACTGCAGCTGTAGTTCTATAGCTGCCCCACCTCCGCTGCCCCTGGGGTGGTGGCTGAACCACGAACTCTATCACCCTGTCCCCAGCAGTTTTTCCCACTAACCTTCTCTGCTGTCTTTGGTGTTTGTGGGTTAAGAAGTCTAGCAACTGCCACAGCTCACTGATTCAGGGTGCTAGGACCCACTCCGCCCAGCTCCTGGTCTGGTTGGTCTGCACAGCCCACGCTGGGCTCTGCTCCGTTCCACTCCACTCCCAGCTCCGTGTGCGATAGACTTCTCCCAGCAACCATCCAGGCTATCCTGGGCTGCAGTCCTGCTTCCCTCTGCTATTTTTTGGGTTCTGCAGTTCCAGAATTGGTTCAGAGCCATTTTTTAGATTTTTGGAGGGACTTGGCGGGGAGCTCATGGTAGTCCCTGCTTTCCAGCCACCATCTTGGCTCCACCCAGTGATTCTTCATTTTAATCCTAGCTCCATTGACCTCTGGAATATCATATTCCAAGCCCTTCGATCCTTTAACATAGAAGCTGCTAGATCTTGTGTTATCCTGATTGTGCTTCCACAATTCTCAAATTGTTTCTTTCTGGCTGCTTGCAGTATCTTCTCCTTAATCTGGTAATTCTGGAATTTGGCAACAATATTACTAGGAGTTTTCTTTTTGGGATCTTTTTCAAGAGGCGATTGGTAGATTCTTTCAATTTCTATTTTGCCCTGTGGCTCTAGAATATCAGGGCAGTTCTCCTTGATAATTTCTCAAAGGATGATATCTAGGCTATTTTTTTGATCATGGCTTTCAGGTAGTCCAATAATTTTTAAATTATCTCTCCTGAATCTATTTTCCAGGTCAGTGGTTTTTCCAATGAGATATTTCACACTGTCTTCCATTTTTTCATTCTTTGGTTCTGTTTTATAATATCTTGGTTTCTCCTAAAGTCACTAGCTTCCACTTGCTCCAATCTAATTTTTAAGGTAGTATTTTCTTCAGTCGTCTTTTGTGCCTCCTTTTCTATTTGGCTAATTCTGCCTTTCAAGGCATTCTTCTCCTCATTGGCTCTTTTGCCATTTGAGTTAGTCTATTTTTTAAGGTGTTATTTTCTTCAGTATTTTTGGGGCTGTCCTTTAGCAAGTCTGACTTGTTTTTCATGGTTTTCTCACAACAATCTCATTTCTCTTCCCAATTTTTTCTCTACTTCTCTTACATGCTTTTCCAAATCCTTTTTGAGCTCTTCCATAGCCTGAGACCAATTCATATTTTTCTTGGAGGCTTTTGATGTAGGCTCTTTGACTTTGTTGATTTCTTCTGGCTGTATGTTTTGATCTTCATTGTCTCCAATGAAAGATTCCAAAGTCTGAGTCTAAATCTGAGTCCGTTTTCACTGTCCATGTTCCCATCCAACTACTTGACCCTTGAGCTTTTTGTCAGGGTATGACTGCTTGTAGAGAGTACTTTGTCCCAAGCTTTAGGGGCTGCGCTGCTGTTTTCAGAGCTACTTCTACACAGCAAGCTCTGCCACACCAGTACTCCTCCTCCTCCAAGAACTGCCAACCCAGACCACAACCCAGATCCAAGCAGGCTCTGCACTCTCGCTCTGATCCACTCCTTAATTCCTCCCACTAGGTGGGTCTGGGGCCAGAAGCAACCAGAGCTGGAGCTCTGGAAGCAGCCCCACAGCTTCACCACCTTCACCGCCCCCAGGGCGGTGGCCACCTGCGAACTCTCTTCATTCTGTCCCAGCAGCTTTTCCCACTATCCTGCTCTGCCGTCTTTGGCATTTGTGGGTTGAGAAGTCTGGTAACTGCCATAGCTCAATGATTCAGGGCCCTACCACCTATAATTCTGCCCGGCTCAGGGGCTAGTTGGTCCTGGTGCCACCCAGGTTGGGCTGTGCTCTGCTCTGCTCCCAGATCCGTGCGATAGACCCCTCCCAGCAACCACCCAGTCTGTCCTGGGCTGGAGCCCTGCTTTCCTCTGTTATTTCAAGAGTTCTGCAGCTCTAGAATTTGTTCAGACCCATTTTTTACAGGTGTTTTGAGGGACCTGGGGGGAGAGCTTAAGCAAGTCCCTGCTTTCCAGTCCCCATCTTGTCTCCACCCCCTTTTATCTTAGTTTATTATTTCAATAGTTTTCTTAAGTTTAATTTTATTCATCTCTCCTTCGATTTTCAGAATTTCTAATTTGGTATTTAATTGAGATTTTTAATTTGTTTTTTTCTAGTTTTTTTAGTTGCATGCCCAATTCATTGATCTATTCTTTCTCTATTTTATTCATGTATGCAGTTAGAGATATAAAATTTCCCCTAAGAACCGTTTTGGCTGCATCCCTTAAGTTTTGGTATGTTGTCTCATTATTGTCATTCTCTTGAGTGACGTTATTGTTTCTATGATTGGCTGTTTGACCTAATCAATCTTTAGGATTAGATTATTTAGTTTCCAATTAATTTTTAGTCTATCTTTCCATGGCCCTTTGTTACATGTAATTTTTATTGCACTATGATCTATCCCATATCAAACTCTTACTAGGGTTGGGCTACCATATGACTGCAGAATTTGCAGTCATCAAAAGATCATAAGACTATAGATTTAGCATTAGAAGGGAGCTTAGATGTTATCTAGTTGAATAGTCTTGTTTTAAAGAATTCTTACAAATTTTCTCATCTACTGCCTGTGATGAACCAAGGACTTTACAAGAATTCTTATTGCTAGGTGTTCATTGTATAAGACCAGATAACCAAATACTGAGAAGGCAAGGACACAGACAAGGAGTTTAAGATCTGTTACCTAGGTGTCAAGTAGGGCTAGCTAAACAAATGCTTTGTTAGGAGAAGAGGGGTCTAGGACTAAGAAGTGTGAGTTCAAGAAAGCTTAAGAAAAGGTCAGGATATCTTGCCAGATCAGGATGGAGTAGAGGACACAAAGGAAACAAGGGAGGCAAAGGGTTGGGAAATGTGGAATTGTAGCGAACATGTTCACTTGAGACCTGAAAGTAAGGCAAAGATCAAAGATTTCTCCCCAAAGAGGAAGTTGGATTAGAGCTTTCTCATTGTGTATCTCCTTAAATCAATATAAGCCAGGCCTTTTTAGATAGCGTTGCCCTGTAGGTAACCTTTGTTAGGCTGGAAGGAGAAGGTCTGGTTTCGTAAGGTAGCAGTCATAGAAGGCCTTGACTAACCAGACAATACAAATAGGGGTGACCAGCTCCCAGGTATAGCTAGTGTTTTGGGCCATAGTCTTTTCTGTCCACAAGTTACTGGAATCCTAGAGGAAACTGGAGTTTAGGATGGCCTAGACTTCAAATTCTTTCATTTCTTGTAATAGCATGAAAGGTTGTATCAGGTCCTATGGAAAAGCATGACATTGAGCTTTAACAGGACAAAAGAGAAAGTGGTGATATACACGCTGGATCTTCAAGGTTACTGGGGCTGAATCTTGGTGATGATTATTGACAACAGCAATAATAAAATCAAAACTATGCAGCACTCAGTTTCTCAATCCTTGCAATAATGCTGGTTGGTAATGTATTAACTTTACACTAGAGAGCATGTCCTTTAAGACAGCCAACAGTGTTGAGAGCTTCAACTGTCAGTTATTTGTCAGTTTGTCCCCTATATGTCTGGTTTGCTTTCCTGGTTCTTAACAACTTTTAGCTGAGCTCTCTGGTTTTAAGTTGCTCCCATCAATACTTCCGTGGCTGCTTTCTCCTCTAACTGTAAGGCTATAGTTTTTAACTTCTCCAGTTTAAGGGGTGCCCTTTATCCCTTTCTCTGGATATCACCTTGCCTCGCCCATTAAGGACTTCTAGTACCCACCCTCAATTTTTCCATCATTGTGGGACCCACTACCCTCTGATCCCATCCTCTAGACCTTGGTTAGGCAGAATACTTAGATGTACTCTCTGCAATCCCTAAAAGCAATGGAGGATTGAGCCACTGTGGGGCTCCAGAAAAAAGCAACTATGTTAGAAACACATAATAATGCAATTCAGCAGCAGCTAAAATTTAATAGAAAGTCACATTACAATCACAGAGTGAGATAGGATCTATGAAATCATTTCAGTAAAAAAAAAATAATACCAACATTAATCAACTTACCCAAATGCAGAAAAGAAGACACAATCATCATGCAAAATATTTGCTACTCTTTCAAAAGTTCTATAGTTGTCAGAGTCCTTTTGTTCAAAATATCCAATGATTGTTCTTTTACTGCGCTACAAATATAAAACAAAGCATGTACATAATGATCTTTATATATAATGTTCTCCATGCTATCCCATACTGTATTAACATGACACTATATGTATTCCTTCCTCAGGTATCTAAAGAGCTATAGCTGTCACGCATGTTTCCAAATATATATAACCAAATATAAATTCAACTTCAAACACTTAAAACTCATAACATGAAAAGTGCTTCATTAAATAGTATTGATGCTTATGACAATCAGAAAATTATTAAAATTTATTTTCAGGCTTTTATTTTAAAGGCCAAATGTTTAATTAGCAAGTCTTTTTTCTCATTTAAAATTTTAAACTTTGGGTTGGATGCATTTTAAAATATAATAAGACCTTAGTTAAGTGGAACTACACAAATTTAACATTTGTAATGATCTAAAAAGGGCTGGGCTGACTACAAGTTCATTGGCACAATTTATGGTGGAAAAAATAGATTTTAAGGTAAATTAGTATATAAATAAGGTAAATTAAAGATGAGAAAATACTTAAAATATTTAAAAGGATGAAATGCTTTCAAGAACCATTTCAAATTAATACTTACTTGTAAATAAGTGATAAACAAATGATTACAAGTTATTCTAATTCATTAAAGCAAACTTATAAAATAACTTCTCTTAGGACTGTTTACTTGAGAGCAAAAAGGAATCTTAGAGCATATCGAGCCCAGTTCCTTATTTTTTACAAAAAAACTTCAGAAAAGTTAATAAATGACTTTGCCAAGGACACAAAGATAGCAAGTAGTAGAGCCAAGATGTAAACACCAGGTTTTAGATTCCAATTCTGGTGCTTTTTTCTGTACCTTCTCTTTGGTTAACCTAGCTTGAGCCACATGTATGGGGAGAAAAAAATTTGGACTTCTTTTAATAAACTTACACCTTCTCCGCACTACTCCCTGCTTCAATAAACTCAAATTAGTCAGATTCAAATACACTCTATACATTCTAATCAACAATTTTTCATTTGGCAATATGATAGCCTCTATCTTAAAATATAATTCAAAAAGTCAAATCGGTACAGATAAAATTCCATTACAATAAACTTTAATCCCATAACAAGCTTTAAGAGCAGTCGCTCTTTTGATTTTACTTAAATGTTGACACGAATAAAAAAAAGAAGGTATTGGCTAAAGAACTGTAATTTGTTTGGGGTTTTTTTTTTGCTATAATAAGATTTCTATTGTAATGAAGTTCTTTTTACAAGATAGATACTGAACAAAGTTGCTTCAGGAACTTACATCAAGAAATTTGATTTCTTCCAAGTCATGAACTTCTTGAATAGGGTCACTTTTTTGTTGCCTGATGTAATCCGCTATTGCTGTCACTGATCTCTGACCCCTGTATTCCCTCTTCATCATCATGCCATTCCGGAACAGTTTTAGGGTAGGATATTTGCTTATCCTGTATCTTTGGGCTATTTCCGCTAAGAGAATGGAAAAGTTAAAAAAAAAAACTGCTTCAGTCATATTAGAGAATAGATATGGTGAGCCTTTGTCTTATCAAAATTCAAGTCAGTTAACATTTATTCAGTGTCTACTGTGTGTATAACACAGTGTAAGCACAAAGTTTGGAGAAAACTCAATCCCTGCTTTCAGGAAGCCAACTATCTAGTAGGAAAGAAGGAAATAAATACTTATTAAGTGTCTACCATGTTCCAGATACTGTGCTAAGAGCTTGATAAATATTATCTCATCTGATCCTCACAAAGACTCTGCAAGGCAGGTGCTTTTATTATCCCCATTTTATAACTGAGGAAACTGAGGCAAACAGAGGTTAAATGATTTGAACGGGTTCATACAGCTAGCGAGTATCTAAGACCAAAGCTGAACTCAGGTCTTCCTGATTCTAAGTCCATGGCACCATATATATATCACATAACTGCCTAGTAAGGCACTTAATTAAATGCTTGTTGATTGACAGATTGTAAGGCACTATAATAGATCTTACAAGAGATATAAAAACAAATACAATTTTACTTTCCCCAAGGCACTTCTAATGTGGTAGAGAAGAAAGACCTACACACAACTAATTGTTTAAAAAAAAGAAGAGAAGAAAAGGAGACATGGAAGGAACTTTAGAATCTGCAGGTATCGTGAAAGGCTTCTTGGATAAGAAGGCATTTGAACTGAGCCTTTAAAAGAAAGATTTCAATAGCAGGGATGAAGGAGGGAGGAGGAATAAAGTAAAGCAAGACAGGAAGGAAGAATGGATATATTCTGCTTTTCAGCATTTTTACTTTTCTCTTTGTTTTCATGGTTATGTGTAGTCTTTCTTACAATCTTCAAAAGCATAGACCCCTTCTTCCAACTTTCATTGGTGGCTAAGCAGATCCAGATCACAGCTGTAACTTTAAAATGGGTAAGGATCCCCTATTAAGAAGGAAGAGTAAGAATCCCTTTCATCAAACATCAGAAGTCACCCCAGGCAATAACATAAAATTACAATAAACAGACTCCTAGCAGAAGGGAATATCTTCCCTTCATGAGTCCTCCTAACTGTCTCATATAATAGGAATTTCAGGTGCTCTCTTTATATGTAACTGCTCATTGACAAAAGAGCAAAGAAAGATTTTTTTTTTTTCCCTAAAGGGAAAGGCCTTAGACTCTTATTCCCATCATCTCAAGCTTTTCTGAAGGTAGCTCTACTTGACCCTACTTCATCCCTTGCAGCACAATACACACAGTTTAGGGAAACAGTTAAATGAAAGAAAAGTTAAATGATATGGTAGTCTAAGGGAATTCTTGTGTACAAACTATGTAGTTAAGTTCTCTCCTCTATATAAAATTTCAAGCTGATCAAATACCTCTCTTCAGATTTGAAATCTATAATTTCAGGGTAACCACCATTAACATAAAATGGCTAAGTGTAGATGGTTCAGGCCTTACAGGGATTTCACAGGACTTGGTCAATTACAGCTGCCGCGTTACTTAAAGCAGAGACACTTGCAACAGCAGGCATGCATACAATCAAACTGCTAACAGTATGCTTTTTGACATGCTCTGCAAAAACTCCAGGACCCTACCTAGATTCCTCTGCTAGCCCCCTCTCCCTGTCCTATAACCCATCACTAAAGAATTCATAGGGGGACAGGTGTTACAGAAGACGTAACTGATAGGTTAAAGGACTTTTCTCTCCAAGGTCACCGACAAAAGAGTAAGGGTTTGAACTCAACTTCTCTGACTAATCCCAGTGCTATTCTCATCCTATCACACTAACTCACCCTTAAACCTGACTGCAGTAAGAAGAGGTATTCTGAAGTTTTCTTTGAATATAAATCAATTCAGCTTCAGCTTCTACAAGACCAATGAACTATTAACACCTATTGCTCCACAGTGTTCTACTAATATAAGTTTATAGGGAAGATCTGAGGAGCAAGAAATAAGGGCTCAGTGGAAATGCTAAACTAACTCTGCCATGAATTCACTGTATGACCTCCAGCAAGTCACTCTACCTCCCTGGGGATCTCTAAGCCTCATCTGCCTCACCTTAAAAAAAAAAAAAAAGCAAAAACACCATGAGATGTTTACAATAAATTCTAAAGCACTATGTTAAATCATGAAATTTTTGATCTGGGACCTTAGAATTTCATCCATTAGGGGATGTTAACCTCAAGAGCATGAACTTTAAAATACACATTTTGATTAACTATATTTCAATGTAGTTGATTTCCTTTATAATCTTATGTATTTTCTTAATTTAAAAAACATCATTCTGAGAAAGGGGGTCCACTAAACAAAAAAGATGAAGAACCCCTGATCTAGTTCACCCCTCTCACTTAGCATATGAGAATACTGAGATCAGGAGAAAGTAAGTGATTAGCCCAAGATCATTAAGCCACTAAGTCACCAAGGACCTGAAATCAGTCCTAACAGGTGGAAGGGAAGAAAGGTATGGTGCGGCAGCTAAGGAATGAAGGGTCAAAGCAAAGATTTTTAAAATGTAGTACAAATAACAGTTATTCACAATATTCCTGTCCTATTTCTCATACTATACATAAAATAGAACTATTACTATGACTATCATTGAAGGGATATGGGTAAATACAGGAATATTAGAATAAAAATAAAGCTAGAAGCTTTTGGCAACTGACTCTAAGGGCAAAAACTACAGGCTCAATATAGTAGAAAAAAAGCACCAGATTAGGAGTAAGGAGTCCTAAGTGACTCATTTCGATATATACATTATGGAATGACTGTGAGGAAAAAAAAAAGATATGACTTCACGACCACACCTCATACTCAATTCTCTCAGATGGCTGACAACACCAGTAGGCAGTTTCACTTAAGCAATATGCTTTTCAGTAGGGTTTGTTTGGAGTGGTGCTTGTTGCAAAGTATGTTGCACCAAAATGTTATCTTTAAAGGTAGGATGAGAAAAAAGAGTACATTCAATGAATAAGTCTACTGAAAGATAGAAACCTTATTCTGTAAAAATAAAACTTAAATGGCTAAAAAGGAGGCTACTCCAGTGACATGGCAATCTCCTACCGGAAAAGAACCACACAGGATCTGTCACTGAGAGGGAGAGGCCTTTGGTTTTCTTTCTATAGCATAAATAATTTACAGGATAGAAATAAGGTGACCAAGCAGACATCCCTAGGATGACTAGCCATTTACTTCACCTCTCAAGAGTTTCCATTTTTCACCAGGAAAGGAGGAAGTTAGACGTGATGATCTCAAGAAAAGTTTTCACCTCTAAATCCTATGCCCCGACGTGTCAGTTTCCAAATAAATAAATAAAGTCATTAAGTGATAAAGAACTGATAATAATACTTAAGGGCAAAATCCAATCTCCAACAAATTACTATAAAAATTATTTGAAAAATGCTCAACCCAACTAAGAAGAATATATAAATTTATACAATCATAGACTCTGAAGAGTTATAGAAGGGATTTCAGAGGTCACAATCTCAGTGAGAAGAAACTTGTTTTGCTGTCCAACTCCCCATGTTGTCCAAAACCCCATTTGGGGTTTTCTCGGCAAAGATACTGGAGTGGTCTGCCATTTCCTTCTTCAGCTCATTTTACACATGAGGAAACTGAGGCAAACAGGGTTAAAGCACTTGCCCAGAGTCATACAGCTAAGTGTCTGAGGCCTGATTTGAACTCAGGAAGATGAGTTTTCCTGATGCCAGGGCCAGCACTCAAAGCACTATGGCGCCACCTAGGGGCCCTAGAAGGAATCTAAGAGGCCATCTAATCTACTCTTTCTGCCTGGATGGAATAGAAGCTCCCCTAAAACGACCCAGACAAATGATAATCCACCCCCCGACACCTCTGTGAAAAAGAATAAACTATCTCTGGAAGAATCTAAATCTATTTTTGACAGTTCCTAATTCTTAGGAAATTCTTAGGAAACTCTTCATTACACTGAGCCAAAATAATTTCTGACAGTGGTATCCATAACCATGGCTCCTATCTTAGAACTAAGGAAGTTTCTGACTATTGTTTTATAGGTAAACAGTTGAAAAATGTAATTTTTTAAAATATCACCGCAAATACATGAAAACATCTTGTCCTAAAGGGTAGTATGGGAAGTATCCCCTTTGTACACTGCCTGGATCCCACTGCTCATTAACTTGAAGGATACAGGGTCACTAGCACCACCTGCTACAGGGTGACACTACTGCCCTCGACTCACACAAAAGCAACTCCAAAACCAACAGCAGAGCTAGAGAAGAACAAAAGCCATGCAGAAAACACACCAACTTATCAAAGTTAGTCATCCATTTTTTTTAAATGAAAGAATTTCTCATAGTAGGGGGAAAAGTCAAGTCAGCAAGCATTTCTTAAGCTCCTACTATATGACAGGCACAGTGCACTGCAGAAAAAAATCTAAAGAAAATACATTTAGATGTCACGTCCATCAATAGAAGTTATGACTAGAAACTTGAATTTATAAGTCTCTAATGGAAGAAATATCTACAAAAGACTTAGCAGATGCAAAACACAAACCTAAAAATAATAAACCCTGGCAAATATCGGCAATGATGTCAGTATTCTTTAAGAATAACCATACCTTTCCAACATACAATGGAGGATTTTTGATGGTCTATAAGGAGAACATCTACTTTTTTCCTAAGAACTCTAGGCATGAAAACATGACTTCTAATTTTATAATACAGACTTTATTGCTATGTACACTAGTACCCAGCAGATAACCCACAAACTCTGAAACTAGGAGTTTGTGGCCTTTCTGCCCCCATAAAGTCTTTGAGGTGAAGGAGGCAGAACCTAAGAAGTGGGGTGGGATGAAGCAGGATACGAGCTCTGTCTGTACCTACACGAAATATCTCTGCTAGAGGTTCTTTTTGTTTGATTATTCAGATTAGGAATGAGCTATTAGCTCGTGTGAAGGAGAACAGTGAATAGAAGGTTTGAGAAATTCTCTAAGTCTAGTATTTTGATATCTAATCCTTTCTACAGAATGAGTAGGACAGAGAAAAGCAGATAGGGAGAGTGGGAGGCATCCAATAAGCAGTGAGGTAGACACTGAACTCCTAAGAATGACAGTTCTAATATGCAGGCACTACTTCCATCGCTGATGCTTATTTCTTAGCCAAAGGTTAGAAGAAACTGACAGGCATGCTTTTTGCACTGGAACATGACCCATATCATGAGGGTGTTCAGTGGTAATATATGACTTAAAAAAAGTACACATAAGATCTTTCTAACTACTCAACTGATAATAGTAATTAGACAACTGAGCTTCCAACATATTTAAAAGTGCCACAGTGATTAACAATAATCCATTAAATCAAATCAAATAACTAATGACTCTAATTAAAAAAAAAATTTTAAATAACTATAACAGCTGAGGCAACTGGGTTGTCATGGGGAAGAGAGCTGAACTTGGGTGTTGAAGATGTTGTTTCCAGTCCTGCCTGTGACAGACACTGGCTATGGGATCCTGGTCACATAATTCACTTAGTCTCTCACTCAGAGAATTCTCCAAGAGATTCAGTTTCCAAGCAGAAGCTGATCTGCATCTAGTAGAGGGCTTTTCCTCACTGGGAGTTGCCTATACAGATCAAATCATAAATCTTATCCAAAACAAGCAAACAAACAAAAAAATCTCTATTGTGGTCCATCTTTAAAGATGTTTCTAAAGACACTACAAGTCTGATTATTATTCATACCCAGCTCAAAATGTATTTTTAAGTCTGAAAAAGTTTTAGTATTACTACTCTAATTAAAACCTTGCTATTTCAGATTTGTACCCAGCTCTCCCTCTTCCTCATCTAATATGTATATGTGTGTATATATGTGTATACACACACAGATATATATATATTTTTAAATAAAACCAATCCAAGTGTATCACAATTTAATACTTCACAAAGGTAAAAGTAAAGCTTGAGGTAATAATTTCCCAAGATGAAACATTAACAGCCACCATCATCTTGGAAAAGGTCACAAAACCCTTCCTGGTGCGCCACTCCAAACCGACTATAACAGCATTTAAAATGAACAATAGGGGGCGGAGCCAAGACGGCGGCTGGGAAGCAGTGATTGGCGTGAGCTCCCCACCAAGTTCCTCCAAAAACCTATAAAACAATGGCTCTGAACCAATTTTAGAGCCGCAGAACCCACAAAGTGGCAGAGGGAAGCAGGGCTCCACCGCA
>CM053624.1:221114902-221131472 GCA_028646595.1 Phalanger gymnotis
CTGGGGCCAGAAGCAACTGCAGCCCTAGTTCTAAAGCTGCCCCACCTCCGCTGCCCCAGGGGTGGTGGCCGAAACGCAAACTCTGTCCCCTGTTGCAGCTTTTCCCACTAACCTTCTCTGTTGTCTTTGCTGTTTGTGGGTTGTGAGGTCTGGTACATGCCACAGCTCAGTAATTCAGCATGCTAGGGCACTCTCCGCTCCACTCCTGGTCTCGTCGGTCCGCGGTCTACGGTCCGAGCCGCGCCACACCACCCGCGCTGGGCTCTGCTTGGCTCAGCTCCGCTCCCCTCAGCTGGGAGCTGGGAGTTCCATGCGGGACAGACCTTACCCCGAGACCATCCAGGCTGTCCTGGGCTGGAGCCCTGCTTCCCTCTGCCACTTTGTGGGTTCTGCAGTTCTAGAATTGGTTCAGAGCCTTTTTTTTTATAGGTTTTTGGAGGGACTTGGTGGGGAGCTCACGCCAGTTACTGCTTTCCAGTCACCATCTTGGTTCCGCCCCCCCTGGATTTCTTATATTAATCTCATTCATTTGGTTTTGGTTAGTAGGAATTATTTTTTCAATTGTATCTTTCAAGTTTTTGAGATGTACTATAATGTTTCCTTCCTTTTATACCCCAACCCCACCTCCTTACTGTACTCCTTTGAATCCATAATTTTCTCCCCATTAACACTACTACTGTTGGAATATTTCAATAGTTAATGTAATTATTACCAAATATCCACATACCTTTCTGAGAAATTTCGTATATGCCATGTGGGTATGCATAACCCAGATTGAGAGCCCCTGCTAAAGCCTGTAAGTTGCAAAACAGTTGCCTACCTGCAATGAGGGCCTGAATTTGCTAACCTGTACATAGAGGAAATCACAAGTCTAGATTTCCTCCTCCCCAAAAAAGTCTATGGTAACACAAGTAATATACAGATAACAAAAATCACCTTCATAAAAATAAGTGATTTATTGAATAAAGTTTTGATGAATAGCTTGTTTTCCCCTATGAAACACTGCCAACTAAAATGTACCACGACATCCAGTTGACAAAATTCAAAGTTGATTTAAAAAAAAATCCAACATCCAAAAATCTTTCTACATCATGAGCTATCCATTTTTTTTACCATCAGTATTAATATGTAGCACAAAGGAAAATGTATTTGCTTATTTAAATTGCTAACAAGCTATACTGCCCTGATGAGATAATCATAGCAACCTTGAGCAAAAACAATCTTCTCCAGAAAAACATCTTTGAATATCAATGGCTTAATTGGTATTCTTGCTTAAAAACTGAAAAGATACATCTTTTTTGAATGAGTGATTCTAAATTAGGATAGTAGTAATAATAATGATGATGATAATAACTAACGCTGTAAGGTGCTTACTATGTGCCAGGCACTTTACAATGATCTCATTTGATTGTCACAATAACCTTAGGAGGTAGATACTATTATGAACTCCATTTTACAGATCAGGAAACCGAGACAAACACTGGGTAAGTGACTTGCCTGGAGTCAAACAAATTTTTTATCGTCTTGATGTAATGTTTGGGTCCTGTCTATGCCCACCCTGGGATACTTTATTTTATTTAGGTATTTCTGGGCTGCTAAAAAAAGAAAAAAAGTAGCAATGTTCATTTCAACTCCTTTAATAATTTAATTTGCTAATAATTTGAACTCAGGTCTTCCTGACTCCAGGCCCTGTGTTCTATCTACTGAGCCACCTAACTGCACAATCAATGATTTCAAGTATTTTATTTTGATCTTAAAGACATTTAGCAAAAAGTATTTTTTAAAACAAAAATAAAATCTTTATAATTTTATAGAAGATATTAAAGGTCAATCACTGAATGAGGAGCATGCTTTCTACATGTGGTTCCGCTTAAGACATTGTAAGATACAACCACAGTGAATGTTCTATTGTTTAAGAGTTTAGTGTAGAAAGAACACTAGACTTAAAATCCATCTTTTTAGTCTTCCACTTAGAAGATAGGTATAACATGGAAAAGCTGAGATTCAAAGATGTTAAGTTATTTATCCAAGGTCACATGACCAGAGAGTGGCAGACCAACGTGTTAGTCCTCAAACCATTAGTCCACTACATTATAGTCCACTGCACTATAGAAAGGTCACATCTGAATGTTCCAGCTTATTTCCCTGCCAATATTCTCACAGAAAGATCAATGTTTAACTGTTGAATAAAAACTACTATGGAGATCTAATTCAATTCAACAGATAAATTATCCTGCACTTAACTATGTTCAAGGTTCTGTTCTGAGAAATTTGACAACAACAAAGACACGGTTCTTATCTACAAACGGAGTTCACACAATTTTGGGGAGGTGGAGAAGTGGTAGTGTTTGGGCCACAAAACCAAAATACATAAGTAACCATAGCACAAGGTAGATCATAGAGAAAAACAGAACAATGGTTATCAATAATACATTTTGCAACATCTCTCAAATATGCCCCCTTCTCTCCTCTGATACTGCCACCATTCTGATGCAGACCTTCATCATGTCTAGACCATGCTAGACTACTGAAACAGCCTGCTGGTGAGGTAGCCTGCCTCCAGTCTCCCCTGACTCCAAACCATCGTCCATTCAGCCACCAAAGTGATTTTCCTAAAGCAAAGGTCCAACCATGTGACCCCACTACTCAATAAGCTCCAGTGGCTCCCTATTGCCTCTAAGATCAAATAAAAAAATCCTATTTGGCATTCGAAGTCCTTCATAACCTAGTCCCATCCTACCTTTCTAGTCATCTCACACCTTGCTCCTCACCATGAACTCTTTGATCCAGTGACACTGGTATTCTTGCTGTCTGACAAAAAAGATACTCCATTATGTGCACTGTGCATTTTCTCTGGCTGTCCCCCAAGCCTGGAATGCTCTCCCTTCTCACCTCCACCTACTGCCTTCCCAAGCTTCCTTTAAGTACCAATTCCCATTTTCTACAGAAACTCTTCATAACCTCTCTTAATTCTAGTGTCTTCCTTCCTTATTTACTTTCTATCTATCTTGTACAGAGCTTGTTTATACATATTTGCTTGCTGTCTTCTCTATTAGGTTTCAAGGTCCTTGAAGATCTTTTGACTCTTTCTGTATGCTGAGCTCTTAGTATAGTGCCTTTCACATAGTAGGCCCTTAACAAATGTTTACTATTACCAAAAATAATTTGTAGGCACCTATCTTCAAAAATGTTCCAGTATGAAAAACATTCTACAATTTTTATTGACACTGTCATCCTATAGAATTTTTATTCCTCTTTCATGAAGATTCCACAAAGGATCAACACAATGTGATGAAGGGTGAGTTGTTCTTATATTTCATGGCAATCCATGGAGATAGTTTTTCCTAGCTTTTGCCATATGACTAATCTATCTCCTTTTCCTATTATTTTCTTGCTGATATCCCTTATGTCACTATACAAAGTAGGTTATCACTGGAAATAAGCTGCAGCTTACTTATCTTTTCCATGTATCAATCTGCAACTGCACAGTATTGCCAGGAGAATATTTCTTTTAAAATTATGGGGCTTTGTACCAGTTTGGATTGTTATAAAAAAAAAAAAGAACCCTGCACAATTTACAAGTGCAATCCATCCTGCTCTTTCTTCTATTTAGTTGTATGATCAAGTCACTGACCATATAGGATTGTCTTTACATATACAGAAGAACTAAACAAATGGAATGGATGAAAAGGTATAGATGCACTGCAATCTGCACTAATGGAGGGAATATTCACATAAGAGAAAATAACGAGTAATTTTTTTGAGAGACAATATAGTAGCAATTAAGGATGAAATTTTACAAGGTCGTATTTTGCTCAAGTGGCACTTGAACAGAGCTCAAGTAAAAATGTAAGCTCAGAAAAGGAGAAAGGAAACACATATTATAAGTTATATGTCATATTCTAAGTTACAGTATTAAAAGTTTTACCCTGTATCTTCTGTTCTCCACTGGCCTGGGATTCATAACACCTGGATTATTTGGGCAGTGGGGTGGATATCAGATTTATCTTCCTAATTATGACATACGTAATCTATTACAAACTATCCATTCCCTGACCTGCTTAATTGGGAAGAGGTATGGAAAACAGCAAAAGCTGACCTACAATTCAAAATTTAGTGTAGAGTACTCAGTCAGTCAACAAAGATTTATTAAGTATCTACTATGAGAGAAATACTATGTTAATTGCTGAGGATATAAAAAGAGGCAAAAGAAAGTTCCTGACCTCAAGGAGCTTACACTTGTTAAGCAGATACTCTGTACAGAGATTATCAATAGTTAAATTTATGGGTAAAAAGAGAGGGTAGGACAATCATATGTGATTTCATTATTTTAAATTCATTGTTTTAAACTTTAAAAGACCATCAAATATAACAGCTATTGCATTCAGGGATGTATAAAAATGTCCATTACTGTATTCAATTGTCAAGCAATTAATTACTCAGTGTTTTGCCTTATTCAGAAAAGCCATTACTCAAAAAAAGCCCAAATTTTTACTACTTAAGAGTTAAGACCTATTGTAGAGGCATTCACTAACATAATCTAGAATTGGAGACAAGAGAAATTGGAATATGAAAGAAAAACAGAATAAAACACATTTGACCTATTATAGAAAAATGAATGTTTCCAAACACGAGCAAAAAAATTAATACAAAAGTTTTTGCCTTGTTTATGCTACAAAGTAAATCAAAATATTAAATTGTACCTAAAAACTGTGGGAGTAGCATTCTAAGAATACAAAGAATCAATGAGTTAACAAAAATACTTTGATACTGCTTCACGGAGATGTGAAAAAAGTATTGTGCAAACATTAAAACACTCTATAAATATGAGTCGTTATTACTACTAGGACTACTTTGGTGGATCTGTGATTGCATGGGCATAAGTATTCCTACCAATGCACACAGAAACACTATGATGCCTTTAGAGGCTTTCAAATTCCCACCTGATCAAGTAGTGCCTTGCTCACATAAACACCCAAAGTCTTTTTTGATTCCCTCCAGCTGATAGTTTTCCTTCTCACACATACCCCCAAAACTACCTTGTACTTATTTTGTACATACTTCCTTATGTATGTGTTATCTTCCCTAACAGAATGTAAATTCCTTGAGAATACAGACTGTTACTGTCTTGCATCCCCAATGTTTAGTAAATTTCTTGGCACAGAAAAGGCATTTTAAAAAGGCTTATATGTGTATATGTGTGTGCCTAATATATAATATGCAAATATGTGTACATGTAAATAAAATGAGGTACTATAGAAGTACTAATATATCATTCTAGTATTTCTCTGAGAATCTGAATATATTTAATTTAGAGATTGTAGTCATCTAGTCCAACCTCTCATACAATTCAGAAATCCCTTCTAAAAACATCCTGACAGATGGTCATCCAATCTGTACTAGAATATACCAAACAAATATTTATTAAGCATATACTATGTCACAGGTACTGGAGATTCAAGGATAAAAATGAAACAGTCTCTACCCTCAATGATTTTATACTCTAGCAGAAGTGACAACATATACATATATCTATACAGGTATATAAAATAAACACAAGGTAATTTGGAAAAGAAGGCACTGAAGGTTTCACAAAGAAGAAGGCATTTGAACTGAGCCATGAATAAAACTAGGGCTCCTAAGAGGCAAGAGTGTAGAGGACATTTCAAGCATAGGGGACAGCCAGTGCAAAGGTATAAAGATAAGAGATGGCATCTTGTGTTTGAAGACCATCCAGATGGACAGTTTGGCTGGAAGGTAGTGTAAAGGGAAATTATGTACAATAATGCTGAAGAAGAAGGCTGAACACAGGTTCTGAAGGGATTTAAAGGCCTAATAGAGGAGCCTGTATTTGATATTAGAGGGAAAAAGAGCCACTGAAGTTTCTTAAGCAGAAGGACTAATATTTATTAATCCCCTACTATCTGCCAGCCACTGGACATACAAAGACAAAAATGAAGTAGTTCTTGTTCTCAAGATTACATTCAATTGGGGGAAATGCTATATTAATATATAGGTAGATAAAAAGCTACATATCTCACAAACACACACACATACACACCCCTATCAATGTAACTAGGGAGGTGGGGAGGTAATGGGAAGGACTACTAGCATCTGGGCAGATTAGGAAAGGACAAAGGGGCAAGGAATTTGGGAATCTAGGGTAATGTGTAACTGAACTGTTAACTATAAGGTCAATATTGGGAAGAAGGAAAATGAAGCCAGAGCAAGAGTGAGGGGCTTGGGATGAATGAGAAATCTCTGAAAAGAAGAATAGGTTTAGGTGGAACAAGGAATTGTGAGGGTCAGAATGACAGGCTATAGAAAGTTATTCCAGATGGAGACGTTTAAAAGTTCTTGATCATGGAGTAGAATACTTAATAGTGATAATAAGATCAATGATTTAACTGTCTCTGTATATGGTTTAGGTGGACTAGAGATATAGATCATGGGAGATAAGCCTGGTGAAATGGAAAAGTCGGTATCTGAAGGAATCATCCCAACACAGGCTTAGAGTCTGAAGGAACCTCAGAGACCATTGAGTCCAGCTCCCTCCTTTGACAGTTAAAGAGATTAGAATACAAAAAAGGCTAAGTGATTTGTCCAAGGTCACACAGGTAGCAAGTCATGAACTAAAAGCCAGGTCTTCTGACACCAAATCCATAGCATTTTTCACTAAATATCAATCTAATCCCACATTGTACAGATGAGGTCACATGGCTAGTAAATATCTAAGGCAGAATTCGAATTCAGCTCTTCCTAACACCAAGAATGTTCTATGCACAACACCATGCCAACTCTCAACATCAAATTGTATGCTGAGGTCCCATAGTGTAAGTTAAGCAAAGGGATGGGGTGGAGAGGATGATTGTGAGTCACAGAAAATGACCTGGGAGACAACAGATAACTGTCATCAGGACCCAGACAGGATAATACAGTTTGATAGCATGATCCTTAAAGGAAGAGAAGATGCCAAGCGATGGTGATAGAGGAAGAATCTAGAAGTGGCAATGGAGAGCAAGGAATATACCTATTCCTCCTTCTGAACCAGTGTGAATTTAAATGAAAAAGACTGAAGGGACCTTAATATTCATATCTGTCTACTTCTTATTCAACATAAGAATCCTCTCTAAAGCATCCTGACAGATGATCACCCAACCCATACTTGAAAATAACCAGTGAAAAGGACACTCACAGCTGTCCAGTTCTGGACAGCTATGATAGTTGGAAACACCTTTTTAGTGGACTGAAATCTGCCTCCCTACAACTTCTGCTGAAAGAGCTAAGTTCAGCCCTATGGGGTTACAAAGATAATTTGAATCCCTCCTGCCACCTGACAACCCTTGGAATATCTGAAAACTGGTTTTAGGAAAAACAAAACAAAATTATACATTGTTGCTATTATTTCTATCTCTTGCATTTGACCCCTCATTTCTATACCAACTTCCATCACTTTGGCTCAGGCCTCCTCAACTCTTTAACCTGATTATTATAATAGCAACCTACTGAAACAGTTTATTTTTATAAAGTCTTCTTAATCGTCCTTTCATATCCCCCATTCCAGCTAGAAGCCATCCCTCCTCCTTTCTCTAATCTCTTATATCACCGTTTGAATTTATTTACATATTTATCATGGTCTAATATAGTTATTTGTTTACACATTCACTTGACTACAAGCTCCTTGAAGGCAGGACTATGTTCTTTTTCATTTTTTTTATCCTCAGTATCTACAACATAATAGGTACTTAATAAATATTTGCTGAATTGAATCTAATGGTTTTAGACCCAAACTTCTTCCTCCATCCTGGTTGCCTTGTTTAGGAAGTAACTAATTTTTTAAAAAATTTTGAATTCAATACAGTATTTCTTGTCCAGAGATTATTTTCAAATTGGTTAAATGTGTCAAATGGAAAAACAACTCAGATCTTTCAGGACAAAAATATAATAAAAACTAGTGTACAAGAGACTATCGAACATTGAAATAATTATATAATATCTAAGCCTATGGATACATTTGATGAGCTTTGTCATAAATGCTTTATTAGGATGTGCTAGCAAATGTGAGTTTAGATAAAAAACAGAATACTCTCAGTAAGAACATTTTTTTAAGCCAAACACTTTATAAGATTTTAAAAAGCTATCTGTTCTTAAACCAAGTGAATTATTTTATATTTTATATATTGTGTATATTCAGAATTTAAGTACTAGAGAAGAATGAGTTTAAACACCTGGGGGCTTTTACATTAATATTCAGTGAGCCTTTACAAAAATTTTGTATCTCTAACCTAATTTGAAAATTATATAGATGTTATTTTTTAAAAAAAAAAAACTATTCTGCTGCTATCTGTTTAAAAATAGCATCAATGGGTATTTCTACATTTAAAATATTTGCATGAAATAGTTTTCACTTCTACTAAAAACTGTCTGGAGGATGTATGCAATCTATTCTTCCTTGTGGCATTACTTTTTCTAATTAGCATTAGATCTGCTGGGCATGCTATATTAATAGCTTAGTTTATTCTTGTTAAATCTTTCATTTACCTTCCTTTCTGTTGGGAGATGCTAAAAGCCCTTTACAAACTGAGTCTCTCCTGTAGCAGGAAATTAGTGTTGCACCAGGCAAACAGCTCTCTCCTATTTCTAATCCAGATTGACATGTTGGAGCTACCACCTGAAGCCCTAACCCCACAGGAGCCAATGGCTGACTTTGTTCCCTAGGTACATTTTCCTTTCTGCACTGTTAGTCTGCTGCTGCTCTTAGATTTGCATTAAGCTGGCAGGCAACAGGAAACACAAGGGTCTGCAGCCTGCTACAGGAGGATAGAAGATGTGAACAATCCCCAGAGAAAGCAAAGCTGAAGCTGACAGGAATTGTAAGAACCCCTGAAGTTTGACTTAAGAACCATCTAATAGGGAACATCTCACTGGATATTCCCAGAAGGCCTATAATGAACTAGAAAGTTCAAAGACTGGAAAAAATAGTATATGAAATAATAGGAAAGTAAAAATGATCCAATTCATTCACTCAGAGAAACAAAGTTAACCCTTAATAATCTTGGTGGCAGTTCAGCATTACTGGTTTTTATATATGCCACCACAATAATTCTTCATCAATTCAAGTCACACTTTTTATTTCAAAATATTACGCAAATATGGTTAGTAGTTTATTGTCTGCTTTTAAAAGGAGGGGTACTCATTATGAAACATCTACATAGCAAAATTTCACACTGATTGACATACTTTAGAGATGTATGAAAATCCATTCTCTCACAATTGTAAGAGTTTTGGGAATAACTGTGTCTCCTAAACTACCACACCTTCTGTCCCAATCCCCACAGCCATCATTGAGCGGAGAAATTATTTTGGATAAAGAAAGGGTCCACCTTCCTCATCACCACTGACAAATGTTGCTTCCACCAATTGCTACCAAAAGACAGATAAGCTATGGCAGCATCCCAACACCAGTCCTTCCAGCCCAGCCCAGCTCTCATGGCCATCATCTGGGAAAGCAACTTCTATGAAGAAGGGGACAGCTCTTTCCACCAAGTGACAACCAACGGTGATTCACAGAGCAGGCAAACCAGACTACCTGAAGGAGCAAGGCACCCTGAGGGAGAAACAAGAGGCAACGTGGGCCAGGCATGGCAAATCACCACCATTACAGCATTTACCATATGAAAAGTACTGCAATTCCTCCTTATTGGAAAGAGTAGAGGGTGGACATAGAAGACCTCCTCCCAGGTACTCAATTTAAGGAGGCCTTCCCCCCTCCCCAAAAGCCATCTCATTATTTGCCACACAACTGCAGGCCTTCATCATTCCCTTATGCCAGGTACCCTTCCATTCCTTCCACCCCACCCTGCCCCACCTCCATCTTTTCAGCTTTTTATTATTAGACTGTGAGCTCCCTGAGGGCAGGGGCTGTCTTCTGTGTTTCTTTGTATCCTCAGAATTTAGCACAGTACCTAACACATTGTACATGCTTGATAAGTTATTAACTAATTAACTATAACATGCTAGGCATAAAAACGCAAAAATGAAACAGCCCTTGACTTGATTAGAAGAATTCAACATATATACTTTGAAATAATCTAACTTTTAACAAGAGGTTTTTATTGTGTAACTCATATTAGTAACATTGTTGTTAGTCCAGTCATGAAACTTCTATTGATAGCTTATCCTGAGTATTACACAGACAGGAGACTTGTCCATACAGGCTGGCCTACCTGAGGTGCTATATTTGGGCAGATGTAGAGACCAATAGTTTGAACAAAGAGTCTATCAGCAACGGATAGAATCTAAAAAGCAAATTGTGCTTTGAAGAAAGTAAGGCATTCTGTGTAACACATAATAAAGAGTGTAATACAGAAGAAATTGTGTACAAGGGACAGCTAAACAGGCAAGTTTGGGACAGAGGATGAAGAAAAGGAAGTGATATGAAATAAAATCTATAAGGGTAGGTGGGTACTAGGCATATAGCCCAAAGAAGTCAGAGAAAAAGAAACCATATGTAAAAAAATACTAACAGAAGAAATTTTTGTTGTAACAAAGAAATGGATGTGAGTGTCTGTCGTGGAACCTCTGAACAAAATGTGGTATATGGATGTAATGAAATATTACATGATAAGAAACGATGAATTCAGAGAAACTATGGAAGATCTATATGATGCATAGTGAAATGAGCAGAATCAGAACAATTTACACAATGACCACAATAAATTAAAGGTAAAGAACTTTGAAAGACTAGAGAACTGTAACTGATAAGGTGATCAATGACTTCAAGAGACCGATAATGCCATCCCACCTCTTGGCAGATGAATAACCAAGAATAAATATAAGATTAACAGATTTATGGATGGGGGCAGGGTCTTAAGGTCTTAAAAAGGCTAATGCCCAGGAAAAGCTTTGGTTTGCAAAACATGCTAAGAGCAACCAAAAAGGCCTATAAATTATATTGGAAACAAGAAGAAAGAGGAGATAGTATAATGCTTAGGGAAGATGATACATTAACATCTTGACAAAGTCAGAAGTATTCAACTCCAATTTCACTTCATTTCTAACAGAATGATCTTCAAAACTGGATAGGGTAGAAAAATCAGGGAAAATGAAGCACAAGATAAGCAAGTAGAGATTTAGTACCTTATTAATTGCTTGAAAGGAAATTTATTCTTAGCCCTAAGCAAATGAAATTGTAGAACAATGAATATACAAGCATATGTGATCTCACGTCTACTGATGGTAATATCTGTGAAACTATGGAGCATGTTCTTATTTTCAAAAAAGGAAGAAAAATGATTCTTCTAGAATTCTTCTAGATCCTAGAAATTACATATTAAAAAGTTTGAAACTGATCCACGGAAAAATTATAATATTTTATTAAACTGTTTACTAATAACTCAGAAAAGAAAGTAGCAATCATGAGGACTTGACTTAGGTCTACTAAGAATGTCATGACAGACTAAGGTTATTATCCTGCTAGTTAAAATAATTCAGGGAATACAGAGTAACCATAATATTCATGGCACTGTGCAATACCATTTGGCTGCCCTTCAGGGATCTAGATCTGTCACACTTGATAATTATAGGAGTTCCCAAGGCTCTGTCCTGAGCCCTCTTCTTTTGACCCTCCCCTCTGTGGTATTTCTCCTGGTGATCTCATCAGCTCTCATGATTTCAATTATCTTCTCTATGCAAACTATTCTCAGATCAACATATCCAACTCTAACCTCTCTTTCCACCTTCAGTCTCCAATCTCCACCTGCCTATTAAAAATCTAAAATTATATTTTGTTTGAAAAGATGGTACAGAGAATATCAATAAAAATTATTACTCAATTCACCATCAATTAAAAGAAAAATATGATAAATGCAAAGTCAACAATGAATCTCATAAAGAAAAAAGGACTCAGTTGGAATTCACTATTACTGTACATGTTACTGGACCTATGTAAACTATGTTACAGTAAATATACTTAAGAACCTGAAATGTCTTTGTAGACTTTTGGTAAGTACAGTTATTGCAGTACTAGGGAAGTCTTGTCTTGTATAAAATTTGACCCTGGGCCCAACAGTGTTTTCTGATTTTGGAAAGATGGGGAAAGAAAAAGAAAGCAGATGGTTAGCACATATAAATGTGTGGGCAGAATAATAGGTCCATCCTAGGATGGGCAGCTCTTCCTAACAAGTTAGAACTGTGATACAGGTTAGTTATTTGTTTGTTTTTAATAGATGGAAAATATCAAGTACAGCCAACACAGTAAAGGCAGGGGCTAGGGATAAGATTCACCATTTTAGGGCCACACTATCCCAAGCAATAAGGTGATGCTGAAGCCATAAAGTAGGCCAAGTAAGAGAGTCTGAGCAACTATAAAAACTGCAGATTTAGCAGACTTGTGAACCATCCAGTGTAGCACAGAGTAGACTGTTTTCTTAAGTACTCTGAGTATGCTTTTGCTTGTTAAACAAACAAAAACTTTTTATTCTTCTCTAGTGAATAAATTTTTTGACATTAAAAATGGCTGCTAACCCTTGAGGAAGCAAGGAAGGTAGTTCTTGGGGTCAAGACAAACACAAAGTAAAGCCAGTTACAGAAGGCAGAAGACTAAAGACCTGGGGGATGCAGCCAACTGCATCTGGAAAGGAGAGAGATTAATTTTCTCTACTACTCTCTGGTACCAAGCTTGGCCACTCTAGTTCTGAGTCAAATTAAATTCTCTTTTATTCTTGTGTTCTTCCCATTTACCTTTTCACTTATTTCAATTAGGTCACTCTGAATCGGTTTATATCTTCCCACATACCTCTGAACCTTTCTGCTCACAGTTCTTAAGTACACTAATATTCCATTATATTCATAATAACTAACATTGATATACGTTTAAGTTTTGCAAAGTACTTTGCATATATTATATAATTAGATCCTCAAAGCAATCCCATGAGGTAGGTGTTATTATTAAATGATTTACCCAAAGTCATACAACCAGGTCTAAAGCAGAATTCAAATGCAGGTCTTCCTAACACTGAATCTAGCCGTTTATCCTTCACACCACCAAGATGCCTAGGTTACAGTCATGAACTTTAATTTCTTTGTCACTCCATAAGGTACTGCTATGGATATTTCAACAAATATTTCTAAAGTACACAGTATCGCCAATGAATGCTTTGTGCTAGGTGCTAATGAGAAGAGCAACTTGAAATTCACTCACTTCTCATCTCTGCCTCTTAAAATCTTTTACTTTCTGTCTGGCTCAGCTAAGGTGTTACTTCCTACAACAGTTTATCTGAATCTGTCTTTTGCCTTTATCATGCCCCACCCTATATATTACTTATCTGTATACATGGTATAACACTCAATTCAACAAACATTAAATAAGTACCCAAGTACCAAGAAAGGCATGAGATACAAAATGATACAGTTTCTACCCTCAAGAAGCTAACATTCTACTATAAAGAAACAAACAACAGAATAAGTAATTACAAAATAATACAAAATGATTTCAAAGGGTTTAAGGTCACTCAGGAGGCCCAAGGATGAAGAATTAGTTAGTAGATCTAGGGGTAGGGAGGGGAATCAGGGCTCACTCATGTAAGTCACACAGGTAATGGTACTCACATGTCTTCAATTCAAACTCCTTCAGTTGAAAAACTGTTCATGGCTAAAATTATGTATATTCTAGCTTTTAAAAACAATAGACTGAGCATAAGTTTATCTAATTTTAGTTACTCATTATGAACAAAGAACGTAAGAGCTGGAAGGGGATTCAGTTTCTTCATCTGTAAAATGAGGGGGGAGGGAGTCTCTTCCAACTCAAGTTATGACCCCATGATCATGTAGTCCAGGAGTAAGGGACCTGTGACCTCAAGGCCACATGTAGCCTTTTAGGTCCTTGGGGTGCAGCCTTCTGACTGAGTCCAAGTTTTACAGAACAAATCCTTTTATTACGGGGATTTGTTCTGTGAAGTTTGGATTCCGTCAAAGGGCCACACTTGAGGACCTAGAGGTCCACATGTGGCCTCAAGGTTTCCCATCCCTGATTCTAGTCCAATCCCTTAACAGTTGAGAAAACTAAGTCCCAGAGAGGTTCCTAACAGTCACACAAGTAGTAAGTAGCTGGGGTTTGAACTCCAGGACTTTGATTCTATGCTGACACTATGCTATTTCCCACCTGCTAATTAGCATAATTAATTTAGGGATGCCCATAGGAGTAATTCAGATATGTTGGGCTATTTGACTCTACCCTAAATAACCAGAGAGTCCTGAGCCTTTTTTCAATGTACTTGCTTGCAATAGTCCCTTTCTTCTCTTCTAATGTGCTATGGGTTTGGAATTTAAATAAGGAAGCTCTGTAGAGTAAGTACGTAAATTGAGGGCATATGAGTAAATTACATGAGCTTTAGTACATGTACTTTGTAAAATCTATTTTGTATGAATGAAGTGAGAAGAACCAAGAGAATAATATATACAATAACAATCTAAAAGAAAGGCTCTTAAGAACTCTAATCAGCCACGATTCCAGAGAGCTAATGAAAAAACATGCTCCTACCCACCTCCTGAGACAAAGGTGATATTATCAAGATGCAGAATGAGACATACATTTTTGGACATAGTCTAGGAATTTGTTTTGCTTGACTATGATCGTTTGTTACGAGAGTTTTGTGTTCTCCCTCCCCCCCTTGAGAGAGGGGGAAGGAGGTGGAAGGCAGAAAAAATATATGCTTGTTTACATTGAAAATAAAATTTAAAATTCAGTTTGAATGCTCAGAGGCCTTTTGAGGGGAGATCTACCTGAAATCTAGTTATGTTTCCACGAAATGAGATTTCTGAATAGCCCAGTTCTAGATAAACTGTGTCACTACAGATATTCAAAAAGATTCTTTTCCAGTGAACAAAAGAGGAAGAAAACTGGCTTCTGCTTCTGAGTACTAACTAGGTCCTCCTTAACTCAGGGAGTGAATCATTATTAGATTCCCCAAGCCAAGATTCTTTAAAGCCCTCAGATACTTCCAATTCAAAAATGGAAAAATGATACAAAGGCAAATAAGTCAATTTATACAATTTAGCTTTATATCCATATAGCTTGCTTCAGACATATACAAATACACAATCCATAAATGCTGGAGCTGATACTAAAGTCTAATCCTTCTTCCACATGGCAACCCTTCAAATATTAGATGACTGCTATACAGATTAGGGCTAAGGGGGAAATATTCAAGTGACGTGCTCTTAAAGAAAAGTGCATAGAAAAGGAAAGGCCATTTCTGACATCAGAAGTGCCTCGCTGGCTCTACATAGATGCACACAAGTCTTAGAGATTCTACCTCCACATCTCTTGCAACTGTCCCCTTCTCAACTCCTGGGACAAGCACCCCAAGTTCAGGCCCTCACTATCTCCCCTGAACTATTACAAAGCCCCTCTTATCAATGCCTCTTTCTCAAGCCTCTGTCCCTTTCCAATGTACCATGAACACAATTTCCAAAGCTTTATTCCTAAAGTACAGATATTAATCACCTCCTGTTCAAAAAGCCACAATGATTCCCTATTGACACTATTGATACATACTCGTCTGTTTAGTTTTTGAAGTCCTCTATGATCTATTTTTAAACTACATTTCTAAGTTTATTACATATTACTCTTTCCTTTAGGCATTCTACGAGCCAGATGAATTGCTTATACATGTCATCACAGGACGTCATGACATCATATTTATATTTGTCCCTTACAATGATGACAGCTATCACTAAGATTTTATTAGTTAAATTTTACACCGTTTTTCTGAGTTCAATTGCTTTAAACAAATCATTTATCATTGCATCAATTCTTCTTATCCATATGTTCTTTCCAAAGTTGCCAATAATCTCTTAATTGCCAAATCCAAAGGCCTTTCTCACTGTTCATCTTTTTTAATCTCGTCAGAATCTGACACTGTTGACAATTCCTTCTACCTCTTTGGGTTATGACACTGTTCTCCCTTGGTTTTCTTCCTACCTGTATGACTGATCCTTCTCAGTCCCTTTGTTGAATCATCATCTTTATCTCTCGCTAACTCTGAGTATCCTCCCCAGGCTTTCTCCTGGACTCACTTCTCTCCACACTCTTGCTGACCTCATCAACTTCTATGGGTTCAATTACCATCATTACACAGATGACTCTCAAATCTATATATCCATCTTTAGTCTCTCTCCTAAGCTCCAAACCCACATCACCAACTACTGACTAGAGATTTAAACTGGATCTCACATAGGCATCTCAAATTCAACACATCCAATACAAAATTCTCATTAGCATTCTCCCCAAATTTAGCCTTCTCAATTTCCCTTGGAAGTCATTCTTGCCTCCTCACTCTCCCTCATCTCACATAACCTATTGGCTGTCAAGTCTTGTCCATTCTTCTTTGTTTGTTTATTTTTTTCTTTTTCTTTTTTTTTTTTGTTTAGGGTTTGGTTTTATTTTATTTTATTATTTTTTTTGATATGTTTACTTTTCAGCACTGATTTTCAAAGGAGTTTGAGTTACAAATTTTCTCCCCATTTCCACCCCCCCCCACTCCAAGATGGCGTACACTCTGGTTGCCCT
>CM053624.1:221140403-221182464 GCA_028646595.1 Phalanger gymnotis
TGTACGCCATCTTGGAGTGGGGGGGGGAGGAAATGGGGAGAAAATTTGTAATTCAAACGCCTGTGAAAATCAATGCTGAAAACCAAACATGTCAAAAATAAATTTAAAAAAAAAAAAAAGAAAAGAAGATACATGGAATGAAACTAACGTAAATGCATAAGTTTAGTGTGGGAGGAGGAGAAACTTTTTTTTCCAGGACCTATAGAAATACCCATTTCTTGAAGAACCCCATCCTGGTGCTTTTATTTTGGCTTTAGCCCACACCTATGGTGATATTAGTAACTATTATCTTTTCAGTGCTTTAAGCTTGGTAAATCACTTTGCATACATTATCAGATTTGAACCTCACCTTTCAGTGAGGTAGATGCTGCTATCAATTGAGGCTAATAGAGTTTAAATGACTGGTCCAGTTCACACAGCTAAGTAAGCATCCCAAGCTAATAAGCACCTGAGGTAGGTTTTAAATCCAGGTCTGCCGCATGCTATGTTGCCTCTCCACTACAATGCTGTGTTGCCTCTCCTACTTTATTAAGCAACTGCAAGTTGACCAAAAGTAACGTGTTCTCTTCAAGGAAACTGGCTAGTCAGTGTAGCACAGCCATCAGAGCATTGAACTGAGAAATCCCTATTTGAATGCTTCCTCATGTAATTTTGGGCAGATCACAAAACATCTTTGAGCCTCCGTTTTCTCATTTGCAAAATGGCAGTGACAATACTTGCATTATCTTTTTACGAGGTCACTTTGGTGTTTAAATGGGAACTATTGTTATTATTTTTATTTTTCATGACCATACTATGTATTTAGCTAACAAACTGTTAACACTGAACTTAAGCCCTCTGCCCTTTTTTTCTATGCTGCTCCTCATGTCTGGATTGTCTGTCAGTCATTATTCAGTCATGACTGAACCTTCATGACCCCATTTTGGCTTTTCTTGGTTTGCCATTTCCTTCTCCAGCTCATTTTATAGATGAGGAACTGAGGCAAACAGGGTTAAGTGTCTTGCCTGGGGTCACACAGCTAGTAAATGTCTGAGGCCAGATTTGAGTTTAGGAAGATCAGTCTTCCTGACTCCAGGCCTAGCACACTATCCACTGAACCATCTAGCCACCCACGTTTAGAATGAACTTCCCCTGTTCTTCATCTCCCCTCCCCCACCTTGATAATCTTTCCTTTCTTGAAAACTCAGTCCAAATGTGACCTCCATGAAGACTTCCTTGCCTCCTCCAAATAAAAATGATCTCTTAACCTGAAATTTTTCATTACATTTTACCTAGATGTCTCCTTTGTGTTCCACATGCATTCCTTTCTACCATATTTATTTGATTCTTTCACATAGTAGGTTGTTGAATGTTGAATTAATAAAAGCAGATACCCTAATAGGTACTTTGTGATTTGGGCTCTGAGAGTTAGAAAGGAAGTGATAGCTCTAGACCTGTTTTCCACCCTGAGGCTTGTAATCCACTGTTCATAAAAGGTTAACCTACTTGAGAATTAATGAGATAAGTCAATACACAGGTTCAGAACTAATTCATTTAAAGTCTCTTATTATAGGGCCTGGGGCTATCACTTTGCCAATTTTCCACTACCAAATCCATAATAAGAAATTTGTGCCTTCCCTTATAAAGATAAATCTTGAGTTAACAAAAATTCCTTCCTGATTTTACTGCTTTGTGTTTGAAATGTTGATATAGTATTAGGGGAAGATTTCATACACGCAGCTTGTGGAGCCCCAGTACTCTCTATTAAAGTGAACTAGATTAAAAGATAATTGAGAAATATTTAACAAAATACAATATAACACAAATAATTATTAGGAAATAAAAGAATATCTAGAACCACCCAAAGTATTATAGTTTACAAACAAGAAATAGAGGAAAAGTTCCCACTCCAGCATTACTCCTAATCCACAAACATTATTTCAAGGCCTCACTTTTCATTAAGCTTGGTCCCTATCCTTCCTATTAATTGTACAAATTTTCAACATTCACAGAAAGGATGCTGCCATCCCAGACAAGGTCGATAAGGAAAAGTTAGGAAAATTTTAGAATTTTAAGACTAGGGGGAAACTTAAAGATTTCCTAGTCTGACCCCCTTATTGTAAAAATGAAGACACTGAGGCCCAGTGAGCTTAAGTAACTTGCCCAAGATCACATAGGTATTGACAAAAGTAGGATTTGAATGTAGGGTTTCTCTGATTCCAAATCCAGGACCACTTTTTTTATAAGATCAGGAATTTGTCCAAGGTCACAAAGCTTGTTGGTAGCAGCATCAGTTAGTCAGTCAACAGTCAGCAAGCATTTATTAAGTACCTAGTATGTGCCAGTCACTGTGCTAAGTGTTGGGGATACAAACTAAAGCAAAAACATGGTCCCTGACCTCAAAGAACTCACATTCTAACAGGGGTGACAACATGCAAACAACTATGTATACAAGATACATTATATAGTGAAAATAAGAGGTATCTTCAGAGGAAAAGCACTATCAATGTGCGTGGAGGTTGCAGTGGGACTGAAGAGATGGAGAGCAATAAAGGCCTTTTACAGAAAGTAAGATTTGAACTGAGACTTGAAGGAAACCAGGCAAGACAGAAGGGAAATGTTAACAGGGAGATCATTCTAGGCATGGGAGAAAGTGAAAATCATTAAAGCTGAGAGTGTCTTAGAGGAGGGGCACAGTTATTGGCTCAAAGAATATTGGGAAAAAAGGGGGAAGAGGAGACAAGTAATGTGAAAGAAGATTGGGGTGGGGGAAGGGAAGAGGGCTGGATTATAAAGAGCTATGGGTGCCAAAGAGGTTGTTGTATTTAATCTTGGAGGTGACTTGGAGTCAATGCAGTTTACCAAATATGGGAATGATATGGTCAGACCTGACCTTTAGGAAAATCACTTTGCCAGCTGAGTAAAGAACAGGTTGGAACACGGAGGGATTGAGGCCAGAGGTTGGTGGCAGTGTCAGGAGAGAAAAGAGGGCATACGTAAAAAATATTGTAAGGTAGAAGTGACAAGACTTGGCAACAGACTGGATATGTGGGGTAAGAGTGAAAAGTGGAAGACAATGCCTTGGTTGTAAGCTTGGATAACTGGGAATGGTGGTGCCCTTGACAGTAACAGGGAAACTGGGGAGAGGGGAGAGCTTGGGAAGAAAGATAATGAAGTATGTTTTGGACCTGTTGAGTTTGAGATGTTTTACGTATTTGGACATTTTATTTGAGAAGTCGGGGGCAGTTGGTAATGTAAGACTGGGGATCAGGAGAAAAGTTAGGTATGGATAAGTAACGAATATGAGAATCATTAGCATAGAATTTATAACTGAACTTGTGGGGTTGATAAGATCACTAACTGAAACAGTATAGTGAGAAAAGAAAAGAGGACCCAGGACAGACCATTAGGAGACACTCATAATTAGTGGATGTTACCTAAATAAAAATTTAGCAAACTAAAAATGTTTATACAGGTAGGAGGAGAAACAGAAGAGAGTGACTGACAATGTCAAATGCTGCAGAGAAAAGGCCATTAGGTGAAGCTGGATTTAAAAGAGTGAGAATAGAGGAAAGTAGAGGGAATGATTGTGGGTCGCCTTTTCAATGAGTTTTCCCCAAAAAAAAGAAGATATAAAACAGGGTGATGGGAGGATCAAGTGAGAATTTTTTTTAAAGATGAGGGAGACATAGAAATGTTTGTAGGCAGCAAGGAAACAGTCAGTAGATAAGGAGAGAAAGAGGATTCATGAGAGAATGGGTATGATAGAAGGAGTCAATCTGGAGAAGACAGGATGGAATGAGATCAAAGGTCCATGTAGAAGGGTTTTTGCCTTGGAAAGGAGAACCTCTTCATGTGACATAGGATAGGGGAAAACAAGTGAAAATGACCAAAGCTGAGAGTGTCTTGGAGGAAAACAAGGAAGCCAGTGTTACTCGATCAAAGGGTATGGGAGGGATGGCAGACCCTTAATGTGAAAGAAGACTGGAAGGGGGTGATTATAGCAACAATTCAGCTAGCAGCTATTGTGGGGGTGAAAGACCAACACAAACCCAACAAGAATGCTGCCAGCACATGTTATTTTGATCTGCTTTACTAAGGAAAGGAAAGTTAGGGGGTTAACAATCTTATTTCAATCCAACATACAAATATCATTCACTTAGTTCAGGAGGAAAAGCCAGCAACCTGAACTTCAGAGCAAATACAAACAAGTTACAAACATACACAATATAAACAGACCAGATCACAATTCATAATTACCAAGAAACCATCAACATCTGGGTTGACAAGCTGGGGAGCTCTTGAACAATGGCTGGCCCAGAGTCACATGTCACTCCTCCTGTGGCTCAGAGCCCCAAGCAAACAACTCTGTTCTCTCTTTTCATACAGTCTTTAGATGTCATCACATGTCATCTCAACGACCAGAACTTAGGTGCATACTATTGGCTCTGATCTTAGCAACTCCCCTTAGGGCCCTGGGTGCTTCCTGCCTCTCTCAAACTAGGAAACTAGTTTGCTAACCATCCTGAGGATTTGCACCTAGTAAGACTCAATCAAAGATACTTAATTAATTTAGCATTCTAAAACAGTAAGAAAGTCCCACCTTAATTACCAATACAGTGGTGAGGAAAAGAAGTATGTTAGGGTTATGAAGAGGAATGGATGCCATCGACGGGATTATGTATTTGATAAGAAGTAAAGGAGGAGATGGTGAGGAAAGACATGTGAATGAGGAGGGGAGAGGGAACTCTTAGCAAATGGCTCAAAGATTTAGAACCCGGGTCTCCTGACTTCTGGCTCAATGCTTTGTCTACTAGCTCAGGCTGGATGAAAAAAGGCAAGCACACATTAAGTTAAAGTGAAAGTAGACATGTGGATAGAAAATCTACAGATATGGACAGGATGAGAAAACGTTACCTGTGTATAATTTCTAGGCTCTTAAAATTACAAAATTCACAAAGTCCACAGAAAGTCTAATTTTTTTTGTTGTTAAATCATAACTACATATGCTCCATAGTCTGTAGCAGCAATTTAGATTTGAAGATCTTTCCCACCCATTAATAGGCTATGTGATCTATGGGAAGCCTAAGTCACATGTGGTAGGAGGAGCTTCCTGACAGGAAAAGGAAGTTATGTCACAAGAAATGAGAGAGAGAGAGAGAAAAAAAAAAAAAAAGAGAGAGAGAGAGAGAGAGAGAGAGAGAGAAAGAGCGAGAGCAGTTATGGCTGCTAATGGCCATTATGACTGTGAGTTTGTTTTTGGGAAGACCCCAGGCAGGGGGTAGGAGAGGTTTTGGGATGGCGAGGCTCCATGTTGTGATATTGTGTGGAATGTTTTACTGCTCTGATAGATTGGATAAATGGCTTGTGGAACATGGTTCTCTGGTGTCTGAATAAATGGTTTACTTCTTCTATCTTCTATGTGAAGAGTCTTGCATACTTTGCGATACAGAACCACACAGGCATTTTGACAATTATCATCTACATTGTGATTACTGTCTTACTGATACAATAGTGTAGTATAAAGAAGAGAGAGCTGGCTTCTTGGGTTCAAGTCTTGCTTCTGCTATATACAGGTTGTGTAACAATAGACAAATCCATTAACATCTCAGTGCCCCACAAAACTCAAGAATAAATTACAGAGAATATGCGTTGTTAAATCAAGTTCCTCATCTAGAGTTCCTTATACCAATGAAATCATATCGGCTAAAAAAAATAATAATTTTTTTATTCTTTATTATTATTAGAAAATAATAATTCTGCAATATGTTATCCTCATTGTTGCATGGGCTGTGGTTTCTATGCCAGTTTATTTAGAATGAACAAAGAAATTTCTCCAATAGTTAATATCAATTAAGAACAAAATCGCAAATTTTAAATCCAACTATACCAAAACATTAATTACTAATGATACATCTTAGTTTCTGTATTTGGGAAAAATACCAACAGCCATAACAGAACAGAGAACAGAAATTACACTAAATAGATATGATAAATTACATTGAATCCCACGGAAAGCACTGGTACACACACTGATACACACCATATAGAATACATTACTATTTGGCTGAATACAAGGAAACTCTACTCACAAACAAGCAAAAGTTGGTTTTTTAAAATTTTTTTCCCTATTGCTTAAAAAAACAAAGTATGATAAACTTCTAACTAGAATAACCTTCAAAGTTTGAATCCGACACATTGTACTTCCTATGTTAAAACATATGTGTGTGTGTGTGTGTGTGCACGCGTGCAGCACCACCCTTTCTCAGAATTTTCTATAAATTTCATCAACAAACATTTACTGAACCCCAATGTGACTAGTGTAAAAGAAATGTGTAACTAGAAAAGGAGGTGTGTTGGGTCATGTAGTCAGACCATAAAACAAGAGATGAACAGGTCACACGTAGCTCTGGTAGCCAAATAACGTCAAGAGACCTAGAAGACCTCCTCAAAATGTTGCAGGGACGTACTGTAGAGGATTTATGGAAAGACATAGACAAGAATTACAAAGGACGTGTTGTTGGTTGGGATCCACAGCATTAAGAGAGGATCCTCATGGATCTATTAAAGAAGTACTGTGGCACAAATCCCTCAAGTAGGGAACAAATCATACTTAGAGGTTATTAGACCCCAGCACACTAATATAATCTGTGGCAATTTCATAATTACCTCTACCTAAGGGAATCCTGAACACACTAAACCGATCAAACAGCAACAAAAGGCTCTTAAGTTCTGACCTCGTAATCGGCCTTCTGAAGAGAAGCAATGAAAGAGGTGATCATGATCACAGGGCTATTCTTTGGCATTTCCTGTCCTCCCCACAGATGACTCCATGCCACCCTTTCCCTATCAGCCTTGCCAGCCGGCCATGAGTGCACACTGGATTAGAGGTGCCTTTGTCTTCATGCTTTCTTCCTAATTGTGCTATGACAAATACTAGATGAGTAAGGTTAAAAGAAACTGACCCTCTTTTCAAAGGACAGGCTAGTTATTAATACAAATTTGCCCAAGATCCAAAAATGTCCCCTTTTTCTGGTGATTAAATTTCCAGCAACTTCAATCAAAAACAAAACCACAATTCAGAAATGGGAAAAAAAAAAGGACTCCAAAAATAAGAAAAATAACTGTCGTAAAGCCTTTAAAAAATATTGTAGCCATCCTCACTAAAACTACTGACTTAGTATTGCATGTAAGGCTCCAAAAACAGAATTATTCAATCAAACACTGCCTAATAACTTCCCAACTTCTAATTCCCAGGAGAAACCAGAGATAACTGAATAGCTGATTATCTTGTAACTCTAAATGGGTAAGGAACCCTTTCTAAGCTCTTTGGTGGAGAGGAAGCCCTGGGTTTACTTGTTAATTTTAGGACTATTTAGGCTGTTATATCTAACTCAAGCCCCACTTCTAGTTCATCAAAATTCTTCAAGACCATTCTAGTAAAGCGCAAACTCCTATATCTCCAAGGTATTATTACCAGCATAGAAAGGTTTAAAGTATGGAATTAGCAAAGGACAGTGATAGAACATATGCTTCTTATCCAATGGCAAGTTTAACCTGACTTAGGTAAAGAACTTTTTTTTAGTCACAGCAATTCACAAAGATGGTCTACTAAAGTAATGAGGGGCTTTGATTCACTGAAAGGACCCCCATGGTAATGAAACCACATTGAAGAAGCTGAAGCATATTAAGTCACATCACTGTTCAAGACACATATAAGAACAAGGTACAGCAAGGAATTCTTCGAGAGTTACTCTATCACTAGCTTGGAACAAAATAAGCAACCTACTTTCTAATGCAAAAAAATGGTAGCAATGACAAGCATTTGTCTAATTGCTGCCTGAGTTTAAAAGTGTTATCTGTGATGAAAGGACCAGTGTTTTAGTTCTGTTCTAAGTTAAATAAATACCCAGAGGAAGTATCTAACAAACTGCCAGATATTACCATAATTATTATTATTTTAAAATATCAACCAACTTCTAAGTATTGAGTATCTATTATGTTGTAGAAAGAAACACAAAATTATAGCATGATTCCTATCTTCAAAAAGAAAAGCTTACAATTTAGCTTAAAAATCACACATGAAACAAGAACAAATAAAAAGACCATAAAGTACAATAAAGGTCCCTTTACAAACTGTTGCTAACATTCTTCCTCTGCAACATTATTTCCTACTACTAATCTACATTCCAGCAAAAATCAACTACTCGCTGTCCCTCAAGTGCTCATCCAATGTTTTGCCCCTTTCATACTTTTGCCCTACTACTGCCTACAATTGGAATCCCCTTTCTCTTTTTCCCACTTCACAGCCTTTAAAGTCTAACTTAAATGCAACCGCCTCCAAAAAAAATTAAGAAAATCAGAAGACTGAAAGATACTTCAAAGATCCTCTTGTCCCCACTATTCCTTATCTGATCTACCCAATCTGTAATGACCTTAGCTCTGGATGGCCTTGCCTAGCACACTGTCAGTACATCTCATAATAGAGGATAAGTCAGTCCATATCATATTCTCCTAATAAGTTCCTATGAGCGCAAGAATTTTGACCTATCTGAAGATTTTATCTGTTGTGCCAGTATGAAACAGAGCAGGCTCTTCATAAATGTTCAGAGTAACGCAATACAACAATTCTATATAGAGGATGAGGGTAATTTATCAATAACGTATGAAAACTAATGAGTAACATGTATTTTTCTTTGCCCAAATAATCTCCAACTATGGCTCTGCCTCAAAGCTTTATCACAATATGCGCTCTGACTCTGAGGTCTCCTTGAAGGACAGCTATATCATTAGAGCATGAGATCTGGCAGGCTAGAAAGACATTAAGTATGGGCCTGATGATAAACTGTGCATCTGGTTCTGTCACTTGACAGGCACAACCAGTCTAGCTTTGTTTGGAGAGATTGATCATAGTCTCAAAGTGATGGCTTTTCCTGCCTATTTCAAATGCTAAACTGTAGAGAGAATTTCGAGTGGAAGGAAGTTCCCGTACCTAAAATATCAGAAGTACATGATATCCTAATAGACGTAATATAACCACAGTTTTAAATATTCCTATCATAGGTTAGCCAATCACTATTTCAGTTTTTCTAGTCCATCTCTAAATATGTAACCTTCATATTGTAGAACACTATCTTAAGGAAAGGTACAGGGGAAAAAAATCAATCTTCCTGCATTCTACATATATAAAAAAACCTTCTATCATGTGCAAAACCTAGTCTACATGTCCTGCAACATATTTACATAAGAAGGGTAAAGTACACCAGCAGCCTCATGTAGAACATCTGTTACCCCAGTCTGATCCTAAACTGATAAAGTAGATCAATAACTAATGTCTGCTAATTTGAAATTTTTATGGTAGTTACAAAAGACTAATATTTAACATATTGTAAGCACATTAATCTAATTCTAAAACATACAGATAATATGAAAAAGTGAAGGGATATGTCATAAATAACTTCAAAGTTTCATAGTTGGAGTTAATTGTTTCCTTGAACTAAAGTGTCCAAGCACCCCAGGTAGACCCAGAGCTATTCTACTGATGTTATTCTGTGGCAATTGTAGCTTTGCTAAATATGGCATTGGGAAGACTGGTGACTTGCATTCTAAATACTACTGACATAGCACTAAAATGCATTTTGGGGAGTGGGGGGGTCTGGAGAAGAGTGTTAAGTTACTTGGCCTCTACGGGCCTCAATTTCTTCATTTCTAAAAAGAGTGTTCTGGGCCAGGGTTGATTCAGAGCAGACAGATGGTTCAGGTTTAAGAATGGAACAAAACGAGGCCCTCGCAAGACATATAACATTTTTTAATAAAAGTGCTGGCTCTATCTCTTTTGGGGGTTGAGGGCTGAGGAAAGACCAGACTATGAGCGCATATAATATTAAATCTGACTTACATATTGGTTTTCTTTAGTGAACTGTTTTTGCCTCTTTCTTCTTCTTAGATATAAAGGATAACTAAGGGAGAGATGTAGGAAATGTAGACAAAAAAAACATGAATTTTTTTAAATATAGAGTTGTGTTTGTGGGGAAGGCTTAGGGTCATTGAAAATAGGGTACTATTTCCCTAATGCAATTCAATTGTAGGTCACTGTCCATCTGCAGTGTTTAAGATATACAGAATGTACTAATGAACTAATTCAGTGAGTTGTCCATCCAACTGCATTCTTTATCTACTACAGTATTCTGTGTAATTCTGATTTTGAATTTTGAGTTGTTAAACTATTTAGGGGATTTTTCAGTGTTCCAGAACTTGATCCAACAATCAGTGCAATGCCATCCTCAAATGAGAACAATCAGAGGAACTCTTATCTATGGAGGGCTCCTTTTTCCATTTGAACTGTATGCTGTATATTCTTCATAGCAAATATATGTTTTCATTTTATTTAATGATAAATTAGAGGGTTGAATAAAGTTACTACTGTTGGTTCAACTATCAAGCAATTTTGTGTGATCTCAACATATACACCAGAGCTATTTCACTGAGTCTATGAGATTCTATTTTGCTATACCAATACAACACGACTTCCTATGTCACATAATTATATTCCATTCTTTGAACACATGGTAAAAATTGCCGACTCTTTATTTGCCTTCCTTTAAGGAGAGACTATATGCCATCCTTTGCTTATCTACAACTTCCTTTTATGTTCTGGTCTCATTCATAAAAAGACTATCAATACTGATATGGTTTACAGCATGTCAAGCACTGATTACTGGACAAGGATCTTATGTCAAATGTGCTGATTTAATTAAGCAATGTTTTGGATCAGTCTAGCATTCCCCAACCTCGACACTACAAAAGTATAAGGGACCAAACAAGACAGAGGGCTATTTTGTAACTGTCTTTGTTTCATGTGTTGCCACAGTCAAAATATTAATTATTCAGTGGCCTGACTACTGATGGTGAGCCTCTTCATACTTTATTTAGTCTGATCTTCAGAGAACATATATGGCATGTTGCTGAGATGGTACTAGAGGTCATTCAGTCAGGAGAATCTTTCAACACTTGCATACCACTGGCATAGCCATTAAGAACCCAGGGTCAGCTCCAAACCATGATAAGGCATCATCACAGTAGGACTTTCTGAAAGGCATATGATTGCTATAGGGATTCTAATACTTTGAAGACTCTAAACATATATACAGTATTTGGATTCTTCTAGCAATTCAGGTACAAGATTTGTCCATATATCATATGACTTAGATAATGACTTCCAAAGATAATGAATTATAGGCTGTACAACTGGATACATGTTCTCACTGGTTAGATTTTCTGGCATGGTTGCCTATATATGTAAAATGATAAATAGAAGAAGAGTAGTGGGCTGTCAAGCATCTGACTTTTGCAGTCACCCTTTTGCACCATGGAGTGTGATTTGGAAGCATACGGCCACTGCAATGACAATCTTTCTGAGTTTTAACAGATGGTGCTTATGTGGCTTTTCTGGCTATCTGTAATGTGAGTTACAGTAATGTGACTCTTTATTATATGAGAACTAAATAATTAATGGTTCCTTGAAGTACTTAGCACATTTTTTCCTATAAGTTGTGACACAGATGTCAAAATAGTGGCAAGCTCGATTAAGATTGATATAAATAAAAATCATAGTATATGTTTTTGCTTTTAATACAAACATTTTAAAATACTAATATAAGTAATGGGAGTCTTCTTGCTAAGTGGTATAAATAAAAATGGAGCAAATGCATTTTGTGCTGTGTAGGATGAAAGGTATCATTTCCTTTGCATGGAAAGCCATCACTCTCAATTACCCAAGCACTCAAAATCATTTTAAAAATAAATCCCTGACTTATTATAAATGACTAGCTGCTTGAAAAAGGATTATTTTATAGAAATATATAATCTTTCTCCAGACATGAAAGTGTAATTTAGTAAGAGAGGGAAAACAAATCACCACCTAAGAGCAAATCTTTGCCACCAAAAGACAGACATAAAGAGCATGTTTAAGCGTAGACAATTTCAAGTAAATGTTTTTATAGTGTCTCAAACACTCATGTGATCCTAACTTTATATAAGTAACATATTTATCTCTTCTTATATACTGCCACCATTGAACACATAGGAGTATAAAGATGTATTTTTTGCTATTCCAAATGTAAGATATATACATGTGATATTCACAGAACACATATATAGTAACCACTCACTTTAAGTTTCAAATTCAACAAACATTTATTAATTTTGTACGTACTGAACGAGGCTACACTTTGAGGGAGATATAAAATTTACATAAGACAGGGTTCCTCATCCTATGGAGCTTACTTCCAGTTAAACAGAAGGATAAATATATATATGCAAATAACTGTAATATAAAATAATACAGTATCAAGTGCAAGAAAGGGATAAATGTGAGGTGCAAGGAGTAAGATCATAATTGACTAAGTCTAAGGGATCAAGAAAAGCTTCAACAAAGAGGTGATATTTGAGTTATACTGGGATCAAAAAGCATTCCTGGGACAGGAAACAGTATGAAGAAAAAGCAAGAAACTAAATGGCAGAGTGGATAGAGTGCCAGATCTAAAGTCTGAAAGACCTGAATTCAAATCTGGTCTCAGACATTTGCTAGCTGTGTGACCCTGGGCAAGTCACTTAACCCTGTCTGCTTCTGATTCCTCATCTGTAAAATGAATTGGGGAAAGAAATGGCAAACCGCTTCAGCATTTTTGCCAAGAAAACCCGGAATAAAGTCACAAAAAGTCAGACACAACTAACTGACAAACAACAAGTAAAGAAAGGAAATATTTGAGGTGTGTCATTTGAGGTTATGTCATAACAGAAGTTCCTAATTTCATATGCAGACATCTTTTTTTTCTTTGTATATTGAAATGTTTATGTTTCTTGATAATTGTCAAGTTCATGATAAAAAAAGACAATTATAGGAGGGAAAAAGTAAATAAAATGATTGTAGAGAACTTTGAATGCTAGGCTAAAAAACTGAACTTTAATAGGCAACAGAGAATCACTAGAAGACTGTGCAGAATGATGGTCAGATATCAGTCTGGCAACAACAGGAAGAATTGAAGGGAGAACAGAGTGAGAAAGGCCTATTGAGGCAGCTAGGCAGCAAACTGGATAGAGTGCTGGGTATGGAATCAGGAAGGAGAGAGTTCAAATATAACCTCAGATTTTTAGTTGTATGACCCTGGGCAAGTCATTTAACCTCTGTCTGCCTCAGTTTGCTCAACTGTCAAATGGGTATAGTAATAACAGGGTTGTTGTCAGGATTAAATAATTTAGTTGCTTAATAAATGTTTACTCCGCTCCCTTGTTCCCCTATTACCCACCACTGCAATTCTCCAAGTGAGTATTAATATCTGTATTCAGGGGTTAGAATTTGGAACAGAGAAAAGTAAGTAGAGTCTAGGCTGAGAGAAAATCAACAAAACCTGGTAGCTAACTAGATATGAAAGCAGAGGGGGAAGAAAGACCAAAAATAATACCAAGTTCCAACATGTGACTGGGTGGTACCACCAACGAAAGTAGCAAACTTTGAAGGAAAAGTATATTCCGGGGGAATGACAAACTCTGTTTAAGATACATTAAGTTTGAGCTATCAATGAGATATCCACGTCTTGCAGGCAGTTAGACACACAAGCCTGGTGATGAGAAGAATCAAGTTTGGAGGTAGAACTTTGGGGTAATTGAAACCATGGGAATGTTAGCAAGAAAAAGAATGTAGAGAAACAAAAGAAGGCTACGGATGAAACCTTAAAAGAGTAAAGGAGATTTAGAAGGAAAAAATAAAAGACAAAGAGAAAACTAAGATGTCAAATTGCAAAGAGTTGCAGAGAGAGTGGGTGAGGAGGAAGTAGGACCAATGAGTGTAGGTGGACTTTTTTTCCCCAAGAAGTTTAGTTGTCAATAAATGGAGAAGTGGGACTATCATCACAGAGTCACAGAGGTGGAAGATGCCTAATGATCTTAAAAGTCTAACCCTCTCTTTTTACATATGAGGAAACTATGACCCAGAAAAGTAAAGATATTTGTCCAACATGAGGTCATAGCATCACAAGAGAAACCATAAGACCTCATTGTCCTTAAAGTGTTCCAAGAAGGAACTTTTAATTGTATCCTGTACGTCCACAGGATTACAGCTAACACCTCATTAATTTCAACAGTATTTGCTGAGAACATAAAGCACCGTTACAGATAACTGTAACTGTTCACTTTAATTATTTTGAAATCTAGTTTTCACAGACTGAGAGACAAAACCATTATTTTTATACTTAAAATTTTGTTTTAACAAAGCAAGTAAACACAAACTTAAAATGGTGTAATCTTGGGAAAGAATCATGCCAAAGACCCCAAGAAATGATTTACATCTGCCCTGTTTCCTAATTTATAAAAACGAGAAGGTTGGACTAGAGGACACAGAAAGCCCTTTCTGGCTTTAAATTTCTGACCCTTGTAAAGGTCTCGATGTTAATACTTAGCCAGAGCAAGGACTACACAATTCACGGAGAATAGTCAAGGGAAGGTGTTTTTTGAACAAAAGACAACTGAGCATGTTTGTACACAGATGAAAAGGAACCAGCAAAGGGGAGACTGGAGATGCCTGAGAGAAGAGATTGATAGAGCAAAGTCCTAAAGGAGATCATATGGGATGTAAACCAATGACCTTAAAAATCTGTTGTTAGTTTGCACTGAGTGATAACAAATATATAGTAAAACATTCTGTACTCTAAGAGAGTTAAAATAATTTGCTAGTCACAATGGGATAAACAATCTACCCCCTATTCAACAAAATGAACTTGGTCATTTTTCACATTACTCTTCTCCCCAGCTCATTCATCCTTTAGGCCCCACTATTCCAGCTGATTGATACACCTCCCTACTTTCTCTTGCAACAATGACTTTCTTCCTATTCACTTTGCCATCCACACATCTAGCCTACTAAAATAAAGCCCTATCTTCAGAATCTCTTTTCTCCAAAGCTTCTTGCACACATCTCTCAAGATAATTTTCTAATCTTTTATCCGATCACTTTTATCCCGCCAGTATCCTGCTGATGAGCTTTCGGTGGATTATCAAAGCCTACTGAATCAAGACCAAACTATTAAGCTTAGGATTCAAAAGACTTAACACAGTATGACTGTAACCTACCTGCTTTTTATTTCCTACAACACAAAAGTTCAGTTCTATCTAAGTTGACATTGCTCCCTGTCCCCAACAGAACATCCCTTTGTTCCTTTAACTCCTCTTTTTAAAAATCCTCCCAATCTCCTTATCTTTGCCCATTCAAATCTTAGTTATCCTTCTAATTCCAGTTCAACATCCACCTCAGGCCTTAACATTGACTATGTTAACTTAGAGTGACCTCTCAGAACCCGAGAATGTCAGAGCTTAATGTCACCCTGGACGCCTCAATCTGGACACCTCTTTGGCACTTCAAACTTAACAGATTCATAATGAAGCTCATCCTTCCCACTAAACCTGCCCCCTCCCCCCGAAAGTAAAAACAACCTACGACACTGAATTAAAGATAATTTAGTTAAATGCCCTCAATGTTTAGATGAAGAAACTCGGGCCAAGAAAGGTGAAGTGGCATGACCAAAAGTCGCACAGCTAGTAAGTGGCAAAACAAAAACAAGGGTGCTGGTTTTTTAGCTTTAAGTCTAGTGATCGACTATACTGTACTGTCTCTCCTTTCCCTGTCCTCCAATGGCATTTATTGTCTGTACCTCTCACCTGAGGAGTTACCATATTTCCCCATGTATAAGATGCACCCTAATTTTGGGGCCCAAAATTTTTAAAAAATGTATTATATAAAGTTATTGAACTCAAGTTTTATTCATCATAAAATTCATACAATTATACGATGAAATTCAAGGACCTTCTGCTAATAGCTTTCAGGCATCTTTTGGGCAAGTCTGGTGCATGTACACATGCTTAGTCCATTCCCTTTCATGAACCTGAAGCACCAATTGTGTCCTCCTTTGAAATCAGTAACAACTTCTTCATCAGCAATTCTTCTTGCCTCATGCTGAACCATCTTTATGGACACAGGAATTCCAATTGCCCTTTGCTCTTCAATCCATATCTTCAATTCCTTCTAAATCAGGCCATTTTACTAACTTGCCTTTCATGGCCTTCTTCTGCCGTGGCATTTATAGTAAGGTTTCTTCTTCCCGTAGCCAGTCTCGGATTGTTTTCTCAGTTGGAGGAGGGCCAAACTTATGTTCAGCAGCACAATTTCCATTCACTTTTGCAAACTGGATCACTTTAAATTTGAATTCAGCACTGTATGAAAATCTTTTTTGAGCCATTTCTGGGCAGAATGTGGTAAAACGTAACCTAATATACCGGTGACAAATGCAAAACAATGAGCACAAAAACAAGCGTGGAAAAAGCAGGAAATGCAAGTAAAGAAATCTACAACCACTGTATAAGACTCATCCAGTTTTTAGACCTCAAATTTTTCGAAAAAGGATCCATTTTATACATAGGGAAATACAGTATGTTTCTTATATTTTCATGTCTATGCCTTGTCTTCTGAATGAGATTCTAAGCTCCTTGAGTACAGAAACCAGAGACTTATACCCTATAATGCCTACCACAATGCGTTGCTTAAAGTTAGCATTTAACTACCTGTTGAATGAACAGAGAACAGCCTTATTATTAAAAAGCTCAATTTCCTTACTGAATATTTAGTGAAAAACAAGGCTAATTTGTATTTTCATTAACTACTGCAGAATTAAATTTTTAATTTACTGACAAAGTCTCCCATGATGTTACTGTAGATAAGATTAAATGTACTAAGTAGTATAGTTAGATAAATATGAAAACTGATTAAATAAACAAGCACACCACCAGAGTAGTGACTGATTAATGGGTAGATGCTAACCTGAAAGGAGGTCTCTATAGGAATGCCACAAGATTTCTGCCCTTGGCCCTGTTCTAGTCAACATTTCTATAAATAACTTTAGATAGCATGTTTTTCAAGTTTTGGGTTGACATAAAAAACTGGGAGAAGTTTTAACAATGGCTAATCAAAAAACTTCAATTGTCAGGATCAAAAAACCTCAACTGTCTAGAATCTAAAACAAACCAAATCTGTAAAGGTAAAATTTTATAAGTACAAATATTAAAATCTTAGTCTTAGATTTCGAAATTCAGCTACAGAAATACAGGGCGGAGAAACATGGCTAGTCAACAGTTCATGTGAAAAATACTGACACACGGTAATGGACTGCAAGCTCAATGAGCGCAGAGTAGGACAGGTCAGGTAGAAAAAAGTTAATACATGGCATTCCAAACTTCTTCTTTACTCCATTCCCTAAAATTACTCCTCTTTCTCTTTCACGGGAAAAAAAACCCACCCTGCCTTCTTAGTTTACATAGAGAAAATAAAGGTCCAATTTGAACTCTACTATTCCTCCTACTCCACATTTTCATAATCCTTTGCTCCAAACTCAGAGAAAAAGGAGGTCCTTTTTTGTCAAGGTTAACAATTTGTGCCCTCTATCTCATTCCCTTCCATCCTTTTCTAGTAACTTGTGCTATCACTCCCTTTCTCTGGCCAGTGTCTGGCCTCAAGGAGCTTACAGTTTAGTGGAGGAAGACAACATGTCAACAAATATATATAAAGCGAGCTATACGCAGGATAAATAGGAAATCATTAACAGAGGGGAGTCAATGGAATTGAGAGGGGTTGGGGAAGGCTTCTTGTAAAATGTGGGATTTTACTTGGGACTTAAAGAAAGCTAGGGAGGTCAGGAGTGAAAATGGAGGAAGGAGAGCATTGCAGGCATGGAGGAGAGCCAGAAAAATGCCCAGGGCTAAGAGATGGTGTGTCTTGTTCATGAAACAGCTAGGAGACCAGTGTCACTGAATTGAAGAGTATATGGTGGCGAGTAAGGTGTGAGAAGACTGGAAAGTTAGGAGGAGGCTAGATTATGAAAGGCTTTGAGTGCCAAACAGAGCATTTTGTATTTACTCCTGAAGGAGACAGGGAGCCACTGGAGTTTACTGAGTAGGGGTGTGTATTGTGTGACATGATTGGACCTCCACTTTAGGAAAATGACTTTGGTGGCTGAATAGAGGAGATGGACTGGAGTGAGAAGAGACATGAAGCAGACAAACCTACCAGCAGGCTCTTGCAAAAATGAGGTGGCCTGCATTAGAATGGCAGCTGCGTCAGAGGAGAGAAGGGGGAGTATTGGAGAGATGTTGCTGAGGTGAAATCAACAGGCCTTGGCAACGGCTTGGATATGTGAAGGGAGAGATTGTAAGGAATCCAGGATGACTCCTAGATTTCAAGCCTGAGGGACTAGGAGGATATGTCTACAGTAACAGATAAGGTGGGGGGGTGGAATAGAGGATTTAGGGAGGAAAACAATGAATTATATTTTGGACACATCAAGACGTCTACTGGACATCCAATTCAAGATGTCTGAAAGGCAGGTGGAAATGTGAGAATGGAGGTCCATATAGAATTTAGGGCAGGATAGCTAGTCAAGTTCCTAGAAAGGATGGTCTTTTCTCACTATCTCCACTTAACTTTTGACAGTGATGACCACTCCTCTTCCGGTTTCTCCAAGCCTTCCATGACTTTCTTCTACTTTTATCATTCATCTCTACTTCCTCCTTCTCCCCCCAACCCCACACAAAGGAAGGGTATCCTTCAAGAATCCAATCTTCTTTCTATATTCTCTCCCCAGGTAACAAGGTCATCTATGCCTATGTATTCAATTATCTCAATAACCTGGTGCTAGGAAAACTACTTTTCCAACTTTATCCCTAATATTCCCTGTCATATACTGTAAAATCGAGTCATACTAGAGTACTAGTTTCCTTTGTAATCCTGAATGTTTTATTCATCTAAAAATATTATCCTGAGAAGGGAGTCAATGGACTTCACTAAACTGCCAATAGGAACCAAGACACACAAAAAGAGTAAGAAACTATGTCCTAAAGCCTTTGTTGATGTACCCAATTATCAATGCTCTCTCCTTTCTTCAATTCTCTTGTATTTGCTTATCAGTGTATATGTTGTATTCCTGCCCTTGAGGGCAGGGGACTGTTCCATTTTTTGTCCTCGTATCCCTAGCATGAAGTCCACAAAACAGAAACCCAAGAAATGTTCGTTGAACTGAACTGAACAATGTTCAGAAAAAGGGAGGTAACAGTCCTAGGTTCTCTACTCTGGTGAGACCACAATGGAAGAAAGCACTAAGTTCAGTTCTAAGAAATACATTTTAAGAAGAATCTTGACAAGCTGGAACATATTCAGAAAAGAACGACCAAGATGGTAAAAAGACTTTAAACCATACGAAGTGAACTGAAGATATTTATCCTAGATGAGAAAAATAATTGAGAGTGAGAAGAGGGGGAAAGAAAGGGACATACTATAGTTTTTAATTAAGGATTTAAAGGGCTGACATGCTGTGTTGGTAAGCAAAATGGGCTCCTTAGCATTTAGTTTAACAAGTGCCCTGGAAGAGTTTGGCTTTTGTTTGCTTTGAGTAATTCAGTGTATTTCATTGAGTCTTACTAAGTGCTAAGCCCCAGGCCCAAACCCCTATTAGGTGTAAATCCTATGTGGGTGTGGATTGGCAACTAAGGTGGGGCCCAAGGTGGGGCTAACTCCAGGGAGGGCCTAGTTTACCAGTCTGAGACAGTAGAGGCTCTTAGACCACTTGGGTTTAAGTCACCTCTTTGTGACAATTTTAGGTCATGTGGGTGAGTCACATGTGTGACTCACCCCTGACACTGAAAAAGATATAAAACCAGGGCTTGGCCTCCTCTTCCTGGGAGCTCATTCCCGCAGCAGTGGTGGTGCGCATGACTCTGGGCCAGCCCTTGTTCTGAGCTCCCAGGCTGAACCTAGATGTTGGTAACTATGAATCTGTATTTGGTCTCTCTGTTGATGTTTGTAATTTGTTTGTAATTTGCTCTGAAGTTCAGTGTGCTGGTCTCTTCCCCTGAACTAAGTGAATATTTGTATGCTGAATTAAAGTAAGCTTGTCAACCCCTTCACCTTGCTTTCCTTAGTTAAGCAGATCAAAAGAACCTGTGCTGTTGGCAGCTTTCTGGGTGCTGGCTGTGGGTGGATCTTACATCCCCACAGAAGCTGCTAGCCGGATTGTTGAAACACATGCAGAGGAGGCATTGGACTCCTTCACTTGGTCCAAGACCCAGAAATATGAGCAATGCATAGTTGCAAAGAAACAAATTCCCATTTGCCTTAAACTTTGCAAAACTTAACCAATAAAGGGAAAACTTCATAAGTGAAAAGGGATATAGGAAATAGTGAATTCCCCTCTTCAGAGGTTCCCTAGCAAAGGCTGCATAAAGCATTTTTAAGGAATATTGCTGCAGAGGGTATTTCTGCTCATTTATGGTTTGAAGTAGATATCCAAGGTTCCTTTCCAGAAACATTGTGACTCATTCATCTTTTCTCAATCTTCTTCAAGAGGTCTGGAAAATTGCTGTGGTCTGAACCAGACAAAACCCTCTAAGAAACTCTATCTGTTGTAGTTTTCCTAGTCAATATTTTTCATATTTTCTAATTTTTTATGTTTTCCCCTTCATATGTTTTATATACAGAGCCACAAACAGATGAGTTGTGATCTGTGCCAGTGATCTATAAAAACAGGACCCTCAGGTCTCATAAAAGGACACAGAAGTATCTTTTTTACATAAAAGAGGTTGTTGTCAGGTTACCTCTAGACTAGAATACTTAGGAAAGAAGCAGCCTCTCAATCACTGCCTCTGTAAAGTTAAAGAACATATCTTCCACTTGTCACTTATCACATCTCACTATGGATCTAATGTGGTTTCTCAAAAATAAATTCAGACTGAATAGTAGCTAAAATTAGTATGTCATCAAGTAATAATACCAATTCGGAATGAAAATATATCTGCAAACTATATTTCAGCTTATACCAAGCAGCTTGATACAGTGAAAAAAAGCACTGGCTTTGGAGTCAGGAGACCTGGGTTCAAATTCTGCCTCAGACCTTTAATATCTGTGACCTTGAGCAAGTAACAACCTCCTGAAGCATCAGTTTCCTAAGCTGTAAAACGAAGGGATTGGCCTCTCTTGCCTCAGACATGAAACTTGTGGCTTCGCTATTGTTGGAAACTCCTGATAGGGAAACTTCCACTTTTAAAATATCGCTAATATGACAGATGGAGTTCTTTTAAGAAGTTTTCAATATTAAAATTATTTTCTTCCACAGATACTCACCAGTTCTATCTCAAAAAAAGCAATGAATGTTTCTTCCATTTTATTGAATAATCAATTACATTTTATATAACCTTTATTTTTTTACACTGTTTGAATTTTTATAATACTTTTCCTTTAAAAAAAAAGTCAAACTCTTTAGTCTCTAAGACCTTAAATCTTGTAGAGGAATTTCTACCTGGGTTTCAGGGGAGCCCAGAGGGAATCTCACCCACCAAGCTGGATTCCCTGACTGGAGATCTCTTATAAACTATCTTTTTACCTCATTTAAAATATAAATTCTTCAAATATAAACAATACTAAAACTTAGCACGCTGTAGCAGAACCAGTAGAACCACTAACACATGATGAGTCCTTAATGTTAGCTGAACTGAACTGATACTCTAGTCTCAAAAGTGGCACTCACTATGAAACCCTGGGCGGATCTTTTAACCTATCACACAGACCCAATTCCTCATCTGCAAAAAGCGAGAGAGGTGGATGACCTGGTCTCATCCTGTTGTACTGAAATGGTATTCTAGTCTCAGCAGTGACACTCACTGTAAGCCTGAGTAAATTCTTTAACCTCAGCCCCTTTTTCTCATCTGAGTAAGATGGTCTCTAGGGCCCCTTCCAGCTCTAACATTCTACAATTCCATTAAGGTTAGAATAGTTTCTAACGCAGTATCTTGATAAATATCCACAGTGTGTCAGTCCAGCGTCACAAAAAGACAGGCAAGCCCTGGCCCCTTTCCAAAGTTAAGCTTGTCTAGGAGAGGTCACCTAGGGTGTCATCATACTCAAGGTGTATTTGGGGTACATGGATCAATAAGGGAACCTAACCTAACCCTCAATACAAGGAGATGTGAAGAACTAAATAAAAACTCCGGGTGTCCCAGCAGACCTAAAGGCGGGGTGGGTGGGGACATGAAGAAGACCTGGTACGTTCTCCCAACCTAGCTCAGTGCCCAGGGAAGAAAGAAAAGGATCAGGTGGGGCTATCAGTTCAAGCTATCTAGGAATAGCACAGCCAGCGCGTCCCCCCACCCCCTGAGCTGAGTGTCAGCCACACAAGTTCCGTGTTTCCAACCAATCACATGTAGCCACAACAGAGGGATCCACCACGGGGGCATGGTTTAAGGGGTAGAGAGGGAGAGGACTCAGCCGCCGCACCTGTCAGCTTCGCACTGAGGGGCTTCCCCCACCATGGCCTTTCGGGACAGACCTGCCCCAAGCACCCCCACCCCCACCCCGCAGGGAGCGAGGCCACGCCCCCCCGAGCCCGGCTCCCCGGCCTCCCCGGCTGCACCGTGGGGGCCAGCGTCTCTGCCCACCCCGCCCCCTTGGTCCTGGGGAGGGGAAGGGGCGGCCTGCAGGGTTTCACTCAGACTTAGACCCTCAGCCTTCCCTTCTCCGCAGACGTCTCAAGCCCACAGCCCGGGAGCCACCGGCACCGGGGCCGCCTGGGGATTTCCTCTCATCCCAGGGTCCGGTGGTCAGGCCTCCCCCTACCACCGCGCCTCAGAGGGCTCGGCCCCTGCCTCCCAACCCCAGCCCACCCCGCCCTCCCCAAGCCCGGCCCGGCCCAGCCGGCGGGAGCAGGCCGCGGGGGAGCGAGACCCCGGCAGGGAGAGGCTGCAGCGCTGGCAGCCGGCGGGGGTGGGTCCGGGCCAGCTCCCCTCCGGAGGCTCAGGCAGCTGCGCCCCGGCAAAGTCGCGGTTCCTCGCGGCCCCCGGCCCAGCCCGCGGCGGGAGGAGCGGCGAGGTGTCAGCCACTCACCAAAAGCAGCAGGGAGCATCGGAGGTCGGGGGAGGGCAAGAAGATGGCAGCTTTCATTGTAGCGGAGGGGTCTCGGGCAGGGAGAGGCGGAGGCGGGGACCGCGGCCAAGCTCCGGGGGCAGGAAGAGGAGAAAGAGGAGGTGGCGGGGCGGCAGCGGCTGCTGCTCCTCGGGCGACTGCAGCACCTAGTCCTCTCGACCCGGGGGTCCGGCAACTAACACCCGGGACAACTTCCAAAGAGGGCCCGCACACCCTCACTTCCAGGTCCTGGACACGCCGGGGCACGCCGGGAACTGTAGTCCCGAAGCCCTCACGGCTCGGTCAAGGAGCCCAGAACTCGCTTTCCCAACAGGCACCGCGGCACTTAAACGCCCGCCGGATTCCACTCCCCGCCTGCCCTCCCACGTGCTCCCTCCCTACCTCCCCTCTCCGGCGCAGCAGTTTGGGATAGAAAGGAGACTCTTAGGCAAGAGCGCCCGTCCACCTGAGCCGCAACTACAACTCCCAGAATGCACCGGAAAAGCACCCGGGGGTATCCCGGGACGTTAACGCCCCTGTTTCCCAAACTCGGCGGAGACCTGCGGCGGCGGCTTGGGAGCGGAAGTATTCCTCTGGGGCCTAGAGGGTGGGGGGCCTTTTACCTTCGTCGGTGGAACTGCCTGTGGGATGTCTGTGCTGGAGGAGGTGAGGATGAGTCGGGAGCGCGGGGGACTGGGCATCACCTTGAGGGGAGCTCGCAGCTTTCCCTTCATCACCCACTGTCGAGGGAACATCCCCCCCACCCTCCCTATGCCCCATTTCTGGGGGTACCACGACGACAAATAAGGAAAACCCTCTTCCCTCCCCAGCTAGGGGCGGTCAGTGCAGAGCCATTCCTCTCTTGGCTGGAGTGGTGGGAAGGTACCTAGACTTGCCCCTCCCTGCGGAGATCGCGGTCCCCACAGCGTCCCCGGGCGCTGTCTTTGGCCCGTTTTTGTATCTCTAGCGCTCGGCGCTGTGCCCAGTCTCTAGCAGGTGCTTCAATAATATTGATCGATCGGAGGGCAGGTCCATCCTCTCATTGGGAGCAGTCCCTGTATGTATGTAGGAAGGAGGAACTGGAAGACAGCATCAATCCCAGCCAGCCCAGGCAGGGAATCGGAATATGGTTCCCCAACCCCCCCGCCCCAAAAAATAGTGGCCCCACCTGTAGGCCTAGAGTAGCCAGTCCATTCTTACTAGCAAATAAGAGCACGTGCTTCTTGTGTTTATCTCCCTAGTCATCTTTAGTGACCCAATTCTTTGCAGTGTCGGTACAACTGATGGGCTCGAAGCCTAAAGTTTTCAGGTTCTGTGAAATGCTTTCAGAAACGTAACCCTGAGGGAGGGAGATCCCTCCTGGATCCTGCCAGAACGTCAGCCCGAGCTTTCAGCTTTCACAATACGGTGGGAGCATGAACGCCAGCCTTTACCATCACTAGTGAGCCATCCTCTGGAGCAAAGACTGATTCAGTAAATCCTTGCCACTGACGAGGAGTAACATGATCTAGGTTGGCTGAAGAGATTTGTCCTGCAACTCTGCCAAATCTTAAGCGTCTCTGGGGTTGTGGAGGCATGCTTTCAGTGGAAACTGCGTTTTCTGATTCTTGGTCCTGGATGCTTATTTGGAACCAGTCAGACTGACCTAAGTCAGGTTGATAATGATTTTTGGATCTGAAGAATAATATCTTTATAAGCAGTAGCCCAAGGGTACCAGCTTGAAAACTGGTCCACCGGTTTGGATTTTCTGTCTCCAAATACGGATGTTATACCACCAGAAAGAAAATTCAGTTCAGTTCCCCAAAGATAAAATTAGTACCTACTATGCGCAAAGCTTAGTGCTGGGAATACAAAGATGGATATGATGTGTACTTTGGTCATAAGGAGTTTCCAATCAAATGGGACTGAGGGTTTGAGAAATAGAACACAAATAATTGATAAAAGAGGAGGTTGTGATAAGGGCAAAGGGACCTATCTAGGCAAAGTACTATGAGAAATGACTATGTTGAGAGATATCGGGTAAGGTTTTGTGAAGAAAGCAGTACCTCAATTAAACCTTAAAGAAAAGTACTTTCTCAGAAACTGGAAGACCTGGGAGGGTAGGGAGAGGAAAATCCATTCTAGGCATAGAGATAGCAGAAGGATGGACATTCAAAGGGGAGAGTGTAGAGAATAAAAAGGGGAGTAGTTTGAAGTAAGACATAATTGGATCCAGATTGTGAAGACCTTGAATGTCAGGAACAGAAACATATGATTTAATTTGTGGACCAGGGGTAGTTTGGAGACTAAATTGGAATTCTCTGATTTGCCCTCTCTCTAGAGGGTTTTACAATAAACCAGTTTAAGTGCTAAGTGGTGGGGACACTAAGACAAAAGTGAAACAGTCCCTAGGGAGGGCAGTTGTATAAAACTAAGTCTATAAAAAGCCCTTCAACTATTTGAATAATAGTATATGAGTAACATTGTATGGTGTTTAACTACTTGCTTTCATTCAGTTAGCAACTAGTGATGCTTCCAACTCTATGCCCTTATTTCAAATATAAAGAATTCTTTCTGTGTAGACCTAGTCCGTCTGGGCTGGCCTTACAAAAGCATAAGACAGGGATTTTTATTTTATCCATGGCTTAATCTTAATTTATTCCAGATAGAAATGCATTTAGGACAAAGCATGATCATCAGATTAAGATTTCATTTAAGAGAAAATCCACTTGTGAATTTAGAAGTGAAGTCATAAAATCATTCATAGGATAATAAAAGGGTTCGAGCTGAAGGGATCTTAGAGGTTATCTACTCTGCCCTCTTATTTAACAGATGTGGAAACTAAGGCCCAAAGGGGTTAAAATTTATTTTTATAACTATTTAGGGGCAGAGCAGGGGTTAGAGTCAAGATTTCCTGACTCACCGAGCTACTTATTGACTCCCAAATCTTAAACTCTTCTGATTGGAAGGTCATACTTTCGTAGCCTTTTACTCCATAACCTCTACAGTATCCCTATTAGGTGACCAACCAGACTCCCAGGCCACTGATTTTTCCACTACAACGTACTGTTTTTAACCTTTCAGGAAGGATTTGGGGAACGTGGATGACAACTTTACCCACCCACCAAGCATGTCTTGGGCCCTCTGTGGGCAGCATAGTACTAGGCTATGTGAACGGTGAGACAAGCTGAATATACCAATCTGCATTTTCCTAGGGAGTGTCAGGAGAGGAGAGAAAACAGTTTTACTAAATGAATCTGTGATTTTTTTTGATAGGAGCATTCTATGCAGTGGTGTAGTTTGCAACCCATTTATGCATTTTAAACCTTTAAAATTCTAGTCTGTTTTCTTCCATAGGTTCTCCAAAGAGTGTTTGTAGCACATTAGAAATATATTGGGAATCTTACATTACTTGGATACTAGAAGGGTACTTGAGCAGTTACACTAAGTGACCAGTCTCATAATAACAAGCAATTAAACAGTGTTCTAAGGTTTGCAAAATGCTGTACATTTGTTATCTCATTTGTTTTTTTGTTTTGTTTTGTTTTTTCACAACAACGCTGGGAGATTGACTTGCCTAGGTTCACAGAGCTGCTAAATCTCTGAGGCTGGATTTAAACTCAGGTATTCCTGACTCACAAATCCAGCACTCTACCACTGTGCCACCTAACTGCCTAAAGCTGTCTATCTTTTCTTCTAATCATACATTTTTTCAGCTTTACTACATCTTGCCCATAGGTCTTCTTTGGAAATATGCTGCAGCCTCCTTGGGTTACTGTGTCTCTCCATTGTCTTTTGAGCCACTTGCAGTTTAAATTCTTTGTAGAATCTAATATTTGCAACAATATAGTATTGTTGGGGAAACATTTGTGTTAAAAAAATGGTCCTTGTGATATAGAAATATGTTTTACTTGACCTCACATATATAATCAAAATCAAACTGCCTTTTCAAGGAGGAGAAAAGAGCCAGGAGGAAAGGAAAGAATTTGGAACTCAAATTTTTTTTTAATTGTTGTTAAAAATTTTTTACATGTAATTGGGAAATAACTAATGGAATAAAAATAGTTTTTAAAAAAGATGGACCTTGATGCTGAGGATCAGCTTGAGATAATTAAAAATCACTGCCCAATTTCTCAAATTCAGTTTACCCCTCGCTTCTCATTCATTGGACCTCATTCATTGTCCATCTGCAGTGCCTTACCCAACTACATGTACCTAGGTAGCATTCAACTGCGTGTTGTTTTCTGGACATTAAATAATTTTCATCCTGTTCATTAAGTAATCTGCATCATATTTATTCCTGTATAAATTGTTATACCAATTTCTTTTGAATATTACCAGAATTTAGAGCTGAAAGGGATCTAATCCAGCCCTATTATTTTTACCAGAGAACTGATTTCTGAGAAGTCATTTACCCAGTTATACAGGGAGTAAATACCAGAAGCAGGATTCAAACATAGGTCCCCTTTCTCCAAATTCATAGCTTTCTACTGTACAACTTCTACTCCTTCATAGATTTCATTGAGGAGCCTTAATAACGTTCTGGGGTTTGAAATTAGGACAGTGTCCCCAAATAGGGACAGCTTGAGGGCCTCACTGCAGGAGATTCCTCTTCCAGTTGGACCACCATGACACTAATGTGTCATACCCCTCTGATGCCTCCTTTGAAATTAATAATCGGAGGATCTTGGAGCAAGATTATATACATGATTGCATTTATGAAGAAATCCTGAATCCTGTAAGAATGGATGAAAGACTCTATTGTAAGAGCCATTAAGGTTGTGTTTTGCTCTATTGAGTCGAATACTTTTTTGTAATCAGCAAACAAATGATTATAGGGACATCTTGCTTTCTTTATGCTTTTCACTTAATTATGTGAGTATAAAACCGTAGTTTGCTGTAGAGAATCATTTCTGAAAACCTGTTTATTCTCTTTTATTATTTTCGAAAAACCTACTCCATATATGGTTATTGATCATTCTCCCAGAGATTTGTAAAGGTGAGATAAGTCCATAATTATTGATGCTCTCTCAATCACCTTCTTAGAGTTAGTATTATTAGTTAGTATTATTTGTGATTTTCTTCTCTCCCTTTTTTGGGAGGGGAAGAACCATACCTTCTTCCTGAGATATTTTGTAAAAATAAATATATAATAATAGTAACTCAAGGTTTTCAAAGCAGTGTTACCTCCAGCACAAATTTCTTTGGTATAAACCTTCTCTAGCTGCTTTCCCTGAATTCATCTATTTAAGTGCCTTATTAACTTCTTTGTGTAGCACATTGGAAATTGAAATGTTAAGGTCCAAATTTGGTAGTTCTCTGTTACTACTATGAAAGTAGATTATTGTAAAAATACTGATAAATTTATTCCATTTTCTCTTTATTTGTTGACTTCCTGCCATTTTCACTAATGAATGCCCTTGGTGTGATTTGGCTCTATTAGGGGACACCTTAAGCTTTCTACAGACTTAATTTCATTTCTACTGCTTTTCATGATTTTATACAGTGGTAATGGTAATCTTCTGCCATTCTCTTCTGTAGGTTTTACAAATGAGTTTATATTTCATACTGGTGTTACCCTTCCTTGGCTATCATTTGACAAGGAGATAAAGTGTTTACCGATTAAGGCAGTTTCTGAACTCTTTTGACTTTATTATGGTGATTTCATCATATCAATTAAACTTTAGTGGTGATAAGACCAATATCTTTGCCTTTTTCCATTTCCCATTTTACAGCTTCTTTGAATAGACCAGGTTGAATTTATTGAAATTGTTGGCAGCATCCTTTTTTTTTTTTTACCTTAGTCATATATACATATGTGTGTGTGTGTGTATATATATATATATATATATATATATATGTATAATTGATTCTTTTTTTTTACCTTTGATCAAACTAACCTGCCATCCAACTGTATTTAAGTCTGGTCCAGTCTAACTGATTCTAGTATAGCTCCCACAGTAGAAACCAGATGTTTACTATCTATTAAGATTTAGTTAATTTCATTTTGTGTGTAATCACTTTTTCTAGTGTTCATCATATTTAATGCCTCTGATTTCTCCTGGAATAAAGTGTAGCATAGTTTTCTGGGTATTCTACAGGTCTTTGGCCTCTGCCCTTTCTGAAACCCAAACTATATTTCCTAACATACCTTCTCCATGACCACCCTCCCATTGATGTCACTGAGTATAAAAGGTATATGTTGACTTTGGAGGATCTTGTCAAGTTCTGAATAGAATTTTTCTGCTTGTTTATCTAGTAACAGTGGAGTTCTTAACTTGATGTCTGTGAACTTGTGATTTTTTTTAGGTTTTGTTAATATTTTGATAGCTATTTTAATGTAATGATTTCCTTTGTGATAGTATAGATGTGGTTTATTGTATATATTTACTAACAGTATTCTGAGAAAGGGTCCAGAGGCTTCACCAGACTCCCCAAAGGGTCCATGATAAGAAAAGGTTAAGAACACCTGCTCTAACAGATGTTGGTATGTTAGCTACAGTTATCCTCATAGGTCATCTTTTTGTTTATGCTTATTACGAGCTCACTGCAAGATAAGAATACCAAGTAGCCAATGAAACTATGTTTCTTAATGCCTTTGGGCATGTCATTAAACCAACTCTTCCAGCTCCTTTGTTTGCCTTGGCCAGGAAGACCAGTAAGCTCTCCTTTAACTACACCTTCCTTTTGTCTTCTGATCTCCTTTATTGCAATTCAATTCTTCCAGTAGTCTGTCAGTTCATTGTTCTTAAGACAAAGCTCTAACTACAGTTACTCTTTGTATAGTCCAATATTTCTAGGGGTCTAAAAAGTGATTCCTAGTGTGGTCTACCCCTTCTTCAATTACTCCAGTAGGGCCTTCTCCCACTGCCTCTGCCCAACCACCACTCTCCCCCGACAACATTCAAGACCCTTTTTTATTTATCTTTTCTTTGTTTCATGGGTTGCCATAGTCAAAGAATTCATTACTTAACAGCCAACTTATTGATAAAGAATGTCCACGTACTTAGCTAAATTGATTATGGGACATCAGACTTGATCTTTCACTGAAACTGTGTTTGAAACTTTATTCCTAAGCTTATGTTGCATGTACATATCTTTCAAGAGTCCAGTGAAATCTCCATACCAACACAGTAGGATTTCATAACTAGGGAAAGAATTTTTTGGTATGAGCATTTTTTAAATGTAAAGGATAAACTTTTTCTGGTAAAACTAAAAGAATGATTTATGATATATGTAACCTATCTGTTTCATAGAGATGATAAGAATGAAAGTGGAAGTAGTGTGAGAAACTCTTTTGTATTACATTAATTATATTTTATCAATTGATTCAGGTGGCATAGGCTCAGAAAACTATGAACACTTCAGAGAGCTGGGTCCTTAGTGGTTCCTCATTAGCATCGCAAGTTCATGCTGCTGCTATTAATGGAGATAAGGGTGCTCTCCAAAAGCTGATAGCAGGTAAGCATACTTTTTAAAGTCAGGAAACTTAAAAACTCGTTTTGGGGGAGCATTTACTTCCTTGTTTTAGAATGTGGTTTTTTTTTAATCTCAATTTGAATTTGCAAGGAATTATTCATTTTAGTGGGAATTGTCCTTTTAACAAATTATATTTTATTCAAAGTATAAAACTTTTCAAAATGAAAAAGTAGGAAGGATACCTAAAATGGGTTATTTTAAAAACAGTCATTTGTGGAAGATTGCCATTAAAAATTAGAGCTAAATGAAAATAGAATTAATAAATGCCCACCCAGGAGATAGAGTATTTATGAAGCAAGAGAAATGTTAGTAAAATCATAGTAGATGAGAGTTATGAATTCAGTTCCAGCCTCAGATACTTATTAGCTATATGACCCTGACTAACTCATTTAACCTCTACCTCAGCTTCCTCATCTTTAAAATGGGGATAATTATAGCACCTATCTCCTAAGTGCTATAAATAAATAAGATAACATTTGTAAAGCACTTTACAAATCTTACAGAGCTATATAAACGCTTGCTATTGTGAACCACAAAGTCTAATTTAATAAGAAAACCAGAAGAGACAAAGGATTAAGGCCAAATAACCAAAATTATAGATTAGATGAAATGTGGCTAAAAATTCAGTTCAATAAATATTAGACACCTACTGTTTCTAAATCACTGTGCTAGTGACTAGGGATACGGAGACACACAAAATAGGCCCTATTCTCCTGGAATTTACATTCTATTGAGCAGTGTGGGGAAGTGGACAGAGTGCTAAGCTTAAAGTTAAAGAGCCTGAGTTTTAACTCTGACTTTTTCCATTTAATACTTTGGGACCATAGACCATCTCCTAGTCTTCCCGGGCCTGTTTTCTTACCTATAAATGGAGGTGGGAGCAGAGGGAGGGTACTGAACCAGCTGATCTCTGTGGTCTCTTCCATTTCCAGAGCTGTGATTTATGCTCCTATATTGGTCTTAGCTACACCAAACACACAGGTTAGTAAAAATGCAAATTACTTTGCAGGAAGAATACAGCAATACCAGCTGAGCAGAATAAGAAGGTCTTTTTTTGTAGCAGGTACTACATGAAAATGAGTCGGTTACAGGGGAATATACATGCCTTACTGAACCTGGTCACACTAAGTTTTAAAGTATTTCATCTTTGAAAACAAGAGAGCACTCAAAATGAACCAAAAAATAAAAGGTATAATTACCACTTTCACAAACTCATTGTAGTGGTCCTGATAATTATTCCCTGGTTCATTTTAACTTTAATCCCTGGGAATGGAAAACAGGATTGTAGTAGAAAGAGCATTGGACCTAGGGTTGGATTATGAATGTCACATTTCTTACTTTCACTGTGACTTTGTGCATACCCCCTTTGAGACTCTATTTTCTCATCCTTAAGATAGAGATAATAATATTTGCAACCTGAAAAGGTTGTTGTGAGGCAAGTATTTGGTAAATCTGAAAGAGCTACATAAATATACCAACATAATAGAAATTAAGCATCTATATGTTATAATGATCATTTAGCCTTCAACAGTGTCTTCAGAGGGACTCAGTCCTTTTCAGACTTTTTATTTTCATGTTTCAATGAGATAAGTAGTGAATGTGATTTTTAAAACATGTGCCTGTTCATAGTTCTTAATCCCTTTTTTGCCTAGTAATTGTTGTTCAGTTATGCAGTAATCCAAAGTAAAAAGAAATTCAGAATTCTGAGAATCCAAGAAGAAAGGTGCCAAAAATTAGGTTATATTGTTTGTTATTAGCATAATTAGCATATGTTTATTAATGACCACATGAAATGATTACCGTATCCAATTATAAAATACTTTTTACCCGCAAGTCTGTCTGTTGAACCTTGATTTGTTACCTTGTGGAGAATTATCCTAGACCTAAAAGCCTTAAAGAAAATAAATATGTAGTCTACTGCACTGATTTGTGCACGTTAAAGAGCACATGTGTGCTATGTTAATTTTTTAGATGAAGGTGGTGTAAACTAAAATAATTATAAGTCATTATTTTTATATAATTTTATAGTTTATGTACCTAATATTGTTGATAAACTGTATAAGTTTAGAAAATCAAGTGAACATTAATGCTTTTGAATATAGAAAAACCGTGTCAAATTCTTACTTTTTTCTGTAATTTTCATTATGACCCTCTTAGAGAATTTGAGGACATATGAATACTTCAAGCAACATCATTAATCATCTGCATTTACTTATGTTTTTTTCGTGTTAACATCAATTGTATTTTTAAAGGAATATTTTTCTTTAAGAAAAAAATTTAAACAAATGAAAATTGGTTCATAAGCTATTAGCAAGTGCTATTTCTGAGATATAAGTGTGAAAACTGAAATAACTAAATCAATTAAAATCCAGCAATTCAATAAATAATTGTGTACTCTATATAAGGAATTGTTCCCAGCCAGTGGAGATCACAGATTTAGATTCCAAACTGGAAGAGACCCTTAGAGAAGCCCAGCTTTCTCATTATGAAGGTGAAAGACATTATTCCTTCTGGCTGGAGAGGTTATAGAAGGTTTCATGGATGAGGTGATAGCTGAACTCAGCTTTGGAGGAAGAGGATTTCTTTAGGTATGAGGGCTGGGTATAGGGTCTGTTCCAGGAAGGAGAGATTTCATATGTAATAGCAAAGAAAATTTACATGTCATTGGGGAAAAATAAAATAATAAATTTTTTAAAAGTGTTAAGAAAAAGGTGAAGGCCAGCCAAGACTAGGGAACAACAACAAAAAAAATCTGTCTGGATCAGAGAAGAGAGAATGGGAGGACTATGTGTGAAATGAAGCTGAAAGCCAGGCTACTTGTGAAGAAGACACAAATCTAAAAGCATTCAACTATTAAACTTTTTGAATTTTACTTTTATTAATAGAATTACCTTTCTGTAACCTTTTTTTATGAATTACACATTTTCTAACATAATTTTTGTGAATAGATCTTTGTACTAGATCTCCACCTTAATACTAACCAGGGTTGATTTTTATTCCTACACTATTTCGTCTATTCAGAGATGACATACTGGTGATAACCCTTTTTGTAGCAATACCAATAGAGACTAAAGGCAGTATCATTTTCCACAAAATCATGTGGAGGCATATGAAAATAAACATTACAGTAATCCTGGCTCTTGAGCAGGCAGTATGTATAAAAAAATGCTTTCATGTTTAGTTTCATTAATGAAAAAAGGAACTTAGCTTAACTTATTTTTTAATTTATGTCCTTGATTTGAAGGAATTGGATTCAGGCAAGAGGGAAAAGTTCTCTCTAACACTTAAACTTTGATACTTCGGTGGATCTATGATCTCATCAATGTGGGATTTAACCCATAGGTGCAAATCGAAACCCATTTGTACCCTGTCTTGTACAACCCTTGTCCATGTCCTCCCTTAAATCTTCCACAGGGCTTCCTTCTAGATCTAGAAGGCCTTCCTCTAGATAACTTGATGTTGCATAAAAACTAAGAAATCATGATACAGTGTGAGGTCACCTTCTTTTCAAGTAATACATTTGTCCAATGACAATCCTTTAAGATGATTCTTTTGCACAATTATTGGTTGGTACTCTGTTGTACCCTGATTAAGCTGACAATACTCTATTGCCCCTTTGAGTGACCTGAAACTTTTAATTCTTTGTAAGCTGTAATGTTCCATGACTTGAAGCTATGGAAACAGAATCACCAGAAGAAATATTGATACTAAGAAGATAGATAAATTTCAGAGGGAATGTTGAGGTCAATAAAAAAACTGCTCAGTTTCTCAAAGATAGTCTAGCCTACCCTCTTCTCCTTCAGTCCTTGTCCCAATTCATTGTCTATTCATAGTGTCCATCCAAGCTATGTGTACTGATGCTCCAGTCCATACAACTGTATATCATAGCTTGGACAATAGGTACTCTTTGTCTACTTGGTTTTTTCATGTAATGAATAATTAAACCAAATTGTTGATTGATTTATAGAAATTATTTAGGAGATTCTGAAGCAATCTAGGGCTTGATGGAATCAGCAGTGTCATCTACAAATAGGAGTATCTAGAAGATCCATCCACAAGGAATCCCTCTTTAATTTGGACTCTGTGTTAGGCATCCCTTACGATAGTGGCATGATAGTGATTGTTTCATTTGACATTAATAATCATAGGTCAGAAAACAAATTTATCTTTATTATTACATCTTTCAAAGAATTTTGTAAAAATTTGACATTCATGGGATACACCTTGTTAGAAAAGAACCAGTTAAAGTGGTGTTTTGCTTTGTCAAATCAAAGGTCTTTTTTTATAGTCAACAATAAGTACAATGAGATCTTATATTCTCTGAATCTTTGAATTGTCTGACGGTAGAAATGTGGTTTGCCGTAGACTATCACTTAAAATTCCTCCTGTTCCCTTCTTACGCCTTCATCATCAAAGATGCCCAAAACAGGTATAAATTGTTGTAATATTTTTAGAAATGTGAAAATAGCCATATAGATCAATAATTATTGCTATTTTCGCAGTTGCTTTTTGGGGTAATAGTAAGCCTTATGATTTAATTTGATTACCCATCTCTCAGATCTCTTGAAACTCGATCCCTCAACTTACTTAAAAACTTTGCTTCCAGCAGGAACGTCCTCTCTGTATATTTCATCTAGTCCAGGGGTCAGCAAACTATGGTTTACTATCACATCTGACCCACTACCTGTTTTTGTATGGCATATGAGCTAAGAATGGCTTTTACATTCTTAGGTACAAGAAAACTTTATTTAAAAATATAAAAGCCATTTTTTTTCCCTGCAGGCCTTACAGAAATAGTCAGTAGGTTAGGTTTGGCTGGCAAGATAAAATTTGCTGATACCTGGACTTTAGCTTTTCTGCTCTTTCCATCTCTGTTTTCTTTAGAATAGATTTTGACATTAAAATCCAGTTATGGTGGGACTACTGCCAATCATGGAAGAAGAGTCTCTTATAGAAATCTTGATAGCTTTTATGATTTGTTGATTCTTCATTGTCCTTCTATTTATATCTTAAAATGTCTGGGATGCCCTGACTTAATTGGATCTCTTGCCACTCTTTTTATAAACTTATTTTTTCCTCCATGCTTTCCACTGTTTCATGAAATAATACTGTTAATAATTGTTTTCCGCCATCCCCCTCCATAAGGTTTTGCAAATGCCTCTCTATTCCAAATGGTAGTGACCCTAGTTTCCATCTATCTTTGCTTGGCATGGAGATCATTGATCTCTTCACTGAAGCAATTGGTTTACCTCTATTAGATGGTGATACCTAGGCAAATCACTTAACTTTTCAAGCACCTCAGGCAACTCTGTAAGACTAAAATGCAGAAGAGTTGCTGATAAGAATTTGTAGAAAGACTTTTGTTACCAGAAATTCCATACCTTAATGAAAATATGAGTATGAAACTGTAATAAAAAAAATAATGACAGCCTATATCACTGTTTATTCTTTTATCCAGCTCTCTCTTTTATTATGTCAACAGCTTATCTAAATTCTTTGCATTCGAATTGTTCACCATGTTTCCTTCTCATTTTATTCTTCCAGTTTTATATTGATGTTGATCTTTATTTTAAACAAGTTGATTGTGTAAGATAAGTGATTTGGAATTAACACATCAATAATCTGTCATTTCTTGTCAGTCAAAATATTACCGGTTTCATCCTCTGATTTTATTTGGTGCTTGCCATATCTCCCAACTCTCTTCTTAAAGACAAATATTTGTGATGTATAAGCACAAGACTTCTAATGAGCTACAGCCTTTGACCTTTCTTGTTCCTCACTCTTGAACCTTGTTTTCCAACATATTTTTGCCATCCTTTGCATTAAAGTTACCAAGTATTAGTGGATATGTTGATTTCATTTGGAATGCCTTAATATTTTTATTTCTCTGCTTCCTCACCAACAATGGATGTTGGTGTATAATTTACAATTTTCTTCACAGTGTGATTTTTTTTGGCATGTGCTTATGAGTATTGAGTATATATGTTTCATGAAATGTAGTAATGATGTTTTTTGCTGCCATTAGATGTAAAATAAAATTAACTTCATTAGGTCTTTTTGCCTTCCCAAGGTAAACCCTGTGATTCATCTCTCCATTTAACCATAACTTTCTTTCATCTCTTCATTTCATTTATTGCAAGACTATCAAGAGTGATATAATTTTGTTCCTTCAGCAATATATCAACTTGCTGGTCACTGGACAAGTCTTTCACATTTAGAGTACCAATATTTAATATTTAAAGATGATCTTAAAACCATGTGACTGTCAACTGCCTCTACCTGGTTTTTCATCATTCTGCCACCATTGTTACAGAAATAAAAGGGGATTGATTAAGATTGTTTCTTAGATTGCTATAGAATCCATTGCCAAGTGATTATCCTATCCATGTGGTTCCTCCATACCTAATGTGGTCCTCAAAAAGTATACTCTCTCTGCAAAAAGCTCTCTCTCTCTGCCTGAAACCTTTCTAAAAAGGCTCCACAACAGCTTTCATTCTGCTGGCCTAGCCTTTAAGAACCTTTAAGAACTCCATACCACAATGAGGCATCCGAGTAGATCTTGGTGCCCTAACACTTAAGGATATTGTTTTTCTGAAATTCTTTATGTTTGAGGTAATAAGTGAAAAAGCTTTTAATATTATAAGAAAAGGGTAATCCGTAGATTAAGGGACATTTTATTTTAGAGATGAGTATATTCTTGGAATTGAGTATAGCAAGATTTGAATTTGCAGCCAGTAATCCAGGCTCCTGCACTAATACACTATTCCAGTATTCCTTTGTGGTTTAGAGGTAGGCCTGGATTCTCAAAGTCTGTGTCACAGGAACGCAAACAGGCCTTATTATCTGTAAAACCTTCATGTTTATAGAGAAACTCATCTATAGCCAAAGGAACAGCCTTGCTAAGTTTGGAGAGACTTATCATCATCAGTCTGGCCACCATGTGATGATTTCTCTCCCCCTCAACTGCCCCTCCAATTCAAGCAAAGAATGGGCTGTGGTCTGTTTTGGTCTCCACTGATGAAGTCAGGTACAATGCAGGTTCAGTTATTCATATGAGTAGTTTATTTAATAATTAGCTTTTACATGGAACTTTAATTGCCTTATACTTGTAATTCTACAAAGAAAAGCATAAATCCTATTATTTGACCAATTATTTTTAAACAAGATCTTTAAAAATAGAAAACATGAACCAATCAATTCGTGATATAAATTGGTGGATTTAATTTTAAACTGTTCTCCTTGATTTTTAAACTTCTTACCTGATTGTTAACAGATTTGTTCTGATACCTTATTTTTAATAAGAATTTTTCCGCTTTTGTTGTCAATGATACTTTTGCTGTCATAGTTCTCAAATTTTGTATTCTTCTGCAATTAACTTCTATTTTTTCTTAAACTTGCATGTATTTTAAGCATACTCTTATTTAACCTTTATGTTTTATCTCAAAATGTATGCTGTGTTTCACTTTTCTAGACTGTGGCATGTCACAACAGATGAAGCATTTTGTCTGGATTCAGCTTTGCTCACTAACCACTCAGTGAATTCACTCATTTTAGTATCTTCTGACTCCCCTGCTCTGTCTCCATGGAGAAGTATGTCAATGATAGTGTGGTGTGTGACTCCATGGAAACAGACGTATCCATCTCTACAGATCTGACTGATTAAATCAAATACCTTCTGTGCTGCACATTGTCATGGAAGAGGATTGAAGAAGTATTCCTTGAATAAGACATGTTTTAGTGGCATCTCTGAGTATTTAAGATAATATGGTAGATTTCTTTTTTTAACAGATTTAGATCTACTATATTCTAGATTAGGTACTCTAAAACTTCATCCAGTCAATCCTGACATAATACAGTGATCCACTAAGTGAGATATTAGTTCTTTATCTCAACGTCATCATTGCAAAGGGGCCTCACTTAATATTTTCAAGATGCTTTACAATCAAGTTAATCCTTCCATGCTCATTATAAAATCAATCAGTGTTTATTTTTGTACTTGGAAGATGATGACACTGAGATACAAAGTTTGAGTGAGTGCCATAAACATAATTGGGAACATACTTTAGATGATATAGTCTAATATTATGTACAGAACAGTCCACTGGCAAAAGTCATTTCTTAATTTTAGAACTTTCTCAAGAGAAACAATGTGATGTTTTTAGAAAATTCTGTTATGTTTCAATTTTATCATCAGTTGTATATATCATTAAAGAGTGCCAGTTTGTTAAATATCTTTATCTTGGAAAGAACTTAAGATTTCATTAGCTCTTTTTCAGAATTATGTTTGCATGAAATCCTTTCCTCTGATGAGTAAATCCTACCTAACCGTGTTTTCTTGTCTATGCTGTTGCCCTTTCCTTCCAGTTCTGTTGACAGCTAGAGATGTTCTACAAGTAGCCCATTGTAGGAATTTTACTCCAATGAATTGTTGAAGATTTATCACTTAGGTAGAATTTCAATTTATAGTCACATCTGCAATGCAAAATGCATTAATAATTTTTCTAAATCATTTTACAAAAATAATAAAAAGCAATAAAGCCATTTGGTGTGTACTCAATTATACCATAATTATTACTGATATCTTTGGCGGTGGTTGTTTTTTGTGGAGTGGGGACTAAGAATGAGTGTCTTTTTCTTCTTCTGTGATGTTAGCTCCTGATGTCCCTTTTGTACACATTCATAAAATGCTCTGTAGCATTTTAGCTCATCCCCTAAATTTAGCAGATAGATAAGGGAGTAGGGGAGGAGAGTGGTCAACAGAAGTAGGAAAATGGGATACCCATTTCAGTTCTTTTTCCTCTTTATCTAAAAGCCTACTTGAAAAATACAAAGATTATCAAGTGCTTTGTAAATTGTGAGGCCTACAGTATATACACTGTAGAGAAGAAACTAGGTCTTACTTAGAGAAAAGTAATTCAGTCTAAAACCTCGGGTGATAAGGTAAGTGATTATCCACATGGTCTCCATGAACACTCACAGACTACAAAGATTACACTTACCTAGAAGCTGAGAAATCTACCCATTAGGCCCAACTAGTTATACATTATGAATATATCAGGGTTATAAATCCAGACAATGGAGGTTTCAAAAGCTCTCCCCATTTTATGCCTGCTTCAGGACTGCCATATAAATCTGTAAGTAGATGTAGATCTACATTTTGTCCTTGACCTCACTCAACAGAAAAGATCTATAAGATGATAAAATGCTGAATCTTACTGGTGAGCATTCCAAGAGTAGTGCCTTTGTCTCATTGTTTCTTCACAGTACTTTAAGTGGGAACTTAATAAATGTCTGGTTTTTAGGTGACCGTGATTTGGGAACTGAATTTTTTGTCGGTCTGTTTTATGGGTTAACTTTACCAAATGTATTCATCTGCCGGGGGCCAACTTTTTATGAGGAATTTCTCTTAAGCTTTGCTAGGCTGGTCCTCAGACAGTTGTTCCAAAGCCTATCACCCTGCTAGTACTTGAACCGTTTCCAGCGTGGTAGAACCTGACAGAACTTGTGCCAACAAAGCTTTCAAAAACTCAGGGACATCTGTATAATAAGGCATTGAAACAAATGCAGGTGGAGCAGTAGATAGGGCACTGGCCCTGGAGTCAGGAAGACCAGAGTTTAAATTCAGCCTCAGACACTTAGTAGCTGTGTGACTCTGGGTGAGCCACTTACCTGAGATTGCCTTCCCCCCCCCCCAAAAAAAAAATTGCAGGTGTAGTTTTTTTCTCTTGGACCTACTGTTCTCCCTGTCTCAAATTCTCTGCTGCTACTTAAGCAATGCAAAACTTTTTTGTGAGAACAGACTAATATGTTGTGTATTGTTTATGTCTTCATTGGCACCAACTACAGTAGTAATAATAAAAATTAACTTTCATCCTAGCCAAAGGTAAGGAAGAGCTTATTCAGATATGCAGGAGAGGAGAGGAATAACTAATATGTGAAAACATTAGGATACATCTTTTGTGACCAGAAGAAAGGAGTAAAGAGTGATAAGATTAAGAAATTATGAAGATAAAGGAAGATAGCTGAGGAGCTCATGTCACCTCTCAGTATTGTTAGTTATTTTGGAGGTTAGGTCATCTATTACAAGTAGGGGGATGGGGCTATAGATCTGTAAATGTTACCTTTGAGAATGAGGTCAGAGTAGAAGAATTGTTAAGTAGTGTTAGTACCAAGCTTAAGGCAGATAATTATTAATTTATTATAAATTACTGTGAATTTGTAATGCATGAAATCAGGTCATTTTTTTGTGACTTTCTGTAATGGTGCTCAGCAGTTCTGGAGCCAGAAGCAAAGGAACCAAGTGGTGGGGGTTTCTCTGGGGTAAGTATACATCAGGAGAACAAATGATTCTAAGATAGTAGCTATGAAAATTGCAGTATCAAACTATATGGTCAAGACTTGATAACGACCTAAGTGAAGGCAGAATGAAGGAAGTGGACTGGAGAATAGGAATGGGTCAAGAGACCTGAGATCATGATGAAGGCAAAACATATGATTGGTTACAAGAGAAGAAGTTATGGTCCTCCCTGGTTGTTGAAGGTGGTAGAATTCCGTGAAATGGTGAAGTCTAAGGTGTGTCCAAGTTGCACCTGGGGGGAATGAGAAAATGCAGAAGTGAACTTTGAAGGAAACTAGGGCTCCCAAGAGAGAGATGACAACAGAGTATATTCCAGACATAGGGGACAACCTGTCTAATGGCATAGAGAAAGATACGAGCTCTGTGTGAATGACAGCAAGAATGTCAGTTTGTGGTGGACTGTGTGAATTGGAATAATTAAAAATAAGTCTGGGAAAAGTATGTGGGAGCCAGGTTTTCATGAACTTTAAACACCTAACAGAGTTTGTATTGGATCCTAGACTATAGGCAAGAGGGAGCCATTGGAATTTTTTTAGAGCCAGGTGAGTGACATAATCAGAAGAAAATTACTTGCAGCTGAGTAGAAGATGATTGGCAAGAAGAGATGAGTCAAGGAAAGCAGTAAACTACTGCTGTAGTCAAGCTAAGAGGTAGCAAACACCTGAACTAGGGCAGTGTCTTTGTACAGAAAGGGTGCAAGACATGCTGTAGAAGAACTGATAAATCAGGCTTGGCAACTGTTTTCTTTGTGGTGTGAAGGAGAGAGGAGAGTCAAGAATGCTAGCTCTGCTTTTGAATCTGAGTGACTAGAAGGCTGCTAGTACCCTTGATACATATAGGGAAGTTCAAGAAAGGAGAGTTTGAGGAATGTTGAATTTGAGATATATTTAGGCTCTCCAGTTTGAAATGTGCATTAGGTAGTTAAGGAGAAAGACTGAGTGGCTATATCTGTGTAAAGATTTTCGAGTTCTCTACACAGAGATGATTGAACTCGTGAGGTTGCCAAGAGAGAAAGTATAGAGCAGTGGTTTCAAACTCAAATAGAAACAAATCTCTTATGGTGGCATATTGACTTAGAAAACCACAAATTAATGTTATGATGTATTGAATTTTTACTTATTTTGTTAAACATCTCCCAATTACATTTTAATCAGGTTCCAGCTGGACTCTACCTGAAAGTTGGACCCCTCTGGTGTCAAAAAGAGGGAACAGGATAGAGCTTTAGGATATATTCATAATTATGGGCTGAGACATGATTGATAATCCAGCAAAGGAAGGGA
>CM053624.1:221182964-221205660 GCA_028646595.1 Phalanger gymnotis
GCTTCACTGATGAACCTCATGGCTTCTGAACTTTTCCATCTATCCAGCAAGTCAACATTTTTATTTGTTATCCCAACCAGAGTGTGAGTTCCTTGAAAGCAAGAATTCTTACTTTTTCTGTTTTTAGCCCCCCCACATTTAGCAAAGTAAGTACTTAATAAATTTTTTCACTTATTAATAAATGTTTATTTCATTTATATAACCATAAAATAATTTGTGATAAATGCATTAGAATTGAAAACTACAGATAATATATGTTAATTTCAGTTACCTCTTTTGAAACATTTTAAATCTCTAAAACCAAATTAATATTTGCTACCCAGGATGCGTGTGTACATATATACTACCCGTGTGTGTATACAGTGGTTGTTCAGTAGTGTCTGACTTTTTGTCACCATGTTTGGGGTTTTCTTGGCAAAGATACTGGAGTGGTTTGCCATTTCCTTCTCTTTCTCATTATAGAGATAAGGAAACTGAGGCAAACAGAGTTAAATGACTTGCCCAGGGTCACACAGCTAGTAAGTGTCTGAGGCCAGACCTGAACTCATAAAGATGTCTTTCTTTCTCACTTCACTCTATCCAATGCACTGCCTAGCTTCCCATATATAATAGACATGTACATAAATATGGATAGATAATATACATATAGTGATATGGGTAGAAATAAATATTTTTATACTCCGGATTCATAGCTATAGACTTCAATTCTCCCATTTAATTTATACCTGTTGCCTACAGATACATTCACCTTTGAAAACTTTACTAAGTTATTAATGCAGTCTCATTTTTTTTTTAACACACCTAGTTAGTTGTTTACTAGGAAAAGGTAGGCCCAGGCGGTGAAGTGTTGACATTACTCTTGGACAAATATGACCACATTGTGTTTGTTGAATGAATCATTTTAACTCTTACAAATTCATCCAATATTTTAGCTTTTTATTAAGTGCATACAGGTCTTCAGCTCAAAGACTCAAATGTATGACCGCATTATTTGTAGAATGAAAGAATGATTTTTAATCTCTTTTCCAAATCCATCCAACTCTCTCAGCTTCTGTTTAAAAATAAACAAAGGTTGGTGAAGAGCCTCAGTTAATTAGGAAAGCTACTTTAAAAATGTTTCTTCCTCTGTCAGCTAAAATGTTCATCTTCCCATGCTATCAAGGTTACAATCCGAACAGTAGTCCTTCAGTATCTAAGTACTTTAAGTCCATGATCTCTTCAATATGAACACTCCCTTTAACAATATAGACCCCATGCTTTTTCACCTTGGTGATATCTTCTTGTAAATCTAGCTTAGCTGATCTACCTGTTGTACTAGAGACCTTCCTTAATTGATCTTTATGTTTTTTTTAAGAGGCACTCAGGGGTTCAGTGACTTGCCTCGGGGTTATACAGCTAGTGTCAAGTATCTGAGGCTGTGTTTGAACTCATGTCCTCCTGACTCCAAGGCCTTAATTGGTCTTCTATTGTTTCATGTGTGTTACTGCAGCATTTGGATGGTATACCTGTTATCATGGTGCTTCACCCTTGAATATTTATTAGTGATATTTGGGGATTTCAAGGGTTTTTTTCTTAAGCTAATCAAATTCTGACATTTTTTGTACCATTGTTGAACCGATTGCATCTCTGGGACTAAAGACAACGTTTGAAGTTTTCAGCTCTGACCTCAGACTATTTTACCTTCCTTTTGTCAGTCCAGGCCAAAATGCCCTCCTCCAGTGTGGCAGTTTGGTGTTTAGAAGAAAACAGCTTCTTGTGCCGCTTGCCAACCTACTTCTTAACATTTGACAGGAGAAAGTGCATTGTTTTTTATCTGGAGTTTTCACATCATTGCTAGCAGCAAATCCCATTGTTCTGCTGGACAAGCTTCTCCCAGTCCTGTCCTTCCTGGGCCAGATCTGCATTTGCTTCTGTAGCTCCTCCTCCAATCTGATACAGGTTTGAGGTTGAGTACCCAAGGACATGACTATTCTTAAGTTTCTAAAATATGTCATAACACTATAGAGCTAAAATGTCATAGCACTATAGAGTTTCTACCGGTGTGCTTTCCATTAAGACTCATCTGGTGGTCACAATTTTCTCTTAGCAAAGGCATTTATTACGAACACATAGTAAAGGCTGTTTCATCTTGGATCCAGGCAGATGCTGCTCAGGGTCACTTTCCACTGTCCACAGGCGATTTATCCTTGAATGTACTGCAGGTTCTGTATTGTTTCTCTTTCATTTTGGAAGAGGACCAACAACATTACGATGGATGATGTCTTGACATGGCACGAATTGGATTTCAGTGAGGCAGAGTTGTGCAAAAATGTCAGCCTCACTCTCTCTTCTAGAGTCATTGAAGTCCAGTAGCAAGACAAAAATCAAAATGACTAGCTTACCTTACTTGGGCCAAGAATTGGGAGAGAAGGGTCTACTCTTTTTTTTTTTTTGGAGACAGGGAAAAGTGATTTGCCCAGGGTCACACAGCTAGTAAATGTCCAAGGCTGGATTTGAACTTAGTCCTCTTGACTCCATGGCCAGCGTTTTCACCACTGTACCACCAAGCTGCCCCAGAACATTTTGCTCTTAAATGGATTATTCAGGAGCCTCTTACCCTTATTCAGTCACCACTAATTCTATCCTTACTGCCATCCCCCATACATACAATTTTTACCCAGATTTCTCAAAAAAAGTAATTTAGGCTTTTAAATAAGTCAGGAAAAGATTTTGTAGAGGGCATTGTTTTCCTAGAAGTTGGATTAAATATTGATAGTTTCCTTCATTCAGTTACAAATGAAATAATAGGTTGTAAAGTGCTTGGCACATTGCCTACCACATAGTAGGCACTGTTGTTCAGTCACTGCATTCTTGTCCCACTCTTTGTGACCCTATTTGGGGTTTTCTTGGCAAAGATACTAGAGTGGTTTGTCATTTCCTTCTCCAGCTCCTTTTTACACATGAGGAAACTTAGGCAAAACACTTAGGTGACTTGCGCAAGGTCACAGCTCTTAAGTGTCTGAGGCTGGATTTGAACTTGGCTCTTCCTGATTCTAGGCCCAGCTCTCTATCCACTGTGCCCCTATACTATGGGGCACTACATAAATGTTTATTCCCTTTCTCCTCCCTTCCACATCTGAAAAGAACTTTAGAGTGGGGAAGAATTTATTTATAAATCTAGTATTTTAAAATTAAACTTTTTTTCAATTAACAAGCATTTATTTTTAATTCTTTCTCCTATCTCCTCCCCCTACTGGGAGGGGGGAAAAGGGAAAATAAATGTAGAAATAAATATCATCAAGCAAAACAAATTCCCACATTGGCCACGTGCAAAAATGCCCGTCTCCTTGTGCATATTTAATCCATCATCTCTCTGCCAGGAGGCAGGTGGTGTTCTTTATCAGTGGTCCTCTAGAATCCTGGTTGATAATCGTGCTGCTGAGATTTCTCAAGTCTTTCCAAATTCTTTATCATAATAGTGTTATGATGGTACAAATTGTTTTCCTGGTGCAGCTCACTTCATTCTTCATCCGTTCTTAAGAACGTCAGGTTCTGCTAAAACCACCCCCTGCGTAATTTCTTACAGCACAAAAGTGTTCAATCATATTTGTAGACCATCATAACCCTGACTGTTGGGCTCTCATCAGCTTCCTATTCTTTTCTTCCACAAAGTGTGCCCCTATATTTTTGTATACCACTTTAGAGGCTGTGTACAAAAGCTGGAATAGCTGGAAACTGCACTAAGACTTTTGGGACACCTGTCTATCAGACCAGTTCCTCTTTATTTGATTTCTTTGGGGGTATAGGACTAATAGTGGTATCACTGGGTCAAACACTACACACAGCTGAGTAATTTGGGGTATATAATTTTAAAATGCTATTTAGAATGGCTAGACCAATTCACAACTCTGCCAACAGTGTAGTTAAGTAATGTACCTGTTTTTCCATGATCCCTGTGACATTTGTCATTTTGCCAGTCTGATGGGTATGAACTGGGTCTCAGAGTGGCTTTAATTTTTATTTTTCTAGTTATTAGTGATTTGGAGCAATTTTTGTGTGATCGTTGGTAGCGTAGATGTTTTCCTTTGAAATATGACTGTTCATATCATTTGACCACTTATCTATAGGGAAATGGCTTTAAATCTCATAAATTTGAATCCATTCCTTAATATATCTTGGATTAAGAGATCTTTATTAGAGAAACTTATTGCAAAGTTTGTTTCTAATAACTTGTTTTGCTCTAAATTTTAGTTTTGGTTATCTTCTCTGATCCTCTCTATCTCTTGTTTATTTATGAACTCTTCCCCATTCTAGATCTTAAAAGGTAGTGTTTTTTCCTTGGTTCTCTACTTTGCTTTATGATGTCACATCTATCTGTCATGTATCCATGTGAAGTTTATTTTAGCATATAGTGTTAGATGTTGTTCTATATCCAATTTCTGCCAAACAACGTTTCAGTTTTTCCAGTTTTTATCAGATGATAAATTCTTACCTCAGTAAATGTGGTCTTTGGGTTTATTGCTGCTGTGTTCTTTTGCTTCTGTGTGTTGGGTTCCACTGACTGACATTTTTTTCAGCATCAAATCATTTTGATGGTTACTGCCTTGTGGTCTGGTTCGAGATCTATTACTGCTATGTCCCCTCCCTTCCTAATTGTTTTCATTATTGAAGATTTACTTCAGCTGAATTTTAATTTTTTCTAGTTATACAAAATATAAATATATTAAATAGTATGGTTATTTTATTACATTAACTCAGCCTGCCCATGAGAAATTACTCTCTCTCCAATTATTCAAGGCTATCCTTGTTATTGTAAAGACTTGTTACTGCTAGGTTGTTACTGTTACTTGTAGTTGTAGTAATATTCATATGTTCATATAGTTCCTCTGTATCTTGGCAGGTATGCTCCCATGTATTTTATAAATTCTACAATTACTTTAAATAGAATTTCTCTTTCTACCGCTTCCTGCTCAATTTTATTGGTAATAAAGAAAGGCAGATGATTTACATGGAGTAGATAGGAGAAATGAATTCTTGCTCCTGTATACTCTACCTTCCTCTCCTACAAGTTAAAGACTTGTTTCAATTATTAAATCTAATATTAAATTTAAATTAAATTAATTTATAAATTATAAATATGTTATCTATAATATATTATAAAATTATTGTAAATTACATTTATTAGATCAACCAAAGTACTTTTAAGTTCATATGGCACATTTCACAATCTGGAAATTATCATTCTTCCACCAGAATACAGACCCACCATAGGTGATAGGCCTAGTGGTAACACCCACACATTCATGGTTTTGGTTTTAACATGGTTTTAACACACAGAAGCTATTTTATAAAATTTTCCTAGGTTTCTACTAGTGCTATTGCTTACAAAGACCTGTCCCAACCCAAAGACCTTCAGTCAGAGCTGTAAGGTTTTTTGCACTTATTGCCATGAACATAAATGATCAGCTGGCATTGGGATGATGAGTGACCCCTGAGAATTAAAATTCTCCATTGTTATTTTATGAGATTTTTTTGCCTTGGGTTAGGCAATGTCCTATACTATCTTGTGGAATCAGCTGCAATTACTCTAGATCTGGCACATAGTTTCTTGCGAAAGATCTGGGTGGAAGAGGTTTTCACAAAGCCCTTATTTCATTGTCTTGATGGTCATGTGACCAATATGATAATTTTGATAAGTTAACAGTATTGAAAAATCATACGCTCTTTTGAGAACAGTTAACTCATTACAATCTGCTCCTTATCCTTTTAGGAAACCGTGACCTGAAAGACAAAGAAGATCAGTTTGGGAGAACCCCTCTCATGTACTGCGTGTTGGCTGACCGCGTCGATTGTGCAGATGCCCTCCTGAAGGCAGGAGCAGATGTCAATAAAGCTGATCACAGCCAGAGAACAGCACTGCATCTTGCGGCGCAAAAAGTAAGGAAAAACATCCCATTAAAGCCTAAGTAGTTCATGTGGTACTTATTACTGAGTTAGTTCAACTACCTTCATATTACATTATTAGCTGTCCTACTTAGAAATTTAGAAATAGACTCATGCTTAGATGTGTTGTGTGAATTAACTATGTATTTGTAAAGTGTTCATTCCATAGACTAAGCTCCCATTACTAGGTTGGACTAAAGAAAAATAATTCAACGGAATTAGAAAACCTTACATTCTGTCTTTAAAATGAGAGTATTAACGTTGTTTAATGGCATTTTCTCAGTGGTCGTAGAATCACAGAATTTTAGGGCAGAAATCAACTTTAGAGTTCATCCAATCCAGTCTTATTTTTGTAGACAAGAAAACTAATGTCTAAAGATTTTTTTTAAATTAATTTGCTCCAAATCCCACTTACTTAACAAGTTGATTATGTTGCTCTATTCAACTATCAACCAGACTTTTGGTCATTATAGGAAAATAAACAATAAAAATAGGTTGTGATAAAAAATTAATAGTAATATTGAGTCATTTCCCTTTTTTTGGACTGGACCCATAATTTCATTGGTACAGGGGTTGCCTTGTGGAGAAACTTCACTTATAAATGTAGCTTGGCACCTGTCACATAAGTTATAGTCTTGTTTGCTGATAACTAAAAGGCTAAGTGATTCATCCAAGATCATATACTCAATATGTATCCGACTCAGAACTTGACTCTGAGACTATCTCCCTATCATCTATGCCATACTGCCTCTCCATTAAGTTATATTAAATCTAATTAGTAGGCTTTCAAATTTCAGACAACTGGCACAAATTTCAGGACTAGCACAATGGTCCTCTCTATTCTATTCCTTTTAAAAATGCTTCATTCACACTCTTCTTTTTAAATATGATGTTCCCTTCTTAATAACTCTTGTTCTCTTCAATAGAATCCTCTTTTAATTAAGTACAGATTAGCAAGACAAATCATCACATCTAATCCATCTTTTCCATTATTGCCCAACCACTCTCCTTGTTCCCAGCACTCTGATTCTATCTTCTGAAATCCCTCCCAGACACCATTTCTCAAAGATCACTAGTAGCAGTTCTATGGTGAGATATAAAAAGGGTTTCAGTATCATGACATGTAATTAGTCTGATCAAGAGATTTGAATATTTTATCGTGGCTGTGGTCTTTCTTTCTGTATCTTTACTTCTCTTAGGTTTTATGCTTATTCTACCCTTTCCATTCTCTTAATTGGAAAAGATAATACAAGTTGAGTAGCTCTGCCTTCTCTTTATCATCCATTAACATTACTTATTCTTATCCTAAAAATTGCTTTAAAAGGGGTCCCTTTTAGCATTTTTTTGGTTAAATCTCTGCTCATACTTGACATTAGCCTTCCTAATGTCTTCCTTATAGGTTTAGGCTACTCTTTTTTATCGATCCCTGGTTAGGTCTTATTTTTCCTGTCTTTTATACATGGTATTTTTGAATCTGAACTGTTTTCTACCCAAGATATTCCTCCTCCTTTTTCTCCCTTATTTTTCATTTTGTGATCAAAATTTCATTTTAAAAAGCCATTCCTCTGGCACCATATTCATTTTTATAATCTCTGCCATAATAAATCACTTCTGATGGAATGAGAGATGAGACCTATAGGCTTAGAAATTGTCATAATACAGTCTGATATTCTCAAGCTGGAGACAACAGCTGGGAGAAGCATGGGTCAGCCATCTGATTACCTTAAAATATAATTTACTCAGCAAATAGGCAATCACTGCGGGGTAAGGTCCAATTTAGAAATGTGAGTTCATACCAGAGAACTACAGTGTTAAAGGGAAAGATAAACAGACAGGATCTAGGTCAAACAGAAAACAGCAGATCCTGGTGGAATGGGGAGGGGAAGAGTGGGAAAGGGAGAAATTGGACTTTTCACTAAGAGCCTGAGATGATTTGTAACACTCTCAGTTTTCTAGGAACTTAGTCACTCTTGTGTCTAGTCATAAGACACTGGCCTACCTTTTATTTTCTTTATATTAGCCTCATGGGACAGCTCCCCACTAATCTCAAGAAGTACCTTCCAAGAAGATGGCCATCTCTAAATGACTGTGGACATCTCACCATGGAATCATTTCTACCTTTAAATGATCTATATGAGATCATTTAATCTTTTGTCAAGAGTTAATCATTTGAGTGTTGTAAAATGTGGTATAAGGCAACAAAACCCCAACATCCCAAATCCTGTCCTTTAATGCTGTCACTTTTTCCCTTTCAAAGATATCAAGTTCAACTACAAGAAGAAAATGTCCCCTGTGCTCCTAAATTTTCAGTTTCCTACTCAGAACCTTAAAAGGCACTAGAGATGTGTTCCAAACTTCTTCATGTAGTATCATTCCCTTATGACTCAGGAGTGAGTAATAGTCTTTAGGTTAGGTGAATCTTGACATGGGCTCTATCATATTTGATTACACACTCCAAAAAGAAAACACTTTTTCACATTAGGTCCATATACAACCATCCCTGTCCACTTGAGGAGTCACCAACAACCAGTGTGAATATCCTCGATTCTAATTTTAACAGAGGTGTTCATCCTTGCTTGTGCCTGAGTATTATTGTTTGTTTCTTAGTCCATGGGGTGCTATTTCTTCAAAAGATATTGATTCACCCATTGTAGGGAAACTCTTATGTAATAATACTCCCATTACATACCTTAATTAGTAAAAATTATTCTTTCTTCTTGTGACAAATTCTTCTACTTGCTAACCTTTTCAATACAGGTTTCTACTGTGCTATACCTCTTTAGGATATTTTTTATCTATGGCTTTCTTCCTGGATCATCTCTTTTCACTTATATCCTCCCAGATAAGCTAGTGCATACAAAGATATTTCTTAAGCCCTAAAATTTCTTTTCTAGCAAATAGATTAGCTTAAACTTACAGTATATACAAACATTGACTACCATGGCAAGCCAGGAAACAGTATGTACCCTATAAATCACTACTGTGATTCTCTGCTCTCATTCTTCCTGGGTTTCAAGTTTGAAACACCATGCTTGATTCTCCCTGGAAATTGCCATGGTAAACTACTTGTTTCAGTGTCTCTTTGCTGGAGCTCCTGCATGTAGCAATTTTGGGGAACTGTGCCTTTAAATTTGGTTGTATTCCTCATCAACACTAATTCCATTCTTGGTGTTACTAATCGAGATCCATTAGGACAGCTAGACATCACATCTACCAAGAGGACGTAGCTCCCGCAGTAAACACTCAACTTTGTTTTAATATTCTAAAATATCTCAGCTAACTTTTTCTGCTTTATCATCTTTTAGGGTACTTGTACTCCTTGTTTAGGCCCTATCCTAGGAGTTCTTAGCCTATGATTCTTGAACTTGAATTTTTAATGAATATGTTAATTTTATTTCAATACAATTGCTTCCTTTTGCAATCCTATGTATTTTTTATGTGTGCATTTAAGAACATTATTATAGGAATGGGTACATGACACCAAAAAAAAGGTTAAAAATTCCTGATTTAATATATCATGTGATATGGGACCTTTTCCTGGTAATACTACTTTCTTGATATGTGCCCTATTAGTCCACAAAGTAAGTACTTCGCCACTCTCTATGGTCTGTAGGACTTCATAGAATGAAATGACCATCTTGGGGTGATTTAGTGATGAGCATTCATATGTAATCAACCATGTGCATACATCATATGTGTAACTGTATTATGAGGGAAAGTAAACAGATTATTATTAACATAATTACCACTTGGAATTGTTAAAAGAGCCAGGTACCAGAAAATATTTCTTGGAATGCAGGAAAGCAGTTGGAATTTGAGACTTAAGATAGAGGTGAAGGTCTTGTCTCTCTCCATTAAGATGGTAGCTATGCCACATGCAACCTGAAGCCTTCCTCTTAAGCAATGTGTAGGACTATATGTAGACTAGGAAGCTTAGTATCCGTTGTGACTTTGGCCATTCTGAGTGATCTTTAAATAAGGTTCCAAGGATTCAGTACAAGATAGTTCTCTTTCCTTTCAGAAAGATCATGAAAATTGTTTATTTGACATCTTGCCTTTATAGTTTAAAAAAAATCCAATCAAAACTCAAGGACTTTGGGGGAAGGAAAGACAAGCACATATTTAAGTGGATTTTGGGGACATCGTAGGGATGAGTGTCTCCAAGAAGAGAGAGAAACTTTATCCCTAGGATGCTTCACTAGTATTACCGAGATCACAAAAATCTAAATCAATAGTGAGTCAAGCTTCACATCAGCACCAGGATTTGGCCCAGACCACTTCTCAGACGGAAACATAGGGGTGGTGTTCCTTGATGCTTGACGATACACGTTCTTCACAGTAAATCTGTATTCTTCTGTCCGGATGCTTCTGTAAAGAACACAAGAAGTTGTCATAGAATTTATAATCCCTTCCCCCACTCCGATGTGTCTATCCATACGTAAGTACTGGGAGACATAGTGCCTCATTGATTTATTCCTTGCATAAATTCCATTACCTGACTCCTAAAGAGACTTATTCAAAGGATGTCTGCTGGGTAAGCAGTAGGATAATCTTAGTAATGTAAAAACTCCCTGACAGCGGTTATCTTCATTTGCTACCAGTGTTGTTCCAGGAGAATCAATAGCTCTTACAAGAGCTGGTTCATTTGTTTTCTAATCTTCAGGTATCATCTTATCTAAAAATGAGACCACGGAGAATTTTTGGTATATAATGGCACAATTTGGTTGCTTGAGGATGAGCACATTTTTGTGATCACACTAATATTACAGAAGCTGAAGAACTTCTAAATCAAGAGCTGTGGGAAGAGCATTCTTCATCCTAGTCTTGCTCAATGAAGGAACCCTGAACATCTTCAGAAGGATTTCTATGTATGAGGATCACACTGATAGCATTTAGAAATGTTTCATCGAGGATGGACCACAAGGCATAGTATATAGAGAGCTGGCCTCAGCATCAGAAAGACATGGGTTTGAGTTCCACCCACGGTGTATGCTGGCTGCCTAAATTTGGGCAAGTCACTTAGCTTCTCAGTGACCTCAGGCAGTGCCCTGAGACTCTAAATTGAAAAGCAGATGCAGGGGTAGCTAGGTCGCTCAGTGGATAGAGTGCCAGGACTAAAATTAAGAAGATTCATTTTCTTGAGTTCAAATCTGGCCTCAGTCACTTACCCCTGTTTGCCTCAGTTTCCTCATCTGTAAGATGAGAAGGAAATGGCAAACCAATCCATATCTTTGCCAAGAAAACCCCAAATGGGGTCATGAAGAGTTGGGCATGACTAAACATCATGCAGATCTGCATTTATACAAATGATTTTATTTATGGCCATTAATGACATTTCTTTATGCCATTGAAATCACAGGTCTGGACAAATGAGGAAAAAAAAATCATTGACATGATTTGCAAGTCATGTGATAGGTTTTTTTTTCCCTAGACAAAAACTTGAAATGTGGGAATGTTTCAATTTTCTTGAAGGTGGTCTCATTCTAAACCAGAGGTATGAAACTTGTGGCCCAAAGCAAAGCTCCTGAGTGTAGACTGAATCAGATTAAAATGTAATTTGAAAATGCTAAAATTAAATATAAATACCGTACAACATAGACAATGTTAATTTGAGGTTTTTTAAGTTAATATGTAGCCTACAGGGATGTGTTTTCTTTTTGAGTTGGACACTACTCTTCTAAATAACTTTCTGGCCCTCCAAATTAAATCTCCTTGCAATGTCTCTGTGTTCTCATTTGTTACGTGTACTCTGTCCCCTGACACAGCTTACAACCTTTCTACACTTACTCATTCTATGAGATTCTTATTCATGGATTTCCAGCCGCTCTTCTTAGGGGATTCATCCAACATGCTGAAGGCTTTCCTCTGATCTTCTAATATCTTGAGGGTAGAGATGTGGGTAGCACTTTGGTTCTCCATTAGTTATCTCTTATGTTAAGAGAAGGGTAAATTAAAACAGTTAACCAAAGGAATTAAATGGCCTAGGAAAAATATTCTGTGTCTACTTCCAGGCCTGCCTGAAGTCCTGCCATCATCAACACTTTTCCTTCTTTCTTTTTTTTCCCATTTCCCTTTTTATGTAACAATAGTTTGTTATAAATACAGTTCTGCTTCTGATTATTTTGCTCTGCATTACACGAAGTCTATTCATGTTTCTTGGTATGCTTTATATTTTTATAGTACCATTATATATTAAACTAATTATATTAATATATTAACTCTTATGTTAAATTAATATAACAATTTATCCAGGTATTCTCCACTATTAGATATATAGGTTGTTTTCTACATGCTTTCAAAAATCTAAAGTCATTTTGCCAACATTATTGTGTCCAAGTATCAAAAGATTAATGTCAAGTGCTTTTCCCTGAAACTTAAAAAATCTTAAAATTATAAACATCTAAATTTATTTAAATTAAAGACATTCACCTAAAAGCCTCTTTGAAAAATAAAGTTTCCATTTATAAAAGATTTTTCAAATATCTGTCATTTTTCTTCCTGTTCTTAGATTTGAGGAATCAAAGGGATTGAAAATAACATTAAAATGAGTTAGCAAATTCAATAGGAATATTAGATTGATTGTACATAATAGAATCTGAACAAGATATATCTGATTAATTGAAGGGTTATAAAAAGTCTTTTCATTAGTTGACTACATGAAAGGAAACTGGCATTAAAATATTATACTACTGAATTTATTAGTTATATGTTATAATCAGCTATGTCTGTTAGGTCACTTCCAAAGAGTTATTCCTTTTGAATTTATTTTTCATTATAGTAATTTTCAAAATTTTCCTCATTGTTATATTTTAACTACTGATCAGATTTTCTCACCTCTAACCTGAGCTTGTCAGCAGTTAAAATTGCCTATGAGTAAGTGTAACTTCATTTGCTTCAGTTAGCTAGTTTTCACAGAAAATAAACATTTATTGGGGAGACACCTCCATCAACTAAAAGATGACACCATTTGCTTTTCAATGAGGCATAATTCTGTCAGGTTCAAAAGCTCAATTGCAAGTACTGCATTTGATGGAGGAGAGAGAGGTGGGGGAGGCCCTGGGGGTGGGAGCCTGGGCCTGATAAAAGTCCACTTTAAAAAGACCTAGGGGTTTTAATGAACTGTGAGTTCGATAAGATCTAGCAGTGTGTAGTGACTGGGGGGGTGTGGGGAAAGCTAATGTATTTTTGGACTGCATTAATGTACTAGTGAAACTAGTGAGACTGCTTCTGGAATATTGTGTCCAATTCTGGGCACTGCATTTTAAAACAAGCATTGGCAAATTGTAGCATGTTAAGAGGATATGACAGACATCATGAATCATCTGTAGAGAAAATCCTATGACAAACAGTTAAAAGAACTGGGAATTTATCTTAGAAGAAAAACATAAGGGGGAAACCTAGATAGTGTCTTCAAGTATTTGAAGGACACTATCTTTGTGAATTTCCAGGGGCAGAATGAAAATGTAGAAGAAACTAAGATAGATTTTGGCACAATATAAAGAAATGGGACTTTCAAAAGAGCTCTTTAAAAATGGAATGTTCTTGCTTTTGGGAGGCAGTGTGCTTCCTGTAACTGGGAGTTTTCCAGAGGCATCTGAATGACCATCGGTCAGGTTGTATGGGAGGTGCCTACATGGGTGGGGAACTAAATTAGAAAATGTCTAAGATCTTCCAAATTCTAAGACTAATTCTGTAACTTCACTATTAGACATACTGCTGGTTATTTTATAATTCATACATTTTAAAAGAAAATATAAATTTCCTGGTTTCTTAATCAGAATTCCTGTGTTATTAATGCAGTGCGCCTGTCTGGAGAAGGAGAGATATCATCAGAGTTCCACGGATAAGACGTGGAAATGCTTGGAGTCAGTACCACTATATCAAGGATGGCTTGGGAGGCACAGTGCTTAGAGTATTGGTTGGTCTTGCTGATAGGAAGACCAGAGTGCAAATAATGCCTCAGGCATTTAACCTCTCTCAGCCTCACTTTCTTTATCTGTAAAATGGACAACATAATAATAAGCACTCACCTCACAGGCTTATGGTGAGGACCAAAAGAAAAAACATAAGAAAAGCACTTTGCAGAATTTAAGACCTATGTAAATACTTGATCATCATCACCATCCAAGCCCCTACCTTACCACGTGAAAAGAATGAAACCAGCTGCAAAAACCATAGTTTTTTTTTTAAAAAAGCCTTAGTTCTGTTTTCTTCAAATCTAGTCAACTTTTGACCCCCTCAGTCCTGTCCAAGAGGTCAGAAACTGCCATAAAATCAAGTACCATAATTTTATTTTACAAAATTGAAATTATAGAGAAATGAAATTGGACAAAAGATAATATCAAGGCAATTACTTCATCATAATGTTTCCCAAGAGCCTATTATATTCAAAGCTCCAAGCTAGAGACTAGAGTAAGATACAAAACCAAAGAAGTTCTGGAACTCACAGTCTAGTGGAGAGATCAAAACATATGAATAAATAACCAGCAGTCTTGTGGAAAGAGCGAAGAACTTGGGGTTAGGAGACTTAGGTCTGGGCCCTGGCTCCTACATTTCCTAGCTATTTGACCAGAGGCAAGTTTGTGAGACTTGATTTCTTCATCTGTAACTTGGAGATAATACCTGCACTAGTAGCTAGGGTGGTTGTGGAGAGAGTCCTTTGTGAAACTCAACTTGTCATATGATTGTGAGGTGATGATATCATTATTAGTAACATCAGATAAACTAGATCTTGGTAAGTTAAAAAAAATACCAACAAAAGGCTATGTATGGTCTAATTTCTGCAAGAGGAGGAGTTTCTGAGTGAGGGAATCCAAGAAGGCTTGTTGGAGGAGGGGGCATTTGAATAGGTGCTAGAAGCAGTTTAACAGATCTAATGCTAAGATGGAGAGGGCTTGGGAGGACCATGAATAAAACCTTAGTGGTGGGAAAGTCTTGGAAATGGGTAAGTTCAGCAAATTAAATTCAGGTTGGCTTGGAGCCCTGAGAGGAATATGGTGTGATAAGGATGAAAAGGTACATTGGCACCAGATTATAGAAGGCCTTGAATGCCAGGATAAAAAGTCTGGATTTTATCCAGTAATTAATAGTAAGCCATTGAAACGTGAGTAGAGGAATGACATGATAAATCTTGTATGTCAGGAAGCTTAATCTGTGTTTGGAATAGATTAAAAAGTAGAGTTAGACCAGTCGGAAGGCTACTTCAAAAATTCATTTGGGAGTTAATGAAGACTTATGCTAGAATGGCTACTACAGGAATAGAAAAGAAACGATAAATTCAAAGATTTATTGCTACTAGATCCAAGTGTTTTCGCCCCTTAGAAAAGTATATTAAATTATTGCTGTCGCTGCACTTAACACAATGATTACCTATTGAAGATACCATTATCTAGTTTTTTTCTGTAAAAACATAAAAAGTGAAAATCATTTGCATAGAACTAATTCCTACATCTTTTTATGTATACAATACAAAATACACCATCTATACGTGCATAGTAGCTTCCTCACTACACCACCTGCTATGTATCATTCTTATTTTCCGATCTAGTATGATCCCTAGATTCTTTTCTCTTTAAGTAGTTATTCCATATCTTAGTTTATTTTTCCTTTTTAGGTCTATACTTTTCATTATGTGCCCCTCTGATAACTATTCTTTTTCTTCCTGGCTACTTACAACCAAATTTATCTTTCAGCATATCGGCCATCCCATTTAATTAGGTGTCTGTGACCTTAGTGTGTGTGTTCTCTATACTTTTATCAAAGTTGAAGGTGAAAATAATAGATGATACTCAGTATCTGTCCCAGCACAATTTTCGTCTATTTTGCCTCACAAGGTTTATTGGGAGACACTGAATTCCATGTCATTTAAAGAGAAAATGAGCATTATGATGTTAGAAATAAACAAATATAAGAAATTTAGTTTTTATTAAATAGGTATATCCATTTTAAAAGCATGCTTATGTAAAAAACTTACTCTGAAGTGTGCTTATTAGAGTTTTGATTGTAATTATTGTAAAAGAGGTTTATTTCTCTTGCATCAGACTGTTACTTGTATAAGCAACTATGGGAATGGCACCTATGAAAAATAAAATTAATCTTAGCTTATTCAATGAGTTACCTGATTTGTTTTTCATTTAACACTCCTAATTTAATCCAAAAAAAGCAATCAGTCATACTTCTTTCATGTCTTTTCACAGAAGATACTAAATTATCAATGTTTTTGCCCTAGGTAAGGCCAATCCAGTTCTATGAATTCCACAAATGTGTTTCTTCATTAATGAGGACAAAAAACTTCACTGGTCTTACTAAGTGCATTTTAATCTTCAATAGGACTTTAATCTCCCAGGAGTTTATTCATTTAGTTTCAAGAAGATTAATGCAACTCAATTAGAAAGTTTATCTCATATTGGATATAAAAATTAAAGAAGCTTTAGGCCATGGTGAATTTTAACCTAACATTCTCCATAAATAAAATTTCAGACTAGATTCAGCCATTATTTCTATGAAAGCTGAATTTTCAATTTTCATGAGACCATATTTCCATCTTAAAGGTTTGGGAACAAATCATTGAAAGGAATACAACATTGCTGAAAAATTTAATGGAAAATGAAGGACTAGATTATACTATTCATTTAAATTTTTTTTTTGTTTTTTAACCCATAAAGAAACTTAACCTGTTCCTCTCCCTAAAGTGTAGAAGGAAACTGCCTTGACGACCATCATATGCCAGAGAAGACCACTATATATATATATATATATATGTACATATGTATATGTATATATATATGTATATACACACACATACATATATTGCTTTTTATAAATACAAAAAATTAAATCATGTTCATATTTATCCATTATCATAGTACCATTTTCAGTCTGGCTCCTGACCTCTACATTCACCCAAAACTACCCTCTCCAAAATTACTCATAATTGCTTAGTTGTCAAATCTAATGGCTTTTTCTCAATCCTAATTCTCCTTGACATTTTTGCAACCTTTGCTAGTGCTGATCATCTTCTTCTCCTTGCTAAATTATTCTCTCTAGATTTTCATGACAGTGGTCTCTTGTTTCTCTTCCAATTGCCTGAATGCTCTTCTGTCTCCTTTACTGTATCTGCATCCACATTATGTCTACTAACAGTACAGGTTCCCCAGACTCTGACTTGGGCCCTCTTTTCCTTCTATGTGATTTTATTTGATGATCTCATCATCTCCCGTGGTTTGAAGGCATTGTATCTGCTAAAATTTCTGATAATTTTTTAATGTGCATTTTTAGTACTTTTCCCCTTGTTTCCTTTAGTTCGTTAAAAAAAATTATACTGGCACTTTGCTTTATTCATTTGTCTTTTTTATTTGCTCATAAAAATTTCTGGAACTTTTTTGGTTGATATTCCTGTTGTAAAGAGATTCCTATACTACCTCTAGCTTCTCAGAAATCTGATTATTTCTATTTTTTGCTGACTTTTCGGTCTATTTTTCCTTGAGCATCTAATTACAATTTTTAAAAATATGATCTGTTCTATAATTTGAATGTGTGATGTACTTTCTGGTTTTCTATTTAGTCCAAGCAATATTTATGTAAATCAGAATCCTACCACAGCAATAACAGGGTGACCCATAAGGTCTTTAAATTATGATTATAGAAATAAAAGGTTATAATTTTGAATTAAAAGACATCTGTGCAGAAATTGGATTAATTCAGAATAGACTCTGAGGAGGTAACTAACAGAAAAAGTAATTTGTCCAAAAAAAAAAGCCCTCTAAAAGAGGAGAGACTTCTTGGCCAACAACATCTGGTAAGGATCCAAGGCTGTGTACATCTCCTTTGGGCATGACATTTTGAAGCAGACAGATAAATCGGAGACATATCAGAAGAGATTAACCGGAGTAATAAAAAAAATGTTCAAGAATTAGACCAAGAAGAAAAGGTTAAGAGAAAAAGGCATGTTTAAGCTGGAGGAAAATAAGATATTGGAAGATTTAAGGGAGTACCAGGGTGTCAGTTGAAAAATTAAGAGTTTTTCATCTCCCAGGGGCAAAAATTCCAGGGGAAAAAGAAGAGTTAGCTGTAAGCTTACAAAGGACATGATATTAAATTTGAGAAACAGTAAAAAATAATAATCCTAGTGCAAAGGAAAGTAGCTTAAGCCCTGAAGCAACATTTAAGAGGCTGAAACAAAAAAAGTAAGAAGAAAATACATGATTGGATATATTGATAAGATTTTTAAAACTATATTACATTAAAAACTATAACATTTTAATGTTATTTTTAAAAGTTATAATAATAAGGTATTAATTTTATGTATTTCAACAGTTTTGACTTCTATCCCCAGACACTAAATATAAGTCATTTGCCTATGAAAACTAAAGCCCTTTATCATCTCAGCAGAAGAAGTGGTCCCATGTGCCCAAATGAAACAGGAAAACATCTTCATATCTTAAAGTTTCAGTATATACTTGCATGAACTGAAATGATGCTATATATAGACATCTGGTCACATAACTAGCACATTTTTAATTCAGTAGCAGATGATTACATTGTTTAGTTAATCCCTGAGTGCTGAAATGTATTACAACCAAATTCAGGAAATTGAAATACTTCCCTAATTTTCACAGTGATTTCACCAGTGTGGGAATTAATTCCCTCCATACGTTCATATCACACACTCTCTATGGCGTCTGACACTGGCCACAACTTGTCCATGCTTTCCCATAAATCTTTCTCAAGGACTTTGGTTTGTAGCTCACAGTCTTCTCTCCACACCATGGCCTGACATATAGGTCAGCACTTATTATCAGAGACTGTGATTCCTTTGAAAATGCCGATGGGCTCAGTACAACAAAAGGTTCTATTTAAAGCAAATTAATGAGCATTTTTTTCTTTTTTTAAGTAATATTTTATTTTTGTCAACCAACAAGTGCTTATTTTCTCTTCCTATGACTTTTCTCACCACTACCTCCACAAACAAAATCTTGTACTAAATGTGCATAATTAAGCAAAACAAATTCTTGCTCTGGCAAAGTCCAAAAATATGTCTCCTATTCTTCATGTTTAGCCCTTCTCATGTCTTTCAGAAGACTGGTAGCATTCTTCATCAGTTCTCTGGAATCAAGTTTGGTTGCTATGCCATTGGGACTTCTTACGTCTTTCAAAGTTATTTTTCTTCATAATATTGTACTATATAAATTATTCTCCTGGTTTTGCTCACTTCACTTTAAATCAGATCATACACATTTCCCTGGCTGAAACTATCCCTTTCATTGTTGCTTTTTTTAAATTTTATTTTAAATTTTTAGTTGCTGTTCCAAAATCCCTATACCCCTCCCCCACTCCTTGAGAAAGCAAGAAATAATACCTATTTTACATATGAAGTCATGTAAAACATATTTCCACATTAGCGGAGGGAGCAGAGGGAGAGAGGGAGAGAGAGAGAGAGGGAGAGAGAGAGAGGGAGAGAGAGAGAGAGAGAGAGAGAGAGAGAGAGAGAGAGAGAGAGAGAGAGAGAGAGAGATGCTTCAACCCGTGCTCAGTGTTCATCAGTTTTCTAGAGGCAGATAGCATTTTTTCATCATCAGTCTGTTGAGATTATCATGGATCATTGTATTGATCAAAGTAGCTAAGTCTTTCACAATTAATTATTGCAACACTATTGCTGTTACTATGTACAGCGTTCTCCTGCTTCTGCTCATTTCACTTTGTGCCAATTCATATAAATCTTCCCAGGATTTTCTGAAATCATCTCCTTCATTATTTCTTACAGCACAATATTCCATCAAAATCATATACCACAACTTGTTCAGCCATTCCCCAATTGATGGGTATCCCCTCTGGTTCCAATTCTCTGCCATCACAAAAAGAGCTGCTCTAAATATTTTTGTACATATTGGTCCTTTTCCTTTGATTTCTTTAGGGTATAGAACTAGTAATGATGTTGCTAGGTCAAAGGGTATGCACAGTTTTATAACTGGTTGGGCATAGTTGCAAATTGTTCTCCAGAGTGATTGGATCAGTTCAGAACTCCACCAAGAGTGTATTATTTTACCTGTTTTTCCACATCCCCTCTAGCATTTGTCATTTTGCTTTTCTGTCATGTTACCCAATCTGATGGGTGTGAGGTGGTACCTCAGAGTTGTTTTAACTTGCATTTCTCTAATAGTAAATTTTGAACATTATTTTCATGTGACTCTTGATAGCTTTGATTTCTTCTTCTGAAAACTGCCTGTTTATATCCTTTGACCATTTATCTACTGGGGAATGTCTTATATTCTTTGACTCAGTTCTCTATGTATTTGAGAAATGAGGCCTTTATCAGACTTGCTATAAAATTTTTCCCCAGTTTTCCGCTTTTCTTCTAATCTTGATTGCGTTGGTTTTGTTTGTTCAAAAAGCGTTTTTAACTTAATGTAACCAAATTATCCATTTTACCTTCCATAATACTCTGTCTCTCCTGTTTGGTCATAAATTCTTCCCTTATTTGTGGATCTGACAAGAAAGCTATTCCATGTTCCCCTAATTTGCTTAAGGTTTATGTTTAAATCATGTACCCATTTTGACCTTATCTTGGTATATTGTATGAGATGTTGATCTCTACTTCGTTTCTGTTGAACTGCTTTCCAGTTTTCTTAGCAATTTTTGTCGAATAGTGTGTTCTTGTCCCAAAAGCTTTGAGCTTTGCCATTTAACAAGCACTAGATTACTGTGATCATTTGCTACTATGTATTGTGTACCTAATCTATTCCACTGATCCACCACTCTATTTCTCAGCTAGTATCAGATTGTTTTGATGATTACCACTTTGTAATACAGTTTGAGATGTAGTACAGCTAAACCACCTTCCTTCACATTTTTTTCACCTTGATTCACTTTGATAGTCTTCGCTGTTTTATTACTTCTTGTTGCCTCATGGAGCCATTAGTTTGCACTTGACCAATTCCAATTTTTAGGGAGTTATTTTCTTCAATGAGGTTTTTTATGCCTTTTACCATTTGATCAATTCTGATTTTTAAGGAGTTATTTTTCTTCAGGCTCCTTAAAATAAATGCTTCTTTTATCATGTTATTAATTATCTTTTCATAATTTTCTTACATAGCTCTCATTTTTTCTGTTTTTTCCTATTTTTCCTCTACCACTCTTATTTGATTTTTAAAATCAGTTTTTCACTCCTTTTTTAAACAGTTTTTTATTTTATTTTACCAGAACACAAGTACAAAATAGAGAAAAGAAACAAAAACATATCATAAACTTAAATATTGAAACTTCAATATAAAGTAAGAAAGAAAAAAGCATGTCGTGCATAGCAGAACATAGGAGAGGGTTCAAAATATGTAACAATAAATTTTCATTTCAAGAAAGCTTGTATGATAAATAATATACCTTGTATTGGAATTATCCATCTTTTCTTTGCTTCTTTGTGTTTTCTTTTGTTCTCCACTGTGCACTTTTTAACTTTGTTCTTTTTTCCCCTCCCCCCACCCCCCAGAAGGCTACAATATAATTTAGATGTGTTTCTTGATATATACATACACATTCAGATATATACATACACTTATACATATATACTTGTGTATATAGACATATACTTTCCCAAACATACTCTACTCCTGATCTTTGTTTTTTTATATTTGTACATATCTTTTGTTTCCTATCCCTCCTGCCTCCTCTACTTTCCTTCTACCCGCTACATCACCTTCCTATTACTTGCCTCCTCCACCAACCACCCTGCCCTCCTATTACTTGCCTTCCCCCCTCTAAGGATCCCTACCCTATCATCCCATTCCCATTAATCTAAACTCCCTTTACCTATTTCCTCATTCTCCCCTCTAAAAATCCCTCCCTTGTCCTCTCCCCTCTCACTACACCCCTACCATTCTTCTAAATTTAGAAGTTATACTCTTCTAAATACATATGTGTGTATATATGTATATACATATATATGTATATATATGTATATATATATATATGAAAGTAGGCTACCAGAACTACTAGCCCTCCTCCCCCATTTAAATCCTCTGTATCCTTTCTTCTTCTTGCACCTCTTTTGTACAAAATAGATACTCTTTTTAGCTGTTTCTAAATGGTTTTACTTTTTAAATTCATGTCATAGTCAGGTCTATCCCCCTCTTTCTTATGAACTCAACAATTATTAATAAGAATGTTACACATACATTTTACATTTTATGTTATATAAAAGGTAAGCAGTCTGTTCTTATAGTCAGTCTTTGGTATGTACCTTATATTTCTCTTGATTCTTGTATGTCAAATCTTCTATTAAGTTGAGGACTTTTTTTTAACAAAGTCTTCAAAGTCTGAGGGTTTGTCAAATGTCCATTTTTTTCATTCAAGATAATACTGAATTTTGAACGGTATGATATTTTTGGCCAGAGCCCCAGGTCTTTTGCTCTTTGATATATTGTATTCCAAGACCTGCGGTCCTTTAACGTCTCTGCTGCCAGATCTTGTGTAATTCTTTTTTTTTTTTTTACTTTTGAACATCTATTTTTTTAAAACCTTGAGTTCCAAATTCTCTTCCCTCTTCCCTTCCCATCCACCCTCCCTAAGAAGTCAAGCAATTCAACATGGGCCACATGCGTATCATTATGTATAACCCTTCCACAATACTCATGTTGTGAAAGAATAACTATGTTTCGCTTCTTCCTAACCTATCCCCCTTTATTGAATTTTTCTCCCTTGACCCTGTCCCTTTTCGAAAGTGTTTGTTTTTGATGATCTTCATCCCCATCTGCCCTCCCTTCCATCATCCCCCCTTTTTTTA
>CM053624.1:221206160-221256393 GCA_028646595.1 Phalanger gymnotis
GAGGGTAGACTGGGGAACAGGGCAACCAGAGTGTACGCCATCTTGGAGTGGGGGGGGTGGAAATGGGGAGAAAATCTGTAATTCAAACGCATGTGAAAATCAATGCTGAAAACTAAACATATTAAAAATAAAATTAAAAAAATATGAAAAGTAAAAAAAAATTAACTAATGAAATAAAGCCATATAATCAAAAAAAAAGAAAGAGATCTGGATTTTACTAGTTGCAGGTGATATGACAGTGTGTCCAAAACATCTTATTTAATTAAAAAAAAAGATAAGACAAATTAATTCAATCAAGTTGCAGGATACTAGACTAAACTACAAAGAATCATATTCTTATGAGAAATAAAAAGAGTAGCTCAAAGTGAGGAATTCAGTAATTCAGTTTGCCTGGGCTGAAGAGCAGAGGATTAGTATGAAGTAAGAGTCAAGTAGGATTGTGGAAATCCTTAAATGCCAGATTTAGGAGATTGTATTTTATTCAACAGGTAATAGGGAGTCATTGAAGGTTTCTGAACTGGGAAATCATTTGTAGTCAGATCTATGCCTTAGGAAATCACTTTATAACCTGTGTGAAAATGGGTTAAAAAGAAAAGCTAAATGAGAAGCCAAGAGACCAGTTAGGAGGCTATTTTAATAGTTCAGGAAAGAAGTAATGAACTGAAGTAGTAGATGAATGGAGAGAAGAGGCAAATGTGAGAGAATGTGAAAATAGATGTACTTGGGACAGCTAGGTGGCACAGCAAGTAGAGCACCTGCCCTGGAGTCAGGAGGACCTGAGTTCAAATGCAGCCTCAGACACTTGACACACTTACCTACTGTGTGACCTTGGGCAAGTCACATAACCCCAATTGCCCTGCCCCCCCTCCAAAAAAAGGAAGAAAATAGATGAACTTGACAAGGGATTGGATATAGGGATTAAGGGAAGGAAAAGAATCAAAAATTAGCTAGCTTTGAACTTGATTGACTAAAAAGATGACGATTCTTTCAAAAGAAACAGGGGGGTTTAGAGGGAAGGACAGAGACGGTAAAAGGAAGCACTTAAATTATTTCCATTTTAGATTCATTGAGTTTGAGCTATCTATGAGATATCCAGAAAGGGATGTCCAGAAGATACTTACAATCATAAATTATAGAGCTGGAAGGGAGCTTAGAGACCTCTGAGTCCAACTCTCTCATTGAACAGATGGGGAAACTGAGTCTAGAAAAGCTAAGTGACTTGCCCTGGGTCATACAATTAGTCAATATTTGAGATAGAACTCAAACTCGGGTCGTCTGATTTACAAGTTCAACGCTGTCCAAGCCTTTAACACAGCACAATCCCTTCACTAAGCTTCACTGAGAGAGAATTAGTATCATAGAAAGCTAGGGGGGATCAGAGAGACCCTCTCATCCAATGTGCTTGTTTTAAAATTGAGGAAAGCGAAACCCAGAGTTTGTGAGTTGTCCAAGGTCAAATAAGTATTAAGTGACAGAGGGATTTGAACTCAAGGCCTTTGATTCCTGGGCTGGTATCGTTTCTAGTCTACCTGCTGTAAACTGTTTTGAAGATTGTTTTTGTCACAGGTTTCTTATCACAGCTGCTGTGTCTTTACTATGACAATTACTCTGACTGGTTTCCCAGGCAGAACTGGAAGAAATGCTAGAAAGACTCTTTTTCTGTTTCCCACTTCCTGCCACTCACTCAGGATGTGCTTCTTTCTTACGTTTGTACAATTCTCTTCACTTCTCAATTTATACATTCCTTGTGATCCCAATAGGGTAAAAGTAATAGTATTAGGAAATACAATACACAGTTGTATACTAATAAATTAGATAATTAAAGGAAGTAGAAAATTATATACAACATTGTTAATTACCAAAATTTACGCAAGAAATTAATTTTTTAACTAGACCAATATCAGAAAAGCTAAGACAGATCATCAAAAATTCACCCCAACAGCTTTACAGGTGAATTTCCAAGAAGAAATAATCTCCAGGGAGAGGTACCTGTGGCCTCAAGGCCACATGTGGCCTTCTAGGTCCTTGGGTGCAGCCTTTTCACTAAGTCCAAGTTTTACAGAACAAATCCTTTTATTTAAGTGGATTTGTTCTGTGAAGTTTAGATTCAAAGGTCACTTGAGAACCTAGAGGGCCACATGTGGCCTCGAGGCTACAGGTTCCCTACCCATGCTGTAGACTCTATTAATTGTTGATAAAGGTAGAGAAAGATGGAATAATGTTTAATACCTTTTATGGGGCAAATAAGGTATTAGTTTTTTAAGCATAACAAAGATAACATCAAAGAGGATACTAATGTGACCCATTTCCCTCATAACTATAGTTGCAAAAATACTATATAAACATTAGCTATAAGAATACATTAATGCATTTTAAAATTATTTATCATATCCAAACAAGATTTTTATCAAGTATACAAAGCTAGTTCAACATTAGAATAACTCAGTCTAATGCAACAAATAACATTTCCCCTGAAACATGATTATAATAAATGTAGAGGGGAAAAGCCTTTGGAAAAATCCAACATTGATTAATACTTTATTTTAAAAACACATTAAAAAGGACAGGAATAGAAAGATTTTTTTCCTCAACACAATCAAAAGTATTGACCATAAACTGAGTTAACATAATGTGAAATGGAGTAACATTTAAAAGCATTTCCATTAAAAGCAAATCTGATCGTGTCCACTGTGTTTACTTTCACTATTTCTTTGACACAGTATTGGGATTCTAATGGTCACAGGAAAACAAGAAAACTATATTTGCCCAATTGAACTTAGAAATAAAGAGATGAAGATTTCACTAATTGCAGGTTGCATGGCAGTAAATTCAAAAGGTCTTATTCAATGAAAAAATTAAGACAAAGTGAATTTTACAAAGATATAGGATACTAGATTAAACTACAAAGATTTGTGTTCTTATTAGTAATAAAAATCAAGAAAACACATGCAAAAAATAGAAACCCTTATAATAGCAAAAAGCATAAAATATTTGAGTATTAGCTTTCTTATGTCTGATTTGTACAAGGACAACTATGGGATGGAATGGAAATGCATTTATGAAGAGCTTTTCATGTGCCAAGTACTAGGAATACAATAGCCCCTGCTCCCAAAGAGCTCACATTTCTAATTCGGGGGAGACAAAACATAAGATTTCTTCAGGGTGTACAGAAAGATTTAGTGGTCCTTAGGGTATGATGACAGGATAAATGGCTGGGTCAGAGGATACAACAGGAGGGCAGATTTAAAAAAAAGCCCAATAATCCTTATGACTAGGATGTAGAGGCAGGGCAGATAAGACCTAGTGATTCTCCATTTTACTGGAAGGATTGTATTTGGTGATTCCCTCATCATCTCAAGTGGTCCCATCTGTCCAAAAGCCAGAGGAGATTCTGGTATACTCTGAGCTGGCAGGCACAGACTGAGAGTACTGAGGAAACTGAAGTAAAGAAAGATATAAATAATTGGAGGGAAATCCAATCCACATGGATGGCTTAAATCAACATAGTTAAAATTATTATGCTCTCAAAATTAATTTATATACTTAACGAAGTACCGATTAAAATTCTAAGAGCTTTCTAAATAGAGCTGAATAAAATCATAACGAAGTATGTATATGGCAGAGCAAGCAAGATCTAGGTAGGACGTGGTAGAAGGAAGGAAATCACCCCCACCACGTGCCAAGCCGGGGCCAGGCAGAGCAAGAATTTGAACATAGCTTCTGGTTCACCTACCAGGACCTGGAGCTGGTGGCTAGAACGATGAAAAGCTTTACTTGTTAGGACCTTAATTTTTTGGACAAGTTATCATTATTCTCTCTGAGTTCTTGGAGGTGGCCATACATCTCATCTTCTGTGTCCAAGAGGCTTACAATTGGAGTCTGCCAGAAAAGAAAGAAATACAGTGTGACCATTAAGATGTCCTGCCACCCAGAACTGAAATAACATGTCCAAGTAACTCTTGATGAGGTAAATCTTCGAGGTTGTGGCAGAGATTCTGAGCAAAGAATGTCATTCGGTGGAGAGATTCCTCCTGGAACTCAGCAAGCTGTCCCTTTTCTCTACCAGCTCTGATCCTCTGTTGTTCCAACTGGACCATTTGCTTGATGCCTTCATCCTGAAGATTAGCATCTGGGACATTATTCTGGACCACATCCACACCTCCATTATCTTAGTTCCCACACATGAAGCAGCCCCGTAAAAGAAGATCGGGTTGACCAGAGATTTCCCTTGGATCCAAGGAACAGAATGTCTACATGTACGACACGTGGCTAATCTCAAAGGAAGCCATGACCTCAAACATTTTAAAGACATGTTGAGAAGAGAACTCACAAGAGTAGCTGAAACAGGCCTGCTCACTAACCTCAGGACTGGACTTTGGTGACCAGAGTGGCACCCCACTAGCCTGGAACTCTGTCCCTGACTTGAAGTGCTCTTAGCCACACTATCTACAGATCCAGCCAAACCCAGAGGCCCACTATTAACCAGTGTTACTTCTATCCCCTCCACTGCCAGTGCCGGTCACATGCTAAAACTTTGGTCTTCGGGAAGGAATCTCAGGGAGTGAATGGAAATAACCAGGATCCTTTCTCTTTTTTGTTCCTGTATCCTTCTGGACACAAATGGTTATCAGCATATACTGACTATGATATTTATTTCAAAAGGCCTGTGAGTTTAAAAAAACAAGTCTGGAATGTCACAGGATATATTGGAGGAAGGGGCAGGGGGAGATTGATGGAGTTGGCCTTACCTCTGCATATCTTAAAACGTTCATTTTATTCAGTTGCTTTCCAGTCACGTCTGACTCTTTGTGACCCCATTTGGGGTTTTCCTGGCAAAGATATTGGAGTGGTTTGCCATTTCCTTCTCCAGCTTGTTTTACAGATGAGGAAACTGAGGCAAAAAGGGTAAAGTGACTTGCCCAGAGTCAAATAGCTAGTAAGTATCTGAGGCTACATTTGAACTTGGGTCTTCCTGACTCCAAGCCCAACACTATCCACTGCACTACCCAGCTGCCATTCACAGAATTATTATTCGTGTTCCAAAGCCTCTCCAGGGAACTTCCATCGAACACATAACTCCCAGAAGCATGCTCCTCTTCCACATGTGGAACATCATCAAAGGCATTCTGTTACATGTGCCAGTCCCCATTACAATAGTTTATGTTGATTAAATTTTGAAACTTTCATCAAGCTCTTCATAGAATTTCTCTTCTTCATCCTCTACAACAGAATATAAGCCAATAAATACATTGCTAATAAGAGTATTTTGATTATAAACTAGTGGCATAGTGGATTGAGTGCTAGGCCTGGGGTCAAGAAGACCTGAATTCAAATCCAGCCTCAGACACGTACTAGCTGTATGACTTTGGGCAAGTCACTTAACCTCTGTCTGCCTCAGTTTCTTCATCTGTAAAATGGTGATTAGTAATAGCACCTTCAAGGGCTGAGATACTGGTAAAGTGCTTAGCAAACCTCAAAGCACTATATAGATGCTATATAGATTATGACATCATCATCAATGAAAATGGCAAAGATTTCCATGCTAGACTTTTTGCACACACTTATCACGAGAGCTGCAGCACGAGCTGACCAAAAGCCCCATAAATTAATGTTTCTCGTTGACTTTGTATGATGAAACCAGCCTTGCCAGCTCCTTTACTTTCCTGTCCAAGGAGAACCTCTGACTCATTCTTCATTTAGCTTGAACTTCCTTTTGTTTCTGCTTCTGTTTAAAGCAAAAGATGTCAAGACGTCTATAACTTGGTTATTCCAGGAGCCTGTCCCTTTGATGCTCATTGGATGATGAAAAATCACACAATTATAGTGCCAACAGCCAAGTCGGTGTTTATAGACCATTCAAAAGGTGTGTCATCCTTTGTAACTGCTGCTCTCTTTTCTACCTCTCTGGTACTGTCTATGTAGAAGTGGATAGGGGCCGCCCAAGAGTGGAGGCCATTTGTATTTTTCTTTGTTTCATGGATTGCCATGCCAAAAAACTCATTATGAAATGGTCTGCCTCTCAGCAGTTTCTGACCACTCCCTTCTCCTCCAGGGCTGGGGAACCTGGGGCCTCAAGGCCACATGTGGCCTTCTAGGTCCTTGGGTACTGCCTTTTGACTGAGTCCAAGCTTTATAGAACAAATCCTTTTATTAAAGGGATTTGTTCTATGAAGTTTGGATTCAGTCAAAGGGCCGCCCTTGTCATTCTCTCCTCCCTGGAATTCCATCACACTACTCTCTCTTTATTCACTGTTGTATCTTCTCAATTTCCTTTTCTAATCTGTCATCCATGTCTCACCCACTATCATTGAGTGACTTATCTGTCAACGTCTTCTCTGTGATTTCATCAAAATGGGAAAGAATGGATCATGATTGAGACAGAATGACTGAAAAATTTTCATGACATTTTAATCACTGAAATTCATTTATTTAAATGTAAATAATTATAAAATATAAACTATATTGATATTTAATATTAAGCTTATTATAAAGTCTTTATAAATAAACTTTTAAAAATGAACTGGTCATTTTGACATTTAGAACGAACTCCCAATTTAACATTTATATTGAAAACACAATGTAGCAGATGTGCAAATCCAAACGTAACCTACCTAATATCAATAACATTAGATGAAAAAGCATTATAAAGGTCAGTTAATTCTTTTTTAGAATGTTTTCATTTTTCTCAGTTACATGTAAAAGCAATTGAACATTCATTTTTGAGTTCCAAATTCACTTTTCCCCTCTTCTTCCCCCGTCTTGAGAAGGCAAGCACTTTGATATAGATTATATGTCTTCAATCATGCAAAATATATTTCCATATTAGCTATGTTGCAAAACAGAACACAATCTAAAAAAAACCCTAAGAAAAATAAAGAAAGCAAAAAAAGTATGCTTTGATCTACATTCAGACTCCATCGTTCTTTCTCTGGAGGTGGATAACATTTTTCATCATTAAGAATTGTATCATTTTGCTTCCTCTCTCATCCCCACTCTTACACTTATCTTTACTCTCTCCCTGGGTGCTTCATATGTGCCCCATCTTTAAAAAGTGCTCACTTGGTGGGTCCATCTCCACCAGCTATCATCTCACTAGATAGATATAGATTTATTTTTCCTTTGTGGCTGAACTCCTTGAGAATGTTGTCTGCAATCTAGGTGAACACTTCCTTTCCTTTCCCTTAACTCTGCCTTTGGCTTCTGATTTTATCATTTAACCAAAACTGCTCTCTTCAAAATGATCAACAATCTCATAACGAAGAAGTCTAACTCAAGCATCATCCTTCTTGACTTCTCTGCAGCCTTTGATGCTGTCGAGTACCTTCTTCTCCTTCATACTCTCCTGTCTCTAGTTCTTCATGACACTACAGAGTAGTGTCTTCCTGCTACCTATTTCACCACCTTTTCTCTGTCTCCTTTGCTGGATCTTCATCTATATCATACCTAATGACCTGTGTCCATCAGGGATCTATTCTGGGCCCTCTTCTTCTCTCCTTCTAAAGTATTTCACTTGGTGTTTTCATGGGCTCTTATGAATTCAATTAAAATTTTTATGCAGTAACAATATTGAACAATGATCAACTGTGAACGACTTAGCTCTTCTCAGCAATACAAGGACCCCAGACAGTTCCAAAGGACTTGTGATGAAAAATGCTATCCATCTCCACAGAAAGAACCAACAGTTTGAATGCAATTTAAAGCATACTTTTTATTAACTTTATTTTGGGGGATTTTTTTGGTCTCTTTTACAACATGACTGATATGGAAATATGTTTTGCATAACTGCACATATGTAACCTACATCAAATTGCTTGCCTTCCCAATGATGAGGAGGGAAGGGAGTACAGGAGAGAATTTGGAGCATATTTTTTTTAATGAATGTTAAAAATTATTTTTATGTAATTGGGAAAAAATTTTAAAATACTGAACAAAAATATTTTAAAAAGAATTGTATCATTGTAATGCTGAGAATGGCTAAGTCTTTCACATCTGATCATCATACAAATGTTGTTACTGTGTACAATGATCTCCTGGATCTGCTCATTTCACTTTGCATCAGTTCATATAAGTCTTCCCAGGTTTTTCTAAAATCTTCTAGCTTATCATTTCTTATGGCACAGTAGTATTCCACCATATACCACAAAGTCAGTGAACTCTACCAGAACAATGTTATAGAAAGATAAGTGGCAAACTGATATTGGTTGAGTTTTAAGACATTTAAGTGATGTTAGTTATTCTGTATTAAAGTAACTGTAAAACCATGTTGATTAGAACAGTTATGTGGGATATATCCTTTCAAAAAAAAATATATATATATATATGTATGTGGCCTTTAGAATTTTACGTCAACCATACTCAAAAAAGCTACCATCTTTCTGTCTTCCTCACTTTGACTTTCTCTTCCTAGTTTATAGGATTATTGTAAGAAAAGCACTTTTTAAACTATAAAGTACTAAGTAAATGTGATTTTTTATTACTAGTAGTAATAATTATAATGCATTCACTAAGCTAAGAACACAAATATCTGTCTGCTACAAATAGATTCAGAGTTCCTCACTAGCACAGATTCCCATGGAAACCAATCAAAAAATGAAAAGAAAAGAGTGAAAGTATATTGAATTTCCTTTAGACCTACTGCTTGGTTTTCATTAGGCCCATGCTGATTTCTTTTAGATCCTGGGCATCTGGCCAGTGATTATTTTCATGGCTGATGCAGTGGATCTTTAAATCCATCAATTTTCTTTTTTAAAAAAATCGTTTTGTTTAAATCCTCCTTTCAAAACAAAATTTAGGCTTTAACTCTCAATAGTGACTCTTGCATACTGTAGTACCATATTTACTCATATAATTTTTCCTCTTTATCTTTCCCTTATAGACATTAATTTAAAAAAAAAGAGGAGAGGGATGGATATAATATGAACCCGAGCATCCTTGAAACCGTAATTCTCCCCTGGCAAATTAACCATATTAGCTTATCTGTTGATACATATTTTAAAAGCACTATTTAAATGTGTAATGATGAAAATTTGCCTGAGATTTCTCTAGGTAAAGATACTCAGGCTATTCTCCTGTGAAAAGGAGTGAAAGCACGCTAGAAGACTTCGTCTAAGACTCCTTTATGATAGTTACCAGCTATAAGACTGTGGGTTGGTCATTTAAGCTATCTCAGCATAGTTTTCCTCCTTTTCATGAGAAAAGATGTATGAGTTATCAGCTGGCGTATAGGTGTTCAATAAATGTTTGCTAAAGAAATGTTAAATCCAAAAATACTAATTACCTTGACAATCTAGCCCAGGAGTAGGGAACCTGCAGCCTTGAGGCCACATGTGGTCCTCTAGGTCCTCAAGTGAGGCCCTTTGATGAAATCCAAACTTAACATAACAAATCCCCTTAATAAAAGGATTTGTTCAGTAAAATTTGGATTTGGTCAAAAGGCCACACGCAAGGACCTAGAAGACCATATGTGGCCTCAAGCTAGATTCTAGCCCAAATTATTATTAAGATAACTAGTATACTATGGGGTGCTGTGTATAGTTCGAAAGGAGGCCAGAACAGATATATCTCTAGCAGCTTCTCTTTGGCTCTTGCCAAGAAGGGAGCTGGGGGCAGAGGCTGCTCTGCATTCCTCAGAGGGAGGAGATGCCAGGTTAGAATTATAGCTATCCGATCCCTAAAATATTATCAGTCTAGGGGAAGTAATTTTCAGGTTCAAGCTATTTCTTAGTGAGGAAGGAAGAAACCCAAGCTTTTATATCCAAGGTGTGACTTCCTTCCCACAAAATACCAGTTCCACAAAGAACACACACAGCAAATAGCAAAAAAACCCATTCATCCAAGTAGATAGCAAAACAGAAATTGGAAAAAGTACAAATGTGAGAATATATACTAGATAATGCAAATTGAAGAGGCTCTCCTATTGGAGTATCTCTGCTCACCCAAGACAGAGTTGCAGATTTTATTAATGGAGAAATTCCCCAAAGTCTTTAGAGTAGCAAGCTGTGGATGGAGATGATGGAGATTGTCAGCTCCTCTCATGTCTGCTTTTCCCAGAATCTCTTTCTCCCTTTATCAACCTCTAAAGTGAGGTTGGAATTGTTCATCTCTCTTGAAGATGAAAGCCAAGAGACCCCCCCCCAAAACTGACTAGAGCAAAGAGATCTCTCCTTTCTACCACTCTGTCCCTCCCTTGGGCAGGCACAAGACATTGGTCTCCACCAATAAGGAAATTTGGGGCTTGGGCTACGCCAGTATTTCTAGGTTTTATTTCCATTTCTGAAGGACAACCTGCATCATGGATAGAATACTGATCTTAGAGTCAGTAAAACCTGAGTTCAAGTCCTATCTCTGACACATACTAGCTGTGTGATCTCAGGCAAGTCACTAAACTTCTCTGTGTCCCAGACCATTCTCTAAAACTACAAGTTACAGGTAAAATGTCTGTCTCTATGAGTTGGATGTGAAGGTAGTTTTCACACTGGGTGCTCCCACACCAATTAAATTATAGGTCTAGATCCCTTTCCATTGCTACAGTAAATTAAAAAAATAAATTTAAAAATTTGGGGGCAAAAGCACACATGCATTGAGCTTTTTGCAAAAACAAACAAAAAAGCACTAAGAAACCTATTTCAGCTGTACCATTGGGGTGAATTCAAACTGTCAGGAATGTCAAGAGAACAGTACCCCATGGCCAGATGTGGAATTACATCACCATTGTTTGCTAAAACTCTGTGAGACAGAGATCTAATTTTTTTCCCCTCTAAGGCAGCAAAACAGTAAATAGCAAGCCTCTGGATAATACCCAGGGGTAAACCTTACCAGACAATGTGCTATAAATTTTACCTTAAGATTGCAACCACTGGGTCTTACTGTGCCTTCAGAGATTACAGATTGCTATGATTGGCAGCAGCAAAGTTGTGGGGGAGGGGAGAGGAAGGAGAGCATCTTGTATTTCTTCCTTAAAATTATGAGGTAGGGAATTATATGTTAGGGGGAAAAAGTATTAAAGTACAACCAAAGAGATATAAAAATGTAAGATCCACATCCAAATAGGTGAAATAATACCTCAATAGCTGGGAAATATTGAGGTCACCAGGGACCAATGAAATCTAACCTAGAGTGGAAAAAGGAACGACCTTTAATACTATCAGAACCCTCTAGGCAATTATTTTTCACAGCTCCAGAAGGACAAATGATGTCTGTGAGGGAATCTTTTGAGAGCTAACTTGGACATATATGCAGTGAGGGAGTAGGAGGAAATTTGGGTTTGTATATGTGGGTTATACACCTACTCTTGTCTATGCACATACGTTTTTAGCTGCTAGAAGTCCAGAAAATATGGCTTTTCCCCTTTTGTTTCTTCTAAGTTAAGATTTTAACATTTTCCATAAGTTCCCAAATCTTTGTCCACACACAGTCACCAACATCTTAGACCCCCTATAACTATCACTTCTTTGCTGGAATCTAATGCTTTTTACTAATCGTGACTATCATCTGTCTGTTTGTCTAATAGTGGCTATCATTTGTCACTAATAGTGACTCATCAGTTGTTAAGTACTATGTGTGCAATATAGCATCTAATGTAGTACCTTGCACACTGGTGGATACTTAATGAGAAATGAATCAAAAACGAGGTATTTGTTCTGTCCTGTGTGAAGGGTTCAGGTGATCAAGGAGTGAGAGGGGGAGAAAAAAGGCAGAATTTTAAAGAGCTGAAACCAGAACATATCTATGACTTCGAATGAATAGAAGAGAGTGCAAAGATGAGGTGTGAAGCAGATGAGATGGGTGCGGGGGAGGGACAAAAGGAGAAAAAGCACAGGAGAACAGTTTAATTTGGAATTTTAAAAGCTTGAATCTATGTATGTCCAAATCAGCCAACTATTTCTTGAGCAGTTACTATATTAAGGGATATAAAGAAATAAAAGACAGTCTCTGCCCTCAAAGAGGTTATAATCATATATGTGCAGGACATAATGGATATTAAAAATCATGTAAATACCCTGATTTCTTTCTGTTATAAGATAATCCTATAGGTCAAGTCTAGCTTGTTTAGGTAAAGTTTGAATGGTAACTTACTCTTTCTAAGCCATAAACTTTGTTTACCCTGTTAAGATTCTTTCTGTTGGAGGTCAAAACATCTGCCTGGCTTTTTTTTGGTAAGGAAAAAATTAGAAGCCTCTGATTGAAGATATTCTTTTTTTATAAAAAGTTTTGCAACATAGACAATTTTAGGTTAGTGGTAAATTTCTTACACTGCCAGAATGTCATAATATCTTTCATTTTTTCTATTCATTGAATAATCGCACAATTTGAATTGGTGCATTTTAATATGGAGATTGCTTTCACTTGGCAGCTCATAAGATTCTCTTTGAAGCAATCTTAGATATCAGATCATTTAGTATAAACCCTGATTTTCCAGAGAAGGAAACTGAGGCCTAGAAAAGTGGAGTGATTTGCCCAAGAATACATAGATGATAGAGCTTAGATGCAAACCGAAGTGCCCTGACCAAAATTCTCTTTCCATTGAAACTCTATAATATTATAACATTGATGCTATCAGATTTTGGTCACTATATTTCTAGGTAAGTTAGTCTTGCTCTTCTTTGAGTGTCCTTTGGATTCTATTAATCTGTACTTTGTACATTCTTTTCAATATAATTTTCTTGTGTAACTTCATGGAAAATAATATTCAGAATATTTGTTCATATTTTACCAGCAGACCCCAAATCCCCAGATTATTTCACTAAGCACAAGCTAATAATCCCATTGCTTTGGTTTGCAGAGATCTCAAGCTTTCTTCCAGGTATGAATTTTTTTTTTAGTTGTTCAATAGTTCCCTTTATTTCATTAAGCATTCATTAAGTGCCTACTGTGGGCAAGGCCTAATGTTAATTGCTAAGGTTATAAAGACAAAGCCAAAAAAAAGTCCCTACCCACAAGAAGCTTACATTTTGCTGAGATGATACAGTGCTTAAAAAGATAAATAAGTACAAAATAATCCAAAGAGCTAGTAAGCATTGAGTAAGGATTGAGAAAGGCTTTGAGTAAGAAGCAACACCAGAGCTGAATAAAGATTCTAAAGAGAGTTGAGAACAGATTGCCTCCCAGGCATGGGAAGCAGCCTACCAGTAGGCACAGAGGTAGAATATAATGAGTTTAGAGAATAGCTAGTCAACTGGTTTGACTGAAACATAGAGACTGTGAAAGGGAGTTAGATGGAATAAGTCTGAGAAGGTTGGTAGGGGCCCAACTGTGAATGATTTTAAATTTCATAGGAATTTTTTTCTCTCCCAGAGACAGTGGGGAGCCACTGAAGGTTCTTGAGCAGAGAGGGTAGAGTGACATGATCATACTGGTGCCTTAGGAGGAGTATTTTGGCAGCTATACGAAGAATGGATTGGTCAGAGGAGAGGTTGAAAGCATGGAGTCTAGTTAGGAAACTATTGTAACAATCTATGCAGCAGGTGACGAAGCTTTAAACTCAAGTGGTCATGTCAGTGGGAAAAAGCAGATAGATGTGAGAGATGGTATAGACTAGAGGCAAAATGAATATGGGGGTAGAGCAAAGGTAAAGAGTTAAGGATGATTCTGAAATTGTGACCTTCACAATGGTGGTTCCTTTAGTAGAAACTTGAAATTGTGGTACACATGTATAATACATTACGGTAATGAAAGATAGAATCGATAGGAGGAATTCAGAGATGCATGGGAAGACATATGAACTGATACAGAATGAAGTAAGCAGAACCAGGAAAAAATGTATTTACATGCATATAATAATGACTGTAACACTCTAAGTGAAAACAATTTAAAAAGAATGTTCCATTATTTTGACAAAGTATAACTCCAGGAAATAAATAAGAAAATGAACCTGTCTTCTTTGAAAAGTTAGGTGACTATGAGTGTGGAGCACTGCAGTTTGTTAGTTGGTTAATGAGCTGGTTAATTTTTCTGAACTGCTTTCTTTTTTCCTCTTTCTTTGATATTCTTTGTTATAAGGGATGGCCTGCTGGGGAAGAAAGGGAAAAAAACTATGTAGAAATGAAGGTGATGTATGTAGGGGGGAGCCAAAATGGCAGCTGTAAAACAGGGACTAGGTTGAGCTTTCCCCCAAATCCCTCCAAACACCTGTAAAAAATGGCTCTGAACAAATTCTAGAGCTACAGAACCCATGAAATAACAAAGGGAAACAAGTCTCCAGCCCAAGAAGGCCTGGATGGTCACTGGGAAAGAAAGGTCTATCACTCTGTGCTGGGAGCAGAATGCAGCCCAGCATGGGCCGTGCCAGGACAGACCAGACCAGGAATCAGGCAGAGCAGGCCTTAGGGCCCTGAATCACTGAGCTGTGGCAGCTACCAGACTTCTCAACCCACAAACACCAAAGATAACTTAGCAGGTTAGTGGGAAAACTGCTGGACCTGGGTGAGAGAAGTGTATGGTCTGGCCCCAGCCCAAGGGGCAGCTGAGGTGGCACAGTGGCAGCAGCAGGAAGCTCCTGCAGCTGCTTCCAGAGCTCCAGCGGCAGCTGCTTCTGGCACCAGGCCCACCCAGTGGGAGGAATCAAGTGGTAGATCAGAGGTGGGAGTGCAGGAATTGCTTTGCTGGCATGAAGGCAGAGTTCTCTTGCTCTGCCCTGGTTGGATCTGGGTCACGGTCCTGGTTGGCTGTCCTTGGGGGAAGAGGAGTGCTGGTGTGGCAGAGCTTGCAGTGACTGGAGTAGAAGTAGCTCTGAAAACAACAGCACAGCCCCTAAAGCTTGGGACAAAGTACACTCTACAAGCAGTAATACCCTGACAAAAGCTCAAGGGTCAAGTAGTTGGCTGGGAACATGAGCAGGAAATGAAAAAGGACTCAGACTATAGAATCTTTTTTTGGTGACAAAGAAGATCAAAACATACAGCCAAAAGAAGTCAACAAAGTCAAAGAGCCTACATCAAAAGCCTCCAAGAAAAATATGAATTGGTCTCAGGCCATGGAAGAACTCAAAAAGGATTTGGAAAAGCAAGTAAGAGAAGTAGAGGAAAAATTGGGAAGTGAAATGAGAGTGATACAAGAAAACCATGAAAAACAAGTCAACAACTTGCTAAAGGAGACCCCCAAAATACCAAAGAAAATAACGCCTTAAAAATACACTAACCCAAGTGGCAAAAGAGCTCCAAAAAGCTATTGAGGAGAAGAATGCTTTAGAAGACAGAATTACCCAAAAGGAAAAGAAGGTCCAAAAGACCACTGAAGAACATACCACCTTAAAAATTAGATCGATGCAAGTAGAAACTAGTGACTTTATGAGAATGCAAGACAATGTGAAATATCTCATTGGAAAAACCACTGACCTGGAAAATAGATCCAGGAGAAATAATTTAAAAATTATTGGACTACCTGAAAGCCATGATCAAAAAAAGAGCCTAGATATCATCTTTCAAGAAATTATCAAGGAGAACTGCCCTGATATTCTAGAGTCACGGGCAAAATAGAAATTGAAAGTATCCACAGATCACCTCCTCAAATAGATCCCAAAAAGAAATCTCCTAGGAATATTGTTGCCAAGTTCCAGAGTTTCCAAGTGAAGGAGAAAATACTACAAGCAGCCAGAAAGAAACAATTTGAGTATTGTGGAAACACAATCAGAATAACCCAAGATCTAGCAGCTTCTATGTTAAGGGATCAAAGGACTTAGAATATGATATTCCAGAGGTCAAAGAAGCTAGGATTAAAACCAAGAATCAACTACCCAGCAACACTGACTATAATACTCCAAGGCAAAATATGGATTTTCAATAAAATAGAGGACTTTCAAGCTTTATCCATGAAAAAACCAGAGCTGAATAGAAAATTTGACTTTCAAATACAAGAATCAAGAGAAGCATGAAAAGGTAAACAGGAAAGAGAAACCATAAGGGACTTACTAAAGTTGAACTCTTTTACATTCTTACATGGAAAGATGATGTGTGTAATTCAGGAGACCTTTCTCAGTATCAGGGTAGTTAAAGGGAATATAGATAGATAGATAGACAGACAGATAGATAGATAGATAGACAGATAGATAGATGAGGGGGAATGAGTGAATCTTGCTCTCATCAGATTTGACTTGAGGAGGGAATAACATACACACTCAGTTGGGTACCTTACCCCACAGGAAAGTAGGGGAGAAGGGGATAAGAGAGGGGGAAGATATAAGGGAGGGCAGATTGGGGGAGGAGGTAATCAAAAGGAAACACTTTTGAAAAGTGACAGGGTCAAGGGAGAAAATTGAATAAAGGGAAACAGGATAGGTTGGAGAGAAATATACTTAGTCTTTCACAACATGACTGTCATGGAAGTGTTTTGCATAATGATATATGTGTGGCCTATGTTGAATTGCTTGCCTTCTCAAGAAGATGGGTGGGGAGGGAAGAAGGGAGAGAATTTGGAACTCAAAGTTCTAAAAACAAATGTTCAAAAAAATTGTTTTTACATGCAACTGGGAAATAAGATACACAGGCAGTGGGATATAAAAATGCATCCTGCCCTACAAGAAAGTAAGGGGAAAGGGGATGGAGGGGAGTGGGGCGACAGAAGAGAGGGCAGACTGAGGAAAGGGGCAATCGGAATATATGCTATCTTGGAGTAGGAGGAAGGTAGAAATGGGAAGAAAAATTGTAACTCATAATTTTGTGGAAATCAATGTTGAAAACTAAAAATATTAAATAAATAAATATAAATTTTAAAATAAAGAATTGTGTATGTAGAGATAGAAGAAGGGGTATGCTGGAGCCAGCTCAAAGTGCTGATTGTTAACTTTTCAGTGTGAATATTTACACCTCAGAAATAAACAAAAGCTATTAATCAGGAAAAAAAAAAGAAATGAAGGTGATATTAAAACAAAAAAATAACCAAAAAATTTTTAAGAAATAGAGAAAAAGAGAAATTTAAAGAATGGGTGGGTTTTGTGGGGAGAAAGTAATGGGTTCCATTCTAGACATATTGATTTTGAGACTTCTGTGAGATATGTACAACTGGAAGTAGAGTTTAGAGGACAAATTAGGACTGGATATGTAGATTTGGGAGCCATTTCTATTTTTTTTATTTTTTAAAAATCATTATTTATTTAATATTTTTAGTTTTTCGGCATTAATTTTCACAAGAGTTTGAATTACAAATTTTCTCCCCATTTCTACCCTTCCCCCCACTTCAAGATGGCATATATTCTGACCCCAGTCAACCCTCACCTCTGTCACCCCACTCCCCTCCCCCCGTTCCCTTTTCCCTTACTTTCTTGTAGGGCAAGATAGATTTCTATGCCCCATTGCCTGTATATCTTATTTCCTAGCTGCATGCAAAAACATTTTCTTTTGAACATCTGCTTTTAAAACTTCGAGTTCCAAATTCTCTCCCCTCTTCCCTCCCCACCCATCCACCCCTAAGAAGTCAAGCAATTCAACATAGGCCACATGTGTATCATTATGCAAAACCCTTCTACAATACTCATGTTGTGAAAGACTAACTATATTGCTCCTTTCTATCTTTTCCCCCTTTATCCAATTTTCTCCCTTGACCCTGTCCCTTTTCAAAAGGAGCCATTTCTATAATGATTAATTGAGCGGCAGAGGGCATCAGGAGGGAAAAGTAGAGCATCCAAGATAGAGCCTGGAGGAGCATCTACAGTTAGGGGGAAAGACATAGATGATGACCTGAAAAAGACTGAGAAAGAGCAACCAGACAGGCAAAAAAAGAAACCAGAGAGAGCAGCATCACAGAAACCAAGAGGAAAAAAGAGCACGAAGGAATAAGATACGGTCAGTAGCATCAAAAGCTGGGGAAGGGCCAAGAAGGATTGAGCAATTTTTCAGAGGCCATTGAATTTAGCAGTGAAGAGATTACTGGTGACCTTGGGAAAACAATTTCAATTAAGCCAGATCATAAGGGATTGAAAAACTAATGTGATGTAAAATAGGGCAAATCAGTATAAAGAACTTTTTCTAGGAGAGTCACTGGGAAAGGGAGGAGAGATATAGTCCAGGTATTGAACTCCTTAAGAAAGGAAGGAAAATGACCTGAATAGAGGCTTGCAGATCAGTTCCACTAGCATCTGAAGAGGTTAATATAGATTGATGCAGAGGACCTCAAAGGAGAGGTTGTTGAATAATATTAACAGAGGAAAGGTGTGGAAGTGGCAATCAAGAGGGAGGAGTATGCCTCTTCTTCTTGTCCCTGTAGACCAGGGTGCATACAAGAAGGTGCTAGAGAGTGCCAGTACTAGAGAGGGTGCTCAGTGATTCAAGAGGTTCTGGGGAAAGCCAAGTTTCTGTGAGTGCGAGAAAATAGGAGTCTGAGAGGGAAAAAATAATCTCAGATAAAGGAAAGTTTATTACAGATAAAACTCAGTTTCTAAAGGGAATATTGAAGGGAAGGGCAGTGGAGGACATAGGAGGGATAGGCTGAAGTGGGTGGAAATGAGAAAGCAGGGAGTAGAAGTAGCAAGAGACAAGGTTTTTGCCTAGACAGCCAGACAGTGATTCTCAATCACAGGAATTAGGAGAGACAGCGGGAGGAGTTTGCTAAACATGGAACAGGGAAGTACCTAGTACTATTTGACTTCAGCTCCACCCTAAAGAATTCTGTGATGACAGAGGGCAGTATCCCTCAAGCATCAGGGGAAAATGGAGGCATCTTTGTCTATAAATATCTTGTGATTGGGTTTTCAGTGCCCTAACTAAACTTGTGTTCACATTTTCTGTTACCTTCTGCCTTCTCTGCATATTCATGTTCCATTTGAGAGTATAAGTTCTGTTCTCCAGAGAGTACAATGCTCTGCTGTGGTTTTTCCATCCATTGTCCCAAGCTGGAAAGTTTCCTATTCATCTTTGTGTTTTCTATTTTCAATACTCATATCTATTCTTCTAGGTGCCAGATCTTCCTCTACCTTTCTTATTGAGCTTTTTTTAAACTACTCTGAATGTTCTTGTGTTTGCTTCATTCTCCCCTCTGAGAATCCAATTGTCTTTTTCTTTTCCTTCTAGACATTTCTCCTTTCTTTATTCTACCCAATAGTATTTATTCATTCCCCTGAGACCTTTCTTTTACCTAATTATTTCTTTACTCTCCTCCTTTAGTTTCCATGAAGATTCCCTCTCACCCACCCCACCATCTTTTTCTTTGGTTGTTCTTTTATTTTGTTTGGTGTATTTGTGGCTGCTTTCGGGTGATGAGGGACATGACCCCTCACTTAGCCATGTCTCTGAAATGCCTTTCATGAGCTGCATCATACTTAATCCTCTGCGATTCCGTCTTCAGCACTCTACCCCATCTACATTCTTGAAGATCACAATCCTAGGTCATAGACTAAGAGCTGAAAGGTAGCTTGCAGATCATGTAATTCAAACCTCTTCATTTTTCAGATAAGGAAACTAAGGTCTAGAGAGTAATTAACTTTGCCCAGCATCAAACAAGCTGTAAGTGGCAGGATCTGAACCTACTTTTTCTAACTCCAAACCAGTACTCCTCCTTCTTTACTATATTCCCATGACCCCTTAATTAAGAAATCAAATAGCATTTTCTCAACTTTCATTCTCCTTGACCTCTCTCATTTTTGATCCGGCTGATCGCACCACCACCTTTCCTCCTTGCAGCCCTCTCTCTTCTCCCTTAGCTTCTTGGACTTACATGTTCTTAGTCCTCCCCTTACCTTTGGACCATTACTCTGTTTCCTGCTATGGTTTCTTTTCTTTCTTTCTCTTTCTTTTTTTGTTAAACAGAATTTAATTAACTAATTTGCTTATTTTAGCCCAACTCTATCAGAAAGTTTATTAATATATGAGTATTCTTGCTTGGACAGTGGTCTAAATGGGCAAAAATTTCCCCGCTATTTAAAATTCTCTCTCCCCCAGCAATTTCTTTAATGACTCCTTTTCTTCATACCCACTTTGAGCATCTCTCTCTTTTTTTGGAAAGGGGACAGCAGGACAATTGTAGTTAAGTGACTTGCCCACAGTCACACGGATAGTAAGTGTGTCAAGTGTCTGAGGTCGAATTTGAACTCTGGTCCTCCTGACTCCAAGGTCAATACTCTACTCACTGCACCACCTAGCTGCCCCTGTGAGCATTGCTCAAGGCTGGGTCCTTGACCCTTTGCTCTTCTGGTTTTATCTCCTTTCCCTCAAAGAACTCACCCACTGTCATGGTTTTAGCTGCTACCTCCATGAGAATGGCTTCCAAACATAAGTCTCTAGGGCTGCCATCTTTCCTGATATCCAGCTGGCCATCTCCATTTGTCAATGGTAAAATATTTACTTGAATCTCCACTTCTCACCTCAAATATATCTAAAATCAAGTTCTTCCTTCTTGCTGAAGTGACTCCCCTCCTGATTTCAGAATTTCTTTAATTAGAAGTCTTCTAAGCTTTGTAATCATCTTCTTCCCTCCTTTCCCTTTCCACTCTACCCCCCACCAATCCCTCTGTTCTAACCAAGACAGATCTACTCACTATACCCAGTTGAATGTAAGGTCCTAGAGGGAAAGGACTATCTCACTTGTGGGGAAAGCTAGAGAGTCCCCACATGTGGCAGGAATATGGATGTGGGTATTAGAAAGTCATCTAATGCTAGGCAAGTTTGGTACCAGCAACAGTATTAAAAGGTACACTCAGCACAACCACAGTGGCCCTGAGCCTTCTCTGTTCTTCTTACAAGGTTTTTTTTTTATTAAGTCTTTCTGATTTACAAAGAAATCTAGGTATGCTCTCTATTAAGGATAGGACTCAGTGGGTGATTTCACTGATCTAGACAACTTCTAGATGAAGGAATCTCCTATAACAAGGCACCTTCTCTGCAGCTTATCTCAAAGACAAACTCATAGACTTAGACCAAAAATCACTATTAATGATCATATACATTATTAGCATATTAATAATACAGAAAACAGATCAACATTAACACAAAAGAGAAGGCTATGACATGAATTGTGGATGGATGGAATTTTTCCTTTCATCCCCATCTCCTACCGTTCCTCCCACTAACCAATAGTAGCTTCCCCGGGCATTGATCCAAGTCAGCAGAGGAGAAGAAACAAGCTGTGAGCTGGACTTCTCCCTCACCAACTGACCCAAGTAGCTGATATAGTCAAATTGCTTTGACCTGTCCTAGTCCACCTAAATTCAGGTACTCTCACCCTTGTCTGGTCACTGGGATGCTTCTAGTCCTAGTCTGATCACATCTACTGTTCCTCACTTTTGGTGCCAATCTTGGCAGAAGTGTGGCACTGGAAGAGCCATACTTTTTCCTTCTCTAAGCCTTTCTGGGGAAATTTTCTCAAGGCCAAAAACCCTAGACAATTGGAGAACTCTTGATAGGTCACTCACACTTTCAGCCTATATCTCTATGGTGACATATATTTGGGAAGGATCTCTTTCACCAAGTTTACGTTCTCATCCCCATTGCTTGTTGTCATTCAGTCTTTTCAGTGACCCCATTTGGGGTTTTCTTGGCAAAGATACTGGAGTGGTTTGCCGTTTCCTTCTCCGGCTTATTTTACAGATGAGGAAACTGAGGCAAACAGGATGAAGGGATTTGCCCAGAGTCACACAGCTAGTAAGTGTCTGAGGTCAGATTTGAACTCAGGTGCTCTATCCACTGTGCCACTTAGTTACCCACTTATTCGTACATAGATAGAGCATTCATTAAGTGTTTACTGTGTGCCAGGCACTATACTGAGTGCTGGAGATACAAACATAAGCTAGCAAACCAGTTCCCACCCTCAAGAAGCTTATATTCTAATGTCAAAAAAGATAAAAATCTGAAAGTAAGCTGTATTGTCTCCTTCAGGAAGCCTTCTGGGATGATCCCACTAGTTCAGGGGTTCCTAACCTGTGTCTATGTGTGTGTGTCTGGCTGTCATGGAACCCTTTGGCAATCTGGTAAATCCTATAGACCACTCCTTAGAATGTTTTTAAAATGCATAAAGGAGATAGGATTATAAAGAAAATAAATCATATTAAAATATATTTATCAAAATTTTTAAAAAATAAGTTCCTGGACTCTAGGTTAAGAACTCCTGCTTTGTTAGTTCTCTCTGTTTCCTCAAATAATATTCTATTTATTTGTTACACCCTGTTACTATAATGAACTCATTTTAATCATACAGACAGTGTAATGGCTCTTCAGGTCCAAAGGTTCTCTTCTCTACTACTTTAGGGAGTTAATATTTAACAAAAAAGTTAGAAATACCATCAATGTCTGAGCCCCTAGTTAGGAAAATTCCTGTCATTTAGACAGAGGCTTTGCTGTCTGCCTTAATTACATTTATATTTATTTCTTCATTATACCTATCCTCTTAGTGGTTGGGAAAGAATTCAGATTACTAGAAACATTTGGGTAAAGAGAGAAGTATTCCAAATCTCACTGCCATATAGCACCAGCTATAAAATGCTTCTATTAAAAAGATGGACCTTTGCTGTAAAGGAAGTTTGGGGTTAGTAAATATGCTTTGCAATTTCCTGAAAGCAGTCCGGACCACTCTTCTCTTTTTCAGCTCTGAGCCCAGCTCATAGTCCCAAAATACATATTGTTGGTCAAGCTTTATAAAATATCCATTCAGTGTATATGTAATCTAAACTGTAAAGGATGTTGAGCTGGAGAAAAAAACAGTGGTGGGCAAAGCCAGTCAAATGAAAAGTTGGCAAGATATGCAACCACCCAAAGCCATGGCAATGTATTCAAGGATAAAAATGGGAAGGAAACAGAAGAAAAATGGAGAAGATTTTTTTAAAGTTAATTTTTTTTAGTTTACAACACTCAGTTCCACAAGTTTTTGAGTTCCAAATTTTCTCCCTCCCTCCCCTCCTTGCCCCCCCCCAAGATGTGATCTGATATAGGTTCTACATATACCTTCGCATTAAATTTATTTTCCCAATAATCAAGGTGTAAAGAAGAATTATAATCAATGAAATGAACCATGAGAAAGATGAAACAAAACCAAGAATCAACTAAAATAAAATGTAAAAAAAGAGGAGCAAATAGTTTGCCTCAATCGGCATTCAGACTCCATAATTCTTTCTCTGAATACGGATAGCCTTTTCCATCATAAGTCTTTTGGAGCTGTCTTAGAACCTTGTGTTGTTGAGAAGAGCCAAGTCTATCAGAGTTAGTAGTCACAGAAGCAATGTGTCTGTGATTGTGTACAAAATGTTCTCTTGGTTCTGCTCCCTTCACTCATCATCAGATCATATAAGTTTCTCCGGGTTCTTATGAAGTCCATCTGCTCCTCATTTCTTATAGCACAATAGTATTCCATTACATTTATATACCACAATTTGTTTAACCATTCCCCAGCTGATGGGCATCCCCGTGATTTCCAATTCTTTGCCACCACAGAAAGGGCTGCTATAAATATTTTTGTACGTATGGGTCCTTTTCCCCCTTGTCTGATTTCTTTGGGATATAGCCCTAGAAGTGGTATTGCTGGGTCAAAAGGTATGCACATGAAAAATGGAGATTTGCAAACTTTTCTCTGTCAAGGATATTGGAATCGCCACAGTTGGGCCCCAATTCCTGAAGTGTTAACAGTCAGTAAATGAGCGTTTATTAAGTGCCTACTAGGTGCCAGGCGCTGTGCTAAGTGCTGGGGACAGAAAGTCACTGCTATCCATTAGCTCACAGTCTGAGGAATCAGTAATGGCACCAAAGAGAACAAAGATAGAAAAAGCAGTTAGAATGGGTCAGTTATAGAGAAAAGGAATGCATCCTGAAGGTGATAAGATTGTCAGGCACTGAAAGACTGGTTTAAAAGGCATCTAAAAGACAGGAAGATGTCAAAAGCAAGGAAAAGTATTTCAGACCTTATTGGTATTTTAAAAAGATGACAATAGAACAGCAGCTACTAACCAATAAGTGAGTCTTTCATCTTTGAGGATGATCTGAACATGAATTGAAGGCATCCTTAAGGTGTATATTAGTAGGGAACAAGCAGTCTTTGCAAATGACATTCAACATTGAACCATATTCATTACCATTCTCACAATTGACTGAAAGATAATAGAAAACATAAGGTTCCATTGTACTTCTTGTTTGCTGATTTTTTAAAAAGCATTCAATTCAGTTGAGCAAAACACTGCTTTACAGGCTTTTTGAAAGCCAGTTGTCTCCCTCCATTTATCAACATCATGATTCTTGGAAGATATAATAACAGAAAAAGCCTTTTTCAGTGACCCTGTTACAATAAACATCTGGCAAAGCATAAAACATGGAGATGTTTGCTTGCTAAAGATGTTTGCACTGTGATAGATATCTGGCCTAGAGTCCAGATCAAAAAGGGATTCCATTGGGTGGTGAGATCCTCCAAATGCTCTTGTTTGTGGATAGCATGGTGTTGATTGCATCACCCTTCAGAATGTTACAGAGCTTCCTGGAAAAAAAACCTGTAATTACTCAGAGTTTGGTCTTCCCAGCCACACAGGAAGGATCAAAAGGATGAAGAACATCTCTTGCCTGTATTTCAACATATCTTGCCTTAAGAAGGTGCTTAATAAATGTTGAGTTGTATTGAATTTGTTGAATTAAATTAAATTGACCATGTGCATTTCCATCCATCTCTTTCAATTACCCTTACCCAGAATGCCCTCTTCCATCCTTTTCACCTAACCAAAGTCTATTCATCCTTCAACACTCAATTTAGGTCCCTCATCCTCTGTGAAGCCTTCTATGGACCCCTGAAACTTAGAGAGATATTTTCTTCCTCTTAACTAATTACACTCATTTGCAGTTAGCCTCATATAGTACTTCCTTCTGCCATCTCTGACATTTTGTCTTATATGGTCATTGAATTCTAATATTATTATTTACTAAATAACAAAGCTTTATTAAAATCTTGCCCCAGTGCCTCACCTTTGCCATGGAACTGACCATTGGCTTTTTATACCAACCGAGTGCAAGTTCTTGAGTATAGGACGGGCAATGACTTCTGTGTATGTCACCTAAGGAAGTACGTTCTAAATTAGGATAGAAGGATCGTAAATTTAGAGCTGGACTAGATGTTGGAAGTCATGTAGTCTAATCCTCTTGTTTTACAGATGGAGAAGCTGATTCCTAGTTTGTAAAGACCATAGAGTAATGAATTTACCAGCCAGAGCAACTCTTGAAAACCTTTTAGCAAGTTAGATAAAACTAGAGTTGGGATCTGCATCAATGTCATGAATACTAACGCTAATAAAATTATAATTACTTGAAGAAGTATTGATAGTCAACTTTTTATGTAGGTGTTTCTTAACTCCTCAACTCCATCAAGGGCAGGACTGTTGTACTGTTTGTATTTCACCCATCTATCCCAGAGTCATACACATACAGAGTGGGTACTCAGTAAATAGTTGGTGAATGAATGAAAAAAAATAATAAGTAAATTAGATTGGCGGTGAGTGCTGCACTAAACTGTGTTTTGGACCTCCTACAAGAATTCTTGACCATTTATTTGTCCTGGACCATCCTCACCATGTAGGGATTTTGGTAAAGCCTCTCCAAATAATGTTAAGTGCATAAAATAAAAAATAGATTGCAAAGGAAACCAATTACATTGAAATACAGTTATTCAAAAAAATGTTTTAAGTTCACAGACTCCAGGTTAAGAATCTTTGTCTTATAATAACACCATAATTATATTAATTTAGAAAGTGGCATGCATATTATATTCATCTAAAAGGTGAAATGAAGGTAATAAGGAATAAAAAATGATTTGGAGAGCCTGATGAAAATACAGAATTTTACTATATTTAATAAATCAGAGAAATAAGTGATAGAAATACACTTCACATTAATAGAGAACTAATGCAAACTGTATCATTCATTCCTCAAGTACTTATTGAACACCACTGCTTGTCAGCACCAGCTGCAGCTCATCAGCCCAGCATGGGTGAGGCAAGCTTGAAAAGCAGATGGCTCTCAGCAGTCCAAGAACAAACAAAGCCAAGTACTGCTGCTGTTGCATGCTCCATGGAATCTTTTGGCCCATTGATTTCCCTATGTTATCTGACCTGCATCTCTCTACTTGGTTGGTTCTCTTGGTCTGATCACCTCTTGGCACATCACATGTGTATCCCGGCCCCCGCCCCACACTACATGAACTGACTGGCAAAAGCCGGACTTGGGCAATGAAATGTTCCTGATCCCATCCATGTCTCCCTACCCACAAACTCAGACAGACTGCCAGGCTGGATCTTGATTTGGACTCCATTCTCTCTTCTTTACTGCCTTCCCCACCATCAGCCATCAGTAAAAGAACTTGTCCAAGAGGAATTAATGAAGCATTTATTAAGCAATTACTATGTGCTAAGGGCAAAGCCCTGGGCTAAGCGCTGAGGTTACCAATAGAAAAGCAAGACGGTCTCTGCTCTCCAGAACTCCCATTCCCATGAGCGAGATAATACATATAGAAAATTTTAGCTGCAAATCAGATACAAAAAGTCACATGGTTCTTTGAGTATGGTGGCAAAGCAGATTTTAATGCCTTTTCTTTAATGTTGTTTCCTCTAGTAAAATGATATCAGTTTCTAATGTTGAACCATTCAGCACTGTCAAGGACTTGGCTAGGAAGAACTTTTCTGGGTATTCAGTAATTATAACTGTGGCACCTGCAAGAGCAGTTGCCAGGCTACATCTCTATGTGGATTGCTTCCTAGGATGACGGTGAAGGGCTCATTGGGTTAGAAGCCCAAGACTCAGGTTCAGAGTGCTGGGCTGTCTTCCTCAGGGTCTGAGGGGACATGGTGGTCAAAGTGGTGGTGGTTTGACTTGCCTGGCACATGCTGCCTCCTATCTCTCCCTCAGGCTGCCTTGCTGCTTCTGCTAGGCTGGCTTGCCTGCCCTGTGTGCCTTAATTGCTCCCTCTCACCCTTTTCCTCCTTTCCATCCCTGCTGCCTCAACCAGAGTGATGGAGTTCCAGACCAGAACTCTTATCACAGCACTGCATAATGAAATAATAGCCCAGAGAAACTGAGGGGATGCCCAGCAGAAAAGCTAGTGTGACACTAGTACAAGAGAGAGGTAGAGAACAATGAAGACTTGGAAAAGATCAGCAGATGGTTAGCATGGTTGCATCAACAAGTAATTTTCCCTCGCACATGTGATCATACTATACCTTCACTTGACAGTGTCTCTCAAAACAACTTAGTTGACAGGAGGAAGCGACATGTATTAGACAATATCGTTATAGTGAGCTGATTAAAGGACCAGATCCAAACAGTGAAAGATATAAAGGAAATGATGCTACCTTTGAGAGTCCTCTAGTGAAATGCCCTAGGATTTTGTACTTGACCCTTCAGTATTTAACAGTGACTTGTATCGAGATATGAAGAAAATTTGTATTGTTTTCAGATAGCAGGAAGATAGGAAAGATAACTAATACGTTTTCCATACAGGGTCCGAAGGAACTTGACAAACTTCAATAATGGACCAAAGAAATGGGATGAATCTTAATGGAGGTAAATATGAAAACCTACCCTAGGATTCAAAAAGCTCACCATACAGGGGCAGGATGGACAAGAGATAACAAAATCAAACTTGATATGAGAAGAGACCTGAAAGTTGTAGTAGACCGTAATATCAAAATGAATCAGCAACATGGCATGGCCGACAAAATATCTAACAAATCTTAGACTATATTATTGGAAGCATAGCTTCCAAATTATGGAGGTTATAGCCAGTGGTCTGCTGGTAAATGTTTAACAATCAGCTCTATGCATGAGGAATTGTACACAGGAGACACTTTTAAGATTAATCTGCTATGTTAACATTTTCTCTATCACTTTCTTAAATGAAGACAACAAAGCAGTGTATCAAGCCCTGATGAAAATTTGCCAATTTTCCAGGTGTGTATGTTAACACTGAACAGTTAATAATTGAATCCTGAGATCCAGTGGGAGCTATCTCTAGTGCACCCCTGGTTACAGTCCCGTAGCACTTTGCCCTGGGCAGACCTCATCTGGAATGCTGCGTTCAGCTCTGAATGCCACGTTTTAGGAAAATTTTTAACAAATTGGAGAGTAACCAAAAGAGAATTGCCACAATTGTGAAAAGCCCTTAAAATTGAAATCATGTTGTTTTTAAGAATTGTTTAAAGGAAAACTGTTGTTAATGAGAAGAGAAGACTCACACAGGACATATTGGCTGTCTTCTGGTGTTTTAAAGGTTATCTTATGATAGGGAGATATTCTATTCGTTTTGCTTAAACTGGCACCTCCATATCTCCCCAGCCAAGGGCAGAACTAGAGCCTAAACTGCTAACAATTTGAGCTGTCCAAAAGTAGAGTGTCCTACCTTGAAAGACAATGAGTTCCCCATCGCTAGAGGTCTTCAATCAGGACTTTGTTGGGAATGTTATTGAGAAGATCTTGTTCAGACATGTGTTGGATTGAATGATCTCTTGGGTCCCTTTTAACTCTGAGATCCTAGGAGGTGCATCTTTTTCTATCATTCTTTTGTGATCAATTTAAATTTCCGGATTTAATGTTGAGGTCTATAGAATTTGGTAGGAGATAGTAAAATACTTTTTTGGTCCTAATCTCTTGTCTGAACTTTACCTAGTTGTTAGCACTAAGCAGGAATCCAAAACAAACTCTTCTGTTCCCTTGGGTACCTTCCTACAGAACTATTCCTAGGAAACAAAAGGGGAAAAACCATAAAAATATAGAAACAGTGGTGTTTACAGAGTGCGGATTTCTTATTCTATTTTAATCTAGCAATAGAATGACTTGTCTAGTCCAGTTTTAGGAGCGAGGACTTGGTGTTTTTTCCTTTCCTTAATCCAGTTGCATTCAATATGCTAGAGAATGGATGCCAAAGATATCAAAAACATGGTAGATTTGGAATGTGCTACTGTCAAGTCTGGTCTTGTGTATTGTATAACTCTACTATCAACCAGCCCATATGCCTCCTTTATGTTCACTAGGATATTTTGAGAGACTTTGTCAAATGCCTCAGTTTACTTATTTCCTTATATTTGATCTCGTTTCCTAATACTTGATAGAATCTGGATAAGGAATGGTTGACTATGTTGCAAAGATGAAGAGGACTTACAGCTTCCTGACTTTGTTAGTTGTCCCCCTGGCTATAAAGAAGTGATTTTGATACTCCCTTGACATTGATGATTAGTAGAGTAGGTACAGCTAAGAAACTGACCTCTGGGTACATGAACTCAGAGCACTGAATAATGTAGTATGTGTAGAGAATGGAAGTTGGATAGAGAACAGGAAAGAGCGGCTAGGAACTAGATTCTGTGATGAGAATATGAGTGGTTTAGGGTGATGTCCAAGCACAGACATATCCTTAGCGATTTTGACGTGAGTCTAGGTACAGGTTTGGCTTTGTTCTTAGAGTGAATCTCGATTTTAGAGTCAAGAAAAGTGAAAATTAGCATGGTACATAGGAAAATGGACAACCCTAACCCCTCACTCCCAGCTGGTCATCAAGAGTGACTAGGTGTACTGGGTCCCAGCCCCATGCCAGTATTCTACTGGAAGCAATTCAAATCAATTCAACATGCACTTATTTAATGCCTTCCATGTACAAAGCATTGCACTAGGTCCTGGGAATAAACAGACAAAAAATAAACAATCCCAATCCTGAAGAAGCTTATATTCTACTGTGAAGGAAGAAGAGATAAAAGAGTCAGTCTCTCGCTCTCAAAATATATAATATACAATCTATACTATATTACAATCTAATACATAAAATATATTACCATATTATATAATAAAACATAATGCAGTTATATATTATATCAACAAAGTTATGTATAATAATATGTTATATGTTGATATATAATTATGTACTAATATAATACAATATGTTATATAGTATAGCATACTATATAATCATAATATATAGTATATGATATATAGTAAAATGCTATAATACATACTTATAATATATATTTTTGAGACAGAGTCTATATTATATATATATATATGTGGAGATAGAGTGTGTGTATCTAGAGACTATATCTATATCTATGTGTATATATGTGTATATATGTATATATATATATATATATATATATATATATATATATATATATATATATATATATATATATATATATATATAGTGTGTGTGTATGTATGTAGTAGTCTCCATGTGAGAATAGAGAGCACTTAGGGTGAAGAGTGGACAAGCAGACTCAAAAGCCAGAATGTGAGGGGCGCTTACCTTTGTCTTAGCGTCAGAGTTGAAAGGTACTTGAAGATTATCTAGTCTAACCTCCAACCTGATACACAAATCCCTTCTTCAACATCACTGGCAGGGGGTATCAGTCTCTATTTGAATTACACTACACCTTACTGTCTATTTAAGCTAACATAATTTACCAGTGGAAATAATACTGGTTTGGGAGTCAGAGAACCTTGATTCCCACTCCAGATCATCTATCTTTGTGAATTCGGACAAGTCATTTAACCTAGCTAGACTTTAATTTCCTCATCTGTAAACTAAGAGGGTTGGATTTGATGGTGTCTTAGGTCCTTTCCAGTGACAACTCTCCTGGTGTACCCTTTTGCTCTAGCCTGCATTGTATTTTCAACCTACAACTGCCCTAACTGCTAGACTAAGGCAGGTACTTTATTATCTAGTCTCAAAAATTCTTCCTTTGAGCTTTGGATCATCTTGTGCTGACTTTTCAGTTGCCATCTTCACCCACTTTGGAATTATACTGCTGTAAATCGTACTCTCATCTCTGATCTGTTTAGTTTTCCTGTGGGATATTTACTTAATCACTGTTAGAGTTCTACCCTTAGGTGAACCTCAGGAATTCATATATTATCATATTACTCTTCTGCTGCCAGCTGTCATCTGGACCTAGTCTTTCTAGAGGCCTTGGGTGGCAGTAACTGTTTTTCCCAAATTCTTTTTCCGTCACTTTCCTTTGATAGCTAGAATCAAATTTCATGGGCCTTCTATTTTCAAAGCCCACACTTCCTTCTATTTTTGTTTGTCTGAAAGATGCCTCTAGGTTATTGGAAAAGTAGAGAAGTCTTGAGTTTGCTAAGTTATGAATCTTGTGCCACCAGCTAGCTCTACTTACTTCTCACATATCCTTTTGAATCTGTGCACAAGTGTCTCTCCCTCCCATTCTTTTCACTTGATCCTCCTCCCATCTCCCAATTCTCTTCCCTGCCAATTGCCAAAGAAATAGTCTTCCTGATCCTCAAGACCACAATTTTATATTAAAAATATTTTACACACTATAAAAAGAAGTCATAACTTCTACCAAGGGAAGAAAGACATTTTCTACTGCAAATTTCACCAAATAGGAAAAGCTTTATTAACTTGTCAATCAATTAATGTATCCTTTCTAAACCCATAAATAACTATTCTTCATCTAAAACTTGGCCCTTCTGTATATAGGTACTTTTCATTCTTGAAATCCCCATTCCTGCCCCCAACCCAGACATTCAATTCCTGAAAACATCTCCATGGCAGCCAATATTTTACTGTTCCCTAACAGCCTATCTGATCATGAGAGGTGATGTGATATGAAGGAAAGGATATAGGGTTTGGAATCAGAGAGCCTGAGTTTCAGTCCCAGTTTCCCTATTTACATCCTGTGTGACCTCTGGCAAGTCACTACACTTTTTTGGACCTCAAATTCCTTATCTGTAAACTGAGGACACTGGACTTGGTGACCTCTAAGGTTTCTTCCAGCTCTAAATCTAAAACCCCATGATCCATGAAGTCAGACATTAAGTCAGTGTAAACATAGTAATAAACTACAATCCATAGTAATAACCCAAGGAGTAATATATCCCGATGTTGACTTTTTGCTCGTTAGATCACATTAACAAGCAATCGTGTCAAGAATAAATACATTTGTTCCTCTCAAAATTCTTGAAATATGTACAAGGCAACATGCCAGATGCCACAGACTGAGAATCTCAAACCAGATTTAGGTAGGCCTTCTTCATTTTCTCCAAATGTTTCGAGGGCTGTCATGTGGAAGAGGCATTAGCTACTTTGTGTAGTTTTAAGACAGAAGTAAAATTAGTAGACAGAAGTTATAAGGAGACTTATTTTAGCTGAACTCAAGAACTCTTTAGCAATTAGAGTGAATGAAGTGCCTTATTAAATAGACAGTTCTCCTTTACTGGAAAGATTCAAGCTGGATGATCATTTACTGAGGATGTTGTCGAGAAATCCCTTCACTGGGCAGGAAATGGGACCAGATGATCTCAAAAGGAGTGTGATATGACCTAGTCTTTCTTTTGCTCAGCCCCACTGACCAACTTCCTTCCCCAAAGGAAACTTCAGACTAAAACATTAACCAAATAGCTTTGACAAAGGTTGCAAAGAAATGGTGAAGAAAGTGGGTGGAATGTGGGGTAGATCCCAGAAAATTGATGTCAGGAGTTGTGGAAAAATGGGAACCCAAACCAGGAGATTAAATGTATTGATAGCAACCAGTGGTTGGCTAAGCCCAGTGCTCTCAGAGCCCTTTCTCTAGGGATAAGAAAACAGAAACAAGCTCTAACAGTACAATTCAAGAGGTAGGGCTAGCCCAGACTGACCACATCTTTCATTATTGCTTATTTCACTAGGGGAACACACTGTGCATGGACTGCAGAATGTAGGCGGTGAACATGAGCCTACAGATGCCAGTGAACACCCACACACCACAATGAGACCGTAAGGGGAGGAGATCAAAGACTAGACATTGTAATCAGATAGTCTCACACTTTTCAAACTCTTCAGATCCGTTCCCCATCGTAATCTCCACAAATTCACCAAATGCTCTCTCCTTACCAAGTAATGGCAGTCCTTGGCTTAACACCCACCTGCCTTGCCACCAGCAGCTTTTCTTCCATCTGGTCCCCTCCCAAACAGCTCAGTAGAAATTCCTACCTCATCAGCTATTCTTCCATCACCAGTAATCTGAGTGACAGGTTAATTTCCTGTCTGTCCTTTGCTCTATCCTGCTTCTCAGCCTCACATTGCCCCAAACCCACCAAAAGTCAATGGCCAGAACTGATTCACAGGATTAATCAACTGGAAACAAATGCTAGGAAAACAGTGATAACACAATACTTTAAACTCATTACCACCTTTGAAATGTTTCTACCCATTATGAGAAATGCCTGTGTGATCTTCAGTCACCTGAGTCCATGCCATGGGAGATATGTTGGTGACGATTTCAGGACACTAGGTTCAAAAGCAGGATCTTAAAATGCAATAAGCTACAGGTGGCATTTTCCTCCTAACCCTGTAAACCATTTTGGAGCTACGCCAGTGTGCCCAGTAGTCTTCAGAGCACATGTCTAGGGGCAGCTTCGTAGGTGCATTTATGGAAAGTGAAAAGAAAGGCTAATAAATGGGACAGCAGAAGGCATGAATTTGCTTATTTATCAGCTTATGCAGAGATTCATGTGAGAGAGGTGAAACATGTGTAGAATAGGCTATGAGAAGCCTCTTGGATAAGAAGTTAGACTTGTCACACTATGGTCCCTTCTAATTCTGAGATTCTTTTGTTCTAAATTGTTGGAGAAGTAGCATGTACACTATTGACTTATATGTGTAGATGAAGGTCAGAATTTTAAGGTGCTCAGAAATCCACCCTCCCAAATTGGATTTCTCAAAAACTAAAGTCATTACCAAAATTGGTTTAGTTAGTAAACAAAAGAAAAGCAATCTCTTCTCTTCTGCAGGATATATTATTTTCTTACATTTATATAGGCACAAAGTTCCTTCTCACCAAAAATCTCATGAAGTGCGAACTAGGGACCAGTCACCTAATATGTCTGAGCCTTACTTTCATCATCTGTAAAATGATGGAGTTGGATCAGATGATTAAGACGCCCTCCAGTTCTAGATTCTTGATCCTAAGTAGTACATGTAATATCGTCCCCACTTTACAGATCAAAGCTCAGAGAAACTTAATGACTTGTGAAGATCTTCCCAGGTACTAAGTGTCAGAGAGTCATTTCAAATCCAGGCTTTTTGACTCTACGACCAAAATATGTTTTTAAAAATCTTTTTTTTTTGAGAAATTATTACATTGGATAAGCAGAAAGCTTATTAATGTTGTTCTCACACTGTGTTGGATAAGATTCTTGGAACAGAAATAGTTGCTGTAAGTACAGATGGATGTTTTAAATTCTAGGTGTTAATGAAATTAACCAAAAATCCAAATTGGATTCTTATTGTTGCTCTATGTCTTAATATCACATTTCATTATAAGTTTCTCAAAACCTTAAGATGGTTCATGCAACTTAGAAATCTGTGTTTCTCAAATTGGTAGTTGTATAAAATTCTCCTAATTGGTCCCTCAGCATTGGCCACATTTTGCATCCTATATACTTTATACACATCTGAAAAAAAAAACTATTTTAGGCATCTAACATTGGATGTATTTTCATTTTTTTCTGGGATTTGGAGGGTGAAGTGGGGGTGAAGGCAAAGAATAGCTTTGCCTTCCAGCATATCCAAATTTCTAGGGCCAATAAGTTAATGAGCTTCACGCTAGGCTTAAGCAATTCCACCCCAATAGTATGGCTCATGTGCTCAGTAGCACATTTCCCCCTTTGGTGCTTTATACTGTATTTTCAGGTTAATTTCTGCAATTTCTGTTGGAGCTGACTTTCTAGGGGAAGAGAGTCAGTGCAGCCTAGTGGAGAGGAAAGACATAAGCATTTGCATCTCTAGAATGTTTGTATTGACAAATGGCAGTCAGCTATTGACATTCCTGTCCCTTGATGATACTTCAATTGGCTTATCTTTGCTGGTCAAATGCCTTAATTGTTCTGGCCTTTAATTCAGTCAAAGTTGGAGCTTGAGCCCAGGAGAAAGAGAAGGAGCAAGGCTCGTAGAACCTCAAGCTTGAGCAGGGAAGCTGCTGGCAACAATCAGCCTGTCATAATGTTATGATTTGTTCATTTTTATACCATTTATTAGCCTTTACTTGTTGTGCCATTTGGCCTCTGGGGCAGATAAAGTGCTGTCTAATTTGGTGGGTTTGCTTCTGTCAGAGTGGCCTCGACAGAGAAGGTGTTAACTGTAGTGACAAGGAATCAATAGCTGTCCTTGTCATGAGGAACGTGAGTAGTTGGGCCTTTCATCTGGAGGATTAGAGGTCTAATTGGATTGAGAATAGGGAGGGTGGGCTGTTGGGTAACCCTGTCAGCTGGGTGAAGCTGTCAAATGTCAGCCTTATTCATACTGAAGGGAAGGAGGGAGAGTTAGGCTTTAGAATCCAGGAGGCAGGCAGGCAAATGAAAAGCTCTTTTTATAACGTAATGGATGGTGAAGGAAAATAGATGAACATATGCTATCTCTTATTTTAAAATTAGATATCCCTTTGGATAATGAATCTCTGCAACTTTAATGATATTTTCATACCCTGTTATGTGAGGAAGCACATATTACACATCCAAGATAGTTCTTAATGTCCTCTTTTTTCAGCAAAAACACTGGTCAAACGGAGATTAAAAATGGGAAGTGTTTGGGAGCAAAGGGGTCTTAAATGATAATTAGATGGTGACAAGCACTTTTATAATAATTACTTATTAATGAAGTAGATGGGTTTTTGTTGTTGTTAAAAGCATCAACTAACCCAGATGGAATATTTTATAATTCTGGATAGATATTTGGCAACCTTTTTTTTTCCTTTGGACTGCTATGTGGAAGTCAGGTTCTTATTTTAAATAAAATGTTTTCAAATTTACAGGAAATAAGCCAATGGATGAAAAATGATAGAGTTAAATAAATTCTTTATTTTATTTAAAAAATAATACCCAAGACACTTAATCTTTTAACATATTGGAATAAATAAAAGGATTAGAGTTTAAATGCCAAGCACCGATGGTATACAATTTCTTATTCCTTTCCTGCTTGAGACAATCTCTTCTCTACTTGCATTTTTTTGTAACATGCCCACAGGGCTGGGGTGCGGATGGGATGAAGGAAATTAAATTGCTCTGTAACTGCAATACGCTTAAAACTATCTCTTTGAGACCAAGTAAAGTACTTTAAATTCAAGTAAATCCTTGTAAGGGTTTGAACAAACTTAATCTTGATAAATGCTGAATACAAAAGCAGAATTTGTAGCACAGACACATATGCTCTACATACAAATCTAATTTAAAGGACTGTTGTTCTCTAAAAGCATTTATAAATTTCTTCGAATGCACTGAGCATATATTAGCTTCTGGGAGCGGTTATGAGTATCCTGATTAGTTACACGCGATAATAAGGTTTACAGTCTGTCACATAAATGAACACATATGGGATCCCACAAAAACCCCGCAAAAAGACAAGTTGATGGTGATGATGATGGGAACCAAGTAGTTCTTGAGTTTAGGAGTATGCATTCAACTCTTCTCTATAATTGACTCCTCCATATTTATAGACTATAATTTCAACCAATTTGAAATGCTTCAAAGGAGTTCTGCAACAGAATGGAATGTAAGGACAAATAGAGAAGAACAGAAACTATTAATGTGTTATCAACAATGCAAACTAATGAGAATAGCTCTAGGATCATAGAATCAGTGACCGTCGGGACCATTGAGTCTAACCTCCCTCTTATTACAGATAAGGAAACTGAGGCTGAGAAAAGTTACTATTATTTGGCCTGCACCTAATCATATAGCTAGTATCTGAAGCAGGATTCAAACTCGGGTCTTTCCAGTTCCAAGCCCAGCTCTCTCTACATAGTGCTACTCAGCTTACCATATGTTTTAAGCTATGGTTTGCCTATGTGAAATCACTTATTTTTAAAACTACTTTTTAAAGGGTTATAAAAAAAAGATGCAGCATTATATTACTAGGTTTGGAGTCAGAAAGACTCAGATTCAAAGCCTTAGTAAAGTCACTTAACTTCTGTGTAATTCATCTCCCTAAGAATTATCTCTTATAAAGGGTTATGAGTATGATAATGGTTTTGAGGGTGGTGATCTATGCTTATGAACAGAGTTTCTACCCTGGGAGTTTCATACACCTAAAAAAAAATCACAAATCCTTTTAGTGTTCACGCGTAAAAGTTGTATTTTTTTATTTCAGAATTGCTCTTTGAATGTATGGAAACGTCTCCATAAATTAATCATTTTGTTGCTCTTATTAGAAGCTATTAATCTTGATGAATAATTGGTTTTTATGATTACTAGAGATTACTACAATTAATAAAAATTGTGGGGTGTCATTCCCACTCCTTCCTAAGCTAATTTATCTAGAGAAAATGGCAGAAGGGAAGACCACTTGATGGCCTAGCAAGACTTTCAAAGGTTGTGTGTGTGTGTGTCTGTGTCTGTGTGTGTGTTTGGGGAAAAGGGAATGGTGGGTTATTTCCTGTGAGCAGACAAGAATATCGGGTCTCTCCTTAACTGCTCTCCAATATGACTTCTTTTTCTAATCCCCCTAACCCCTCCTGCTGAAATTGCTCTAAATTTTAAAATCTCCAGTGACCTAGTCGCCAAATCCAATGGTCTCTTCTGAACCATCATTCTTATTGACCACTGCAGCTATAGAGACGGTTGCCCATTTGTTCCTAGAAGTTCTCTTTCCCTTTGGCTTCCGTGAGACTTGCTGTTCAGTCTATATCAACTTCCTGGTGATGCTAGTTGAGGAGGCACACAATTTCAAGCTCATCCTTCTGGATTACAAATAGCGTGGAAGCGCAGGTTGGGTTGGATGCTTAACCTCTCTAGGCATCTGTTTCCTCATTTCCCAAATGAAGGTATTGAACTAAATGATTTCAGAGGACTCTTCTATCTCCAAATCTATGATCCCTTCTGGAACTTTCTTAATATTTTTGGTGGTCTGCTTGAATGACCATCTATCCCTCTTATATTCAGCAGAACATATCCATGAGAATATATTCCCAAAAAAGTGTAGTAGCGGATTGTATAAGTCCAAAGGAGTCTCCAAGTGTTTTCCCTTTTGGGTCTCTGTTGTGTTCTGCCAAATCACCTCTCATCTGAGAAAAGTTGTTGAGGGAAGAGCTTTAGTATTTTTTTTCTTTGATGTATCTGTGGCCATTCTGTGGTTGGCCAAAGACCTTAGGTTAGAGGCACAGAGAAGCACTAAAGGGGGACGGGCTGTATTGAATCTGTAGCCCAGGATCACTGGCACGGATAGGCGACTTCTGAGTCATTCCCTTTTTCTCAAGTTAGGCCTATGGCAGTCATCTTTTACATAGCACTTTTAAGTTTACAAAGCCTTTTCCATACATCTCATTTGATCCTCAAAACAACTCTGTTAAGTAGATGCTATTATTGTCTCCATTTTACTGATATCTATGTCAGATATTCAAGGATCTCTAACAAATCTATGGAGAAATCATAAGGGCAATGTGAAGGGAACACATAGCCTCCTTTTCCCCCTTGGAAAATCTCTGCAGAGGCTAAACATTTGGCAAGTTCATAGATGAGTTTTGGATGGGATCAGGATAGCTTTCCATTGGGTAATGGTCCTTGAAGGGGTTGTACATGTTTGAGCTATTTAAGATTACCCTGGGAGTGGGTCAAACTGGCAGAGTAGCAAGCAGAATAGAATAGTTTATTAGCTCCATATAATACTAAAGCAAAAGTGATAAGCCACAAATCTCAAAAATGAGCAAAACTGCAGCTTCTAGATATTTCAGAATTTGAGTTGTTTGTGATGATCAGTGAGGAAGAGCATGGGCAAATAGTGTTATCTCCTAGGTTACTGAATAAGATGACGAGTCCTATCTGTGCCTTGTATAAAAACTGGGGTGATTTTAAGCCATGGCAGGATATAATTGAGATGTGTTATTTTGATGTCCATAAAATGAGTCTTCTAAACTAATCATGGCAGTAAATGTGAGCTGCAGGAGTAATAAGTAGGGTTCCTCGACATTGGTCCTGATGAGACCCTCTCCTTTCCTCTATCCCAGCCTTCCCATTTGACTGGGACAAGGGAGATGATGTTATATTCAATTCAACAAGCACTTATTAAGCACCTACTACATAGTGTCAGCACTGTGCTAAGGACTGGGGTTACAAAACCAGTCCCTGCCCTCACGGAGTTTTCATTTTCTTGGAGGGAAACAACATGTACATGTACACAGATAAATAAATATAAAATAGAGGCAAAGTAAATACAAGGTAATTTTCAAGGGGAGTACTGACAACTGGAGAGGTCAGAACATGTCTTGTATAGGAAGTAGCACTTGGGTGAGCCCCTTGAATGGACCCAAGGATTCCAGGAGACAGAGGGTAGTAGGGAGAGCATTCTGGCATGGGGGGCAGCCAGAGCAAAGGCAAGAGATGGAATATTGTATTTGAGTACAGTTTGACTAGAACATAGAGTATGTGAGGGGGAATAAAGTGAAATCAATCTGGAAAGATAGGTTGGAGCCAGATTGTAAAGTGCTACAAAAGCCAGTGTAACATGAGATGTTCTGGTCTCCATGTATCTAGCATGCCATTTAGTGTGTGTTCAAGTTGCGGGTCCCCTTGAGGGTGCTAAGACATTATTCTTAATGGCAGCCAAAGCTAACATTTCCTTGAGTAGCATGAATTGAAAATCTCTGCCTTGGTCCAAACAGATCATGGCAAGAAGTTCATATGTTGGCTATGCCTGTACGTACCTTGTGAAATGGTCAGTTACCACAAATATATGACACGTTTTTACTTTCTTCCAGCTATAAAATGGCAACATAAACAAGTTCTAAAAGTTTTCTCCACATGCAGCATGAGCTTGTAGTACTTTTTTTTGCATACTTTGAACAGAAGTCTCACGCTTCTTTGTGGCACCGTGGCTATCTTTGGCCAGTAATATCTGTTTCTTCCTGTTGTTAGAGTCCTTTTGTGAACTAAATGTCCAAAATCATCATCTGGAGTTTTCAGGGCCATAGAGAGATGTGCCCTGGGTAGTGCTGACTGCTTCCTGTTACCATGTGTGTGATAAATGACAGTCTGGTACAGTGCTTGGTTACACAGCTCCAGTTTCCACCATTGTATTGGCACTCAAGTGCTTTCAAGGGATTGGCACTTGAGTCTTTTAGCAGGTTAAGTGACTTGGCCAGGGCCACACAGCTAGCAAGTATCTGTGGCCAGATTTGAATTCAGAGCCAGGCCCAGCACTGTCTGCTATGCCAGAAAACCACCGCTTGCAGAACAAAAAATGTAGGTTATCTTGAACCCTTGGTATGGTATATTGGTCCACTTTGGTTCTTTTTTGTTTGTGGTCAGTCAATAAATATTTATTAAATCCCGACTATGGGCTATGCATTTTGCTAGGAATACAAAAAAAAGGCAAAAAACAGTCCCTGCCCTCAAGGAACTCAGTCTCATAGAGGAAGACAACACATGAAAATTCTAAAAACTAAAAAGCAAGAGGTGGGAGGTACCCAGTGTGGATGTATGATAAAGACCTAAGGTAGGCAGCTGAGAAATAATGAGATGGCTGCCTGGGGCCCCTTTCTTTAATAGAGGATCTGGGAGGACCTCTTAAATGTCCAGCCTCTGCCCTCTCCAGTCAGAAGGAGGGAAGGGCCCCAGGGGCAAGGGGTACTCAAGAGGTCTGAGTTTTAGAGTTGATATAATTTTACGGAAAGATGAGTTCCATAGTCAACATACATACATCTTTCTTTTCTTCATTATCACCACTGATGATGCAAATGGGCTATTAGACTCTCTGCCGAGTCCAGCAAGCTCTTTAAATGGCCTCCGAGCTCATTCCTCACAAAGGAGTTTTTCTAGATCTTTCCTAGAATAGTTGGGAGTTGGTAAGTTGGATCTTGTGAATTGTTGGCCATATTGCATATCCCACTCTGGCATATTGAGAACAAATGTTCTGTTGCTGAGCTTCTGTCTCAACCACTCCTCTACAACCAGGGAATCCCCAAAGTCGGATTTCTCTGGCTCCAATCTGGAGGTTGAAAGGCCAAGCTTTTTCTGCCATTCGTCGTTGCTACCTCTGTCTTCCTGCTTGCTTCTATTCATGCTTCATGGATAATTCAAGCTGGCTGGTTTGAACTGAGTTAAATTGTTGCTTGCAAAATTCTGCCAGTATCCTGAATAGAATGGTATTTATTTCAATTAAAGCTAACGTTCTCTTTATTTACCTTGGTGTAGCAACAATTCAGCCAGCAGCTGTTGTGGGGGTGAAAGACCAACATAAGCCTAACAACAAGAGCTGCCAACACAGGTTCTTTTCATCTGCTTTACTAAGGAAAGTAACTTTAAGGGGTTAACAATCTTCTTTTAATCCAACATACAAATATCATTCACTTAGTTCAGGGGAAAAAGCCAGCACCCTGAACTTAGGAGCAAATACAAACAAATTACAAACATACATTATAAACAGACCAGATACAAACCAACATCTGGGTTAGCAAAGCCGGGAGGCTCTTAACAATGGCTTGCCCAGAGTCTCCACATCAACACTCCTCCAGTAAGAGAGCCCCAGACAGAATGCCAACCTTTGAGCTTTTATACTCTGTTCAGGGATCAAGGGATTCATACCTAATCAGCAAAAGGGTGTGAGCCTGGGGTTCAGCACCTAGTTAGCAAAAGGGTATGGGCCTGCACTTTGTACCTAGTAAGGCTTAACCAAAGGCATTTGATTACTTTAGCATTCCTAAAAGAGAAAAAAGTCCCACCTTAATTCCCAATACACATGGGCATAGGCATAGAAGAATGACAATGCCCATTGCCTTATGGACACCAGAAATAGCTTCAGGGAATTCCAAAGTTACTTCACTATAACCTAGATAGGGGTAGTTTTTGTCACTTTACTCCTCTAAGGCCAAAACCTTCAAGAGATTTATTTTATTTTATTTTATTTTTATTTTATTTATTTTCTTCATGTATCAATCATGGAATGACTACAACATGATGGTCATTTGTGTCCCACTGTGTAGGACAACAATACAGTCCCCATCTCCATTTTTACAGTCACTTCCATGCAGGGTCCCTATAAGTCCTAATGGAAGCACCCCATTAGGAACTGCTGGCAAGTTTATGATCATCATTTTTCAGATACCTGAGCAACCTCCTTCGCTGACCAACCTCCTTTTTCCTAAAGCTGGTCCTGCAATTAATCTTCAACTCCTACATCACTAAAATCCTCTTCTCAGAAGAATGTGTAGCATCTTCTCCATGACTGCCACTAGAGGAATGTCTGCCTTTTGGGGTTTCTTTTGATGCGGTATTCATGTGTCAGTCCAGTTGGACTTCTACTCCCTTGCTTCATTACCTTTCCAGGTGGGATGAGTTTGTCCCTCGTGTTTCTGTGATTTCCTTCAGTTGAGTCAGTATCTGCAAGGCTGTCCCTTTGCTTAGTTTCTTCATACCATGCACACAAAAGTGTTCACATGGTTGGAGTGGTTGGAGTTGAGTATTTGCTATATGAGATCTTATGAATCATTGTCCATATACTTTAAATGATTTCACTGATATAACAGTCATAGATATCCTTTTAAATCATACCAGCCCCATAGTCCTATGGCTAACTGGGTCATTCTAGTCAAATCTATATAACCTTAGGAAGGGAACCACTCTTCTCAGTAGCAGTCTGGATAGAGGATATTAACCTGAGAAATTGGGATGACTGTTTTTCTCTTCACCGAATGTTTTTTTCCCAAAATTTAATCCCACTCATTGCTATTGTTTGCCCAGGGACATAAAATAATTCAAATTTACATATTCATTTTAAGTACATAAGTCTAGAGTTTCATTTCCTTTTACCCTGCCAGTGGCTTTCTATTAAACAGGCATCTTGTCTCAGAGGCTTGCATGACCTGTCACAGGGCTGTTGCATGCCTGGCCTAGTCCTCTGCAGTCTTCCTTGGGGAGGAAGACTAAGGATTTTCCCTGAAAATGTTCCTAGACTAGCTTTATCTCTGTGTCTCTTACTGTGTTTTTGTTTATGATATATATCCAGGAGAGGCTTCTCTGTGCCTCTCAAGGGACCTAACCCCAATATGAGGTGTTTCTGGCTACACAGCGAGGCTCTCTTTGGGCCTTCTCAAGGCCACATGGCTGTCTGAGTTGGAGAAACTTGTCTATCCTGGAGATCTAGGTAGTAGTCGAGGAAATCTATTTGGTCTATGTGGAAGTATACTCAGCATCACTCACACACTTTTCTACTAGAAAAGGGCTTTCCATGACATTCCATATTTTCAAATCTGGTTAGGTCCTAGATCACTTGTTTTACCCTCTCTCCATTCAGATCTTTTCTTTCTAGCAGTATATAAGGCCAGGTGAGCAAAACATTCATTGCGGGTTGGACTACAGGGCAAGCTGGGGACAGAAAGCTACATTGGTGGATTATCACCTCAATTGTGTGTGTGTGTGTGTGTGTGTGTGTGTCTGTGTGTCTGTGTGTGTTGGGAGGTGGAGTTCCCATTAAAATATTCTCTATTGGCAAGGGCAGAGGTGTCAGGGACACATCCTAGAAAAGGCCTGGTAGCATCTGATGGGTTCTGAATTTATAAAACCTGCTTACTGGCCCCAAGGATTCATGATCAACAGCTGGAAAAACTCCACAGGACCATACTGTTTCCTGATTCTATCCTCATACTAGGTCATGGGTCCCACAGGTTTTAGGGACAAGGGGTAGTGAGGACTAGGGAAGCCAAGTGCACAGAAAAGAAGAGGTTCACAGCCACAAGGTTATTAGAAACCAGATTGTTAGTGAACAGAAAATGAGATACCAAGGGGCAGGACAAAGAAAGTAGGATGTCATAATACTCAGTGCCCAAGAGAAACAAGAAATAAAGAAACAAGATTATGGGAGAACAGAAATTTGGCACTTAGAGCAAAGAAGGAAAGGATCTCGTGCTGAGACAACATGTTTTTACAACCTTTACTATCTTTATGCCAATCTACCCCAGTGAGAGTGTGAATAAACCCAGCCTGGAGGCAGACAGGTGATGAAAACTGAAAACCTCTGCCTCTGAGCTGGGTTAGGGAGCAGGGTTCTGAGGCAAAAACATTTTTTTGACTGTCTCTAGAGGGCATGTACATTGATGTGATGGTAAAAGTATAACAACAGGTGGAAAAAAATGTACACAAGACATACATTAACGCTTTCTGCAACATTTTCTTAAATCGAGACAATCAATAAAACAACAAATCAAGACCTAATTTGTGTAACACTTGAGGATTTCCGAGGTGTCAAATGTATACACAGAAAATTTAACAATCAGTTCTGGAAATCAAGCTGCCTCCAGTGTACCCGGGATGTAGATAACTGAGATTTATAAGATAAAGCATACTACTCAGTCAATATTTGTTTTTTACAAAAATAAAACTTTAGTAAAATAACAGCATAAATTTGCTTACCTAGGCAGCTAGGTTGCACAGTGGAGAAAGCACAGGGCTTGAAATCAAAAAGGAACTGAATTCAAATTTTACATTAGGTGTTTACTAGCTGTGGGGGCCTTGGGCAAGCCTCTAAACCTCTTTTAGTCTCAGTTTCCTCATCTGTAAAATGAGGATGATAAAAACATCTGTCTCGGGGTTATTGTGAGCACTTTGCAAACCTTAAAGCACTATGTTAATGGTAGCTTTTATTATTAACAATAATATATATATATGCCAAATAATTATTATTCATAAATAATGTATTACAGTATAGTAATATGTATAATGTATATGCTAAAAGTAAAAAAAGTTAAAGAAATATTATAGAATAGGGTCGGGGACTGGACCTGTGATATCATTGAAACTTCAGGATGAGGAAACTCCCTTTACCAATGTAGTTGGGCACCCTCTCTGCCAACTCTAGTCTTAGAAAGTTGCCTAGAGCACTGAAAGGTTAAGTTACTACCCCAGAATCACACAGCCATCATGTGTCAGAGGTGTTTCTTGAGTGCCTGTCTTCCCGGCTTGCCCTCTAGCCTCCACATGACACTTCCTTTATAAAGAAATAGTATACCTATGTCTAAGTCACATAGCTTTCTCATTGTCACAGTGAATGCTTAGGTGAACCTCATTCAGAACTTCAGCATTGCTATTGTGAGCCATTCAGAATTAATTGACTAAAGCTGTGGCCTTCAGGGACCTCTCTGGCTAGTTAGACCCCTTACCACAGTTTCCCAACAAATTGTCTCAAGATGCTTCCTCAAGATGTACCTTACTCTCCTGGAAAGTCACTGATCAAGGTTCCCCTTGAGGGACAAAATACAGACACTACACAGAGAAGAGAAAGGGCAGGTATCAAATTGTTGACAGGGAAGAAACCAACTGACAAGTAGGTAGCAGAGGGTACAACTATTGCTGATGCCATTCACTCTGATTTTCCTGTTGCTGTCAATAAAACCTCTCACTCCAGGCTTGAAGATTGCCTAGCCATAGTATTTCTATGCCTCACTGCTCTTGCTTTTGCCTTTACATGGTGTTAAACTCTTTACCTATCTGTTTGGAGTTTCAAAGAAGTATTAATTGCCTTCCTAACTTCCCTTTTCATCTTCAGAACTCCCTGATTCCTTTCTTTAATTTGTTTTTTAATATGTCTTTTGTTTTTACAGTATATTCTTTTTTATTTTTTGCAGTACATTCATTTTTAATATCTACCTCATTCCTTCCCTCAGTGAGCCCTACCTTGTAACACAGATTTAAACTGAAAGAGAAAAAAAAAAGCAATTCAATAGAATCAACCGTGACGGACAGCAAACACAATATTCTATGTCCGTATTTCCCCACCTCTGCAATGAAAGAGGTGATGCTGATATTCTCAACTTTTCTTCAGCGTTTTCCGGAATGATTAGATCGATTAACAGCTCTGCCAACAGACCATTTATTAGTATGCCTGTTTTTCCACAACTCCTCCAACATATTAAGTGTTTCCATCTTTTGTCATCATTGCCACTTTGCTGGATGTGGTCCTATATTTGTTTTTGCACAGATCAAAATAGCTGTTATGCTAGATTTTCTAAAGTTGCATCCTTCCTTATGTAAATAAATCTTCGTGACTGCCATTTTTTATGAATTTTTTTAGTCCTCAATGGCTATAGCAATCACACTTTAGCAATTCCTCCTTTGGAGCTCCTTTATTAGTGCTCAACCACTTTTCAAATTAAGCTTTTCATTTTGAGACAATGCTTATTTCTTTTTCAGAACATTTAAGATTATTTGAACAGAACAGAACTTTAAAAAGACAAATCGTCCCTGTATTTGTGGGTACCAACAAAAGAGGGAGGATTTCTCTTTTGGTAAGATTAACAAAGGAAATATACAAGGTATCTTCCATGCCATGAGAAATAGGATGGGAATATTATAAAAAGTTATAAATGTTCATAAATCCCATGGTAATATAAATGTCCTTTGGCTTACCAAGGTGGTATTTTCTATTCAATTAGAAATCAACAATCCTTCTTTTAGAGACAAAGGAATTCCTTAGTAACAAAACTATGTTGGCAAGCCCAGCCTCCTCATCATCTTCATTTGCTGTAGTCATATCTTGATGTAGTTTCAATCACTATTGGTTGATTTGGGGCATGGACTCTTTTATCGTCCCTTAGCTTATTAACTTTATGATATGTATGTTCGATGGGCAGAGATGTAGAATTTAAACTAAACGAAAGTAATCATATCGTAATAATAGAAAGAGGATTGACCTAGGAGTCAAAGGATCTGGGTTTTCTTGTCCTGGATCCACCACTTTCTAGCTGTGTCAACTTAACAAATTACCTAATATCCCTGGGTCTTAGTTTCTTCACCTGTAAGTGGGGATGATAACAGGGCTTGCTCTACCTCAGAGGGTTCTTCTGAGGATTAAATGAACCCCGTACGTGAAACAAACACTGAGGGAACTATATGGCTATCTGCCATATCTGTGTTATACCTCTAGGGATAGCTTAATTTTTATAGGGAACTCCTAAAGACCCAGTGTCTTATCCCATAATAAAGAATTTCTGGTAGTGAAATTTCAAGCATAGTACCTGGACAGTGGGGTAGATTTTTTTTTTTGGATGAATGGGATTGCATTGCTCCTCACTATACCATGTAACCAGTCTCCTCCTACTGAGTCAGTCTAGTGTAAATTGGCCTCCCTTCATTTCTTAATTTGAATGGGATTTTTAAAAATAGCTTGGGCTTTTTGATTAAAAGAAAAGAAAAAGAGTCCATCACCTCGTGGATTTTAAATGCTTTGAGAAAAGATTTGGCTTTTATGAACAGAGATCTAAGGAATTCAGTAATGTCCTGCCATGAAACGTTGAATTCATCCAACATACCTCCTTCCATTTGGTAGAGAGGTAGAAAACTTACAGAGGTAGAATGCTGCACATACTGTCAGATGCAGTCATGGTGCCGGTGGCTTTTGTTTAAATGTTTTTCTTAATTACAAGGGTAGGGCTCAATGAGAAGAGTTTGTTGTTTTCACAAAAAGGGCTATAATATAATAAAGTGCTTCGCATAGTGCCTAGCACAAAGGCACTAGGTAAATGCTTATTCTTGTCCCTCACCTAACATAAAGGCAAAAAAAAATTTTTAAAAAGAAGTTTTAAAAGGGAGATGACACATCAGAGCGATTTCAATGGCAGGGCTTCTATGGAACTGCTTCAAGGCTTGGGTTCAACTGATCAATCAACACTCTGCCTGTCTGGCCCTAGTTTTGAAATAAACTAAAATTTCCTGCTAGGTGGTGTGGTGGATAGAGCCCCAGGTCTGGAGTCAGGAAGACTGGAGTTCAAATCTGCCTTCAGATACTTACTAGCTGTGTGACCCTGGATAAGTCATTTAACCCTCGATTTCCTCATCTGTAAAATGAGCTGGTGAAGGAAATGACAAACCACTCCATTATCTTTGCTAGAAAAAAAAAGCAGGAACAACACAACTGGGGTCATGAAGAGTCGAACATGATTGAACAACAACAAAAATTTCCCAAAGACTTTGCTTAAAAACCTCAACAAAGGTAGTATTTCTTTGGAACATAAGCTATACAAAATATACAACACAACTTTGATGAGTTTAGCTGACAAATACAAGTAATGTAATTGGCATCCAAAGCTGACTTCCTTTTTACTGCCATATAGCTATGTATGTTTATAGAGAGAGGGACAATGCAGGCCACTAACCAGGTGCTATTTATCAAGCACCTATGTGTGAGTCAGTACAGTTCTTATCAGTGGACTCAATCATTTAAGGTAAGGTAGGACTGTCTGAACCTACCACCAGTATGCAAATTACACAAGTGTAATTTAACAGGAATGTAATTGGGTCCTCAGAACTAATTTCTTTTTGAGGCATCTCAAACTTAACCTTGTCTAAAACAAACTCATTATCTTTCCTCCTAAACATCTCTCTTCTCCAGTTTCCCGTTACTGTTGAGGGTACCACCCATTGGTCCAGTCACCTAGATTCATACCCTTGGTTTCATTATTAACTCATCACTTGCACTCGCCACACATCCAATATGTTGTCAGTTCTTTTTTTTAATTCTTATCGTCTCTACTAGCACAATATTTGTCATATTTTTCCAATCATACAGTCACTACCTTGTACTTCACTTTTGGAGTATTCGGACAACCTTCTGGTTTGTTTTCCTGTCTGAAATGTCTCTCAACTCCAATCCATCCTTCAATCGGCTGCCAAAGTGATTTTTCTAAAGTTAAGGTCTGATCCTGTCACCCCAACACTCCCCCACACAACTGCCCAACAATAAACCAGAGGCTCACTGTTACCTCTAAGATCAAAGGTAAAATTTATATTTGACATTTAAAGCTTGCCATAGTGGACCTTTCCTATCTTTCTAGTCTTCTTACATTTTAGTCACTTCCGTTTCTCTCTGGTCCAATGACACCAGCCTTCTTGCTGTTCGTCACACAAGACGCTCCATCTCTCATCCTTTTCACTCACTGCACCCCGTGAATCCTCACTTCCTCCTCCAGGCTTTCTGGCCTCCTTCAATATTCTGCTTAAATCACATTGTATATATCTTGTATGTACACTTATTTGTATATTGCTTATCCCCTTAAGAACGTGAAAACCTTGAGTTCAGGGGTAGCGTTTTTGCCTTTCTTTGTATCGCTAGGATGAAATGCTTCTTGACAGACTGATTTCTGTCACCATTCCCCTAATGTCTATATTATTCATTTCATGTCTCTTTCTCACCAATATTCACCAAAGATACTCCTGTCAGTATCAGCTCTTGATCTGTGTACTTTAACCTCCGACTTCACTACATTATTTTGTTTTTATTCCCATCTAGGTCTCAACTTTGTAGACAAGTTAAAATACCTGCCTGTCCTCAAGATATTTAATCATTCCAATCCATGCTCACTAATGCCGTAGAGATTCAGATTTGGGGGTAGAATTAGGACATTCTATTTTCTATGATAATTAGGACTTTAGAACCCCTACTACAGCATCTACTTGTCACACAATACTTTAAAAAAAAACCCAACAAAGCTCAATGTTTCTCTGTTCTATATAACTCTGATGTTACTGAGAATCAGTAGTTTGAAGAAGTTTAGTACTCATGTGGACATATTTTGGTATTTACTCTACTAGCAAGAAAGTAATATTTATTTAGATCTGCTCTAATTGCTTTTATTCCTTATAGTTATATTCTTTGCTCTACTTAGCCTCCAGGAAGGACGCTTAGTTATTATTGAATCAAAGTGGCTTACTTGTTTCTCTAGTAGGATATACCATGACTAGCATTTGCCTTTGAATCAATGTGCTTTATTATTGCTTTTTTTTTTTTACAACAATTTTGATTCCTAGACCCAGATAAGACAGCAAAGAGGATTTCCTGAGGACTGTTCCCTTGCGTTTCTAGAACAGAGAACAGATCCCTCTTTGAGGATTTCTGTGTTTTTTTTTAAAAAAAAAACTATAGTTTGACAAGCAGACTATAAAATGGGTCTTCTAAAGTTCTCACCTACTAGGGATGAGAGAGTTTATTAATTTCACTCCATTTTATATCTCTACCTCTAAGTCTCTGTCCCTGTGTCTACTCCTTTGTCTCTTGATGTTCAGACACCATCTGTATTCCACTAACAGCGAAAACTTAACCTCTTCCTCTCGTAATAAAAACAAAAGCAACCTGTAGCTACATGAAAAGATGCCTCCCAAAATCACCTTTGAGGGAAAAGAGGAACTGGCAGAGTTAATTTCATCTTGCATGCAAAAAACAAGAAATAGCTTTTCATGGGATACTTGGTGTGTTGGTAAGCAAAATGGGCTCCTTAGCACTTAGTTCAACAAGTGTCCTTGAAGAGTTTGGCTTTTGTTTTTGCTGAGTAATTCAGTGTATTTATTGAGTCTTACTAAGTGCTAAGCCCCAGGCCCAAACCCTTATTAGGTGTAAAACCTAT
>CM053624.1:221256893-221277571 GCA_028646595.1 Phalanger gymnotis
CCTACTGGGCCTGGAGGCTTGTGTTCACAATACTGGAATTGGGAGGTTGGTTCGCTAATTTGTTGCTCTGGGCCCTGAATAAATTTTTTGATGCCTTCTGCTTAGAGAATTCTATATACCCAATGATTTCGAACCATTCAGATATATATATATCTGTATGTATATATGTATATGTATGTGTGTATATGTGTGTGTATATATATATGTGTATATACATATATATATACATATATATATGTATATAAAATCCTTTTCGAGATCATAAATTCGGCCTTCCTGCTACAGCTTCCTACCCTGACTTTCTATGGTGCCCAGTTTGCTTCCCAAGGACGAGTGGGTTTTGTTTGTAAACGCCATCCCAGAACTCGGGGAAAAGCTGTGGTGACTAGAGAGGGCATTTAAGCTAATTGGCTCAGAAATGAACCTTAGAAAAAAAACGAAGTGGTCTCACAGTAAAGAAAGCCCATGCATGTAGATAGCTCAGAGATTGAAGAATTAGTTATCTGTATGGCGACTGAAACATGGAACATCAGAATTGAAAGGGACCTTGAAGGTCATTTAGTCTAACCCTATGTGAAGCATGAATCTCATCTGCAACATCCTTAACAGTTGATTTTCAGCTTCTACTGGAGTATTGTAAATTTATTTTCTTAGAAATTATCTGATTCCATTTTTGGATAGTTTATTCTTTGTCATATTCCATTATGTCCATTTATTGGGCAACTAGGTAGCACAGTAGATAAAGGGCCAGTCTGGAGTCAAGAAGACTCATCTTCCTGAGTTCAAATCTGACTTCAGACATTTACTAGCTGTGTGACTCCAGGCAAATAACGTAACCCTATTTGCCTCAGTTTCCTCATCTGTAAACAGAGCTGGAGAAGGAAATCTCAAACCACTCTAGTATTTTTGCCAAGAAAATCCTAAATGGGGCAACAAAGAATCGGACACAACTAAAAATGACTGAACAAAACATGCCAGTGTATCTGTGATCTCAATAACGTAAGCATTCCTTCCAGCGATATAGATTGCCAAGCCTTTATGCTCATACATCCTGTAGTGCTCTTACCCAAGTCTTCCTATACATTTGCCAGACATCCCAGAGGACTGTTTCTCATTGTCTCTATCATCATTGTCCTCATTTTAGCTTTTTAAAAAAAATTTTCCATCGCAATCACTCTTTGATATACCCCCCTCATTGATATAAGCCTTTCTGTAAAACAGTGAAAAACACTTAAGCAAAACAACCAACACAGTATATGCAGCATTATGTACCCAGAGACTCCCACCTCTTCAAGGACAGGCAGGAAATGCATTTTCTCATCTCTTTTCTGGGGCCAAGATTGGTCATTACAGCTATATATTGCACAGCTTTTTTCCATGTCCTTTTCATCTAGGTGATTGTAGCCAATGTGGATGTTTCCTTGTTTCTGCGTCCTTCGCTCCGCGTTGATTCATACGTCTTGTTCTCTTGCTGATGTGTGGTGCCAATAGAGCAAAAGCGATGGCGCATATGAGGTACACATCAGTTATCCCTTGCTTATATGGCTGGCCCTTCTTTTTATTCTGGTGATACATTTCTCAGGTGACATCCTCTAAACTGCTTATCTTGCATAACTCCTCATTTTTCACGGGTATAGCCTATTTACATCTGCTTTGTACTTCTCCACATCAGATTCTGGACAACGCACAAATCTGCCTCTCAGGAACTTCTACCTACTGATCCTAGCTTTACTCTCTTGAACCAAGCGACAAACTTAGTAGTCCTTCAGTTGGCAAACTGCCTCACTTAAATCTAATTCGTGCACAAGTCAAGACATCACCCTCATGATGTCATTGGTCTACTTCGAGGAGGAAGGATGAACAGCAGCAATAAAAAAATATTTAGAAACAGTGCTCATTGACTTCCTTCTTGTGCAAAATCTCAACTTATTTGAGGGCTCTTAATACAGTGTGTTATGGGGGCAGCTAGGTGGCTCAGTGAGTAGAGCACCAGCCCTGGAGTCAGGAGGACCTTAGTTCAAATCTGGCCTCAGACACTTGACACATGATACTAGCTGTGTGACCTTGGGCAAGTCACAACCCCAATTGCCCTGCCCCCCCCCAAAAAAATACAGTGTGTTATATTGGAAAGAGCACTGGACCTCATGTCAGGAGAGACTAAACGCCAGCACTTCTCAGCTGTGTGACTTTAGCCAACTTACTTGGGCTCTCTGGAGTTTAGTTTCCTCATCTATACAAAGGATGATAATACTTGTAATGTTTACCTCACAGGGTTGTTGAGAGGGAAATGCTTTGTGACCATTAAAGCGATATACAAAATGTGAGTTTTAAGTATTTTATTTGTTGTGAGAATCATGAATCTAAGGAGGGAAGGGACCTCAGGAACCATCTGGTCCAACCCTCTTATTTAACAGATAAGGAAACTGAGTTCCAGGGAAGTTAAGTGACAAAGAACTCATTAATGTTTGCATATCAGAATTTTGTTCTTGGAAGTTTCCCCATCCTTTTGAGCAAGTTGCATTTTTCTGTCCCAGATCAAAGAATCCTACCTACACTTTTCTCTGCACTTTTTTGAAATCCATCCTCCTATAATCTGGGCTCAACTTCAGACTCTGCCTAGGATTCTTCCTTCTTATCTGTCAAGAATGCTAAAGTTGGCCTGCTAACTTTCTCCCAAGGCAGAATTGAGGTCTCTGAGGGCCTCAGACTGTCTTGTTTTTATATATCCAGTGCTTTTCACAGTATGCCACACATAGTAGGTACTTAATAAGTGTATGTTGAATAGAATTAGTGGTTCTGGCCATTTCTAGTTCTCTATCAAGTTCCTGCATATTAGTCAGAATCAGTTAAGAAAAAGTTCTCTTTGTTGCTTCTGCTATTTTCTAAGGGAAGAAATATCAGATGCTCGGCTTTTAGCACCATAAGACCTCCAGAAAATGTCCAAAGAGCTAACACTCCCTATCACAATTATATCCTATTTCTGCTCTAGTGTGTTGAACTGTGTCAACTCCTTATCTAGCCAAGGCATCCCTGATATACTCTCACAATGGTATTACTTCTGTTTCTTTCCACACAGGTGTATGTTTTCTTGAAATATGATACTACACCATCTTTCCTTCTGTTTAATCCATTTTTAACAAGATATTTCATTGCTCTAGGAAGACAGTGCAATGTAATTAGATGTAGGACTGTTCTTGGAGCCAAGAAGACTCAGCTCAAGTCCTGCCGCTGACACTCGTACCTGCGTTACTTTGGGAAAGTCACTTAACCTCTTGAGTCCCAGGCAACTCTCCACATCTATAAGTTAGAGATGAGTTGATGATCTGCATTGGTAGTGTGAGTGGCTAGGTTATTTACATAGAAAATGCATTGGGTGGGTGCTCAGGAGCTGAGTGTCAAGTAGGAGGAATGCATTTCCATTCAACGGGGCTACCCCTAGTCCACTGACAGAGTTTGAATGTAACCATGTAGTAGTATTCTATGTCTGGGAATTTAGACTTGTGAGGGTGAGAGCAGGATGGAGTGAGCTAGCCAACCCAAAGGGTATTGGGGTGTTCTGCACACCTTGTACAAAGAGTGATATATAAATGGTGTAATGATTCACATCGAGAAACACCTAACTACGAGCACCCACATTTGTCATGTTATGCTAGCATTAGTATCAAGCATACGCATTTCAGATATTTTTTCTATGTCTTTTAAATATAATTTATTCAAGGCAGTGAAGGGCATAGAAGAGCCTAGTATACCAACTTCCCTTTTCCCTCTACTCCAGCCCCAGAATGATGTGAACTGAGAAAGAATAAGAGGATTCAGGCCTGTTTTGTAAATAAGGAAACTGAGACCCGGTGTGTGTAATAAAATGGCTTGTCCGTGGATATGCAGCTAAGAGATTTAAATCCAGGTTCTCTGACTTCAAACCTGTTGCCTTTTCCACTGTACCAAATCTGCCTTTCAGCTTTGACTCAGTTTCATTCCCCTGGAAACTACCCACCAATTGGGAAAAATCGAAGGGGAGCTGAGGGATGGGGTGTGGTGCCACTGAATGGTTACAGGGCTATTTCAGAGTCAGTTGCCGTTATCCTTGCGCCAAGGCTTTCCTACCATCGCTGCTGCCCCCTTCAAGCTCAGAATCATAGCACTCTGGTGTCAGCTCTTCTATAGACCGCGGCTTGCCTTTTTTCCATTCCTGGATTCCATTCCATTCACCTCAGATAATTTTGATCATGACCGCCACCCACTGCATCTGTTTCTGGGCTTCTCTCATTGTTGCTGTCTATTGGAAATGTCCCCTTCTTCATGGCTTTTTTCATGCCATAGAGCTTATTCATTGCCCTTCTGCCACAAATCTTTGGCCCTCACATTGTAGTAAATAATCTTCCTTTCACCACCATGTCTACTGCAACCTACCCTGCGTTCCCTTACCACTTGAAAAGTAACTAAGAAAGGAGGAGGGGAAGCTGCAAGGCCTGCATATCAAGTCTCTGCAAATTACCCTGGCAGCATATCCACCAAATTATACTTCGCAAAGTATGTACCATTCAGCATTACTTGGTGTAATTGTATACAGTAGACTAGAAAAATAGGTCACATGCAGGTGTACATTATATAATATCTCAGAGTAGAATTGCCTTCAATAGATTTTGCATATACCCTATTATCTGTGCAACACGCTTCCCTTGCTTGACCTGCTACATGGCCATTACCAACAAGCATCATCAGCTTACATGAGTGATGAGCTTAACCATTAACCCTAAGACATCATGCATCAGTCTGACCATACTCCATGTTGTTGCCACTTTTAGACATCTGGTTTCTTGATTTTCAGTGGGAAACAAGTAGTCTTGGGCCCTTTGGCCTGCATTACTAATTCTGGCCTGCATTCTAATTACTAATTCTACCATGGATACCCATCTCGAATGAAGGAGTCCCTAACCCCTAAGAGCTCAGATAACATCTCCATTCTTGGGGCTTCTCCAACTAGAGTATTAGAAAGGAAAGAGCCAGTCTTTACATTCAGCTCCTTTCTCTTATCTGCCTCCAGTAGAATATAAGCTACTCAATTATTTTTTTGTCTTCCTGTCCTCAGCACCTAGCACACTGGCTATATATAATTGGTACTTGATAAATGTTTGTTGAATTGAATGGAATTGGACAGAGATTCTCCTCTGGGGGTACCTAAGAAAGTAACAGTATCTCTTGACTCTGTGACCCTAGTTGTAAATTCCTGAATCCCAGGACTTTCTTGACAATTTTTGGCAGTGGTTTCATGCTGACCCATTGGCTCTGATTGTGTCCTTCTGGCTTCTTGTTTGTCTCTGTTATTTGGTAGCTCCTTTGCCTCTGACCACGACTGCCTGGAATCTTAACCTTTTGGCTGTTTCTGGCCTCTGGTACATTTATATCTATTAATCTTTAGTTCATCTAGTACTCTACCTGAATCCTGATCCCACTTGACCATCTCTGTCTTGCATGCCCACTCTTTATCACAGTGTGCACTTCCTAGATATTTTTGTTGAAAATGTTGTTTTAAATAGGTAATCTCAGGTATGAGTGGATAGTCAGCAATATAGGCATTCTTATTTTTAAAGCGCATTAGGTGTTCTTTCTTCTTTAAAAGTAATGCCTTTCCACAATAGACTTTGAGCTTCCTTTCAAGGCTAATCTACAAAAATTTGTCACAGTATTTCTGTATATGTACTGGCGAAGGGTTCAAGGCAAAAATCTTTGCCCAACCACAACTCCCACTGACTTGTACATCAGCAGGATTGCAGTGGTTAAATATCTTTTAAAGGTCACCATGAATGATTTTATTATCTTTGAAATGTTATGACCAAAAAGGTCAAACCTGATTTCTGGGTATGAAAAGTGCCCCATCGATTTATTTGGTTTTCTTGAGTATTTATTGCTTTTTAGAAGAAAAGAGATGGCAAGAAATTTGGAGCAGGCTGCCCTCTTGAGGAAATTTTTACATTTCCTCTTGGCATTCATTAAAATGGATAATCTAGATAAATGAAGCTCGAGTAAATAAAATGTTAAGAACAAATGAAAATTACCAAATGCCACACGCCTATTTTAATATCAAAAGAGTTAGCACTTTATAGGCTATTAACTGAATTTTTCTTACCCAGGCAATTGAGTCATTATTTATTTTCCTAAACTACATATTAAAGTCTTTATATGTCTAAAATTTGAGGCTATTATATAATCTTTTATTGGTGAAAACAAAAATCTATAAATCATACTTGAATTTTCATAATGATAAAACCATGAGCCGTCTACTTCATAAAACTGTTGATTACTTTGAGATTTATACCAGTAAATTTAGAATGTTCTCAATGTAAACAATTTCAAATGAAGAGAATTTTCTAGTGGATAAAGAAGGAAAAAATTGATCTTTTATCCTCTTATTTTTTCAGATCCTTGAAATTTGACCAATTACCTCCAACCAAGTAAACTGTATGTAGGGGTTAGTAAGGTTGGTTCCTCAGCCTCCGTGTCCTTCTAATCCTATCCAAGTAGATTTCATCTCAGATTATGCTTTTTGGATCAGTGCTGGCTCTAAAAAGGGGAGCTAGAAGGAATCCTACCTTAATATTCCTCTAGATATGTACTGAGTCAATCTTGTTTTTCTAGTCCTGCCCTGACGCTGTTGATTTTCTCTTCCAGTACCCAGCCCATAGCTTGGGCTTCCCCATATCACTGTATCTGGGCCAATTGCCTATCCATTTGGACAACAAATTTCCTTCCAATTAGACCTCTACCTTCTCTGCCTCTCTTTGGATTGATTTTTTTTGTTATGGTATTTTTATCCTACCTATTCTTTCCTTAGTTCATAGGATTTATAGGTGTTAGGGACTTTGGAAATAATCCAACCTTTTTCCTCTCAAACTGACTTCTCTGACCTCTTCACAAAGAAATCACAATAGAACATAAATAATCATTATGATTCTCCAGTCTCTCTGAGCAGTCCCTTCATTCCTATAAGCCCCATGTATTCCTCCTGGACTCATGTACTACCCTCTAATTTGGACTGTCCTAGAAAAAAAGCAAATCTGGAATTGATGGCAACCCTTGGCATTCTGGCAAGTCCCATTTTCATCCCAGAGACCCAGATGGGCATATAGCTTTATGGTATAACTATGAGGACTTAGACGCTTTCTGGACATGAAACACGCTTGAAGCAGCTAAAGCAGCAATGTGCTTCTCATCAGACCAATACTATCTAAATAACTCATGGCAGTAATGGAGAGCAAAGTCTATTGTTTTTGCTACCCCTTGTCGCGGCTTATCCTAATATTCCTCCAGCTTGAAGTGGTGGAAGAAGGAAAGTTAAGTGCCATTATCTTTTCCCAAAAAAGACTGTTGCCCACCCAAGAACTTCCCCTTCTCTGACCAGAAGGATGTGCCTGCCCAGGAATTCCCCTTCTACTTCTAGAAAGCCAGAGGCCCAAAATTTTTAATTTAACATGAATGGATGCAATCCAAGTCCCCAACAACAAAAGCTCACAGTCTAGTGAACTCATCAGTTTAATCAGGGTATTTCCCCAATCAACCTCCTGAATCAGCTGATTCAGGTATGTGTACATTACTGATGGTGCTGTTTCTAGGCTTCATAGGTCACAATAGTCTGTAACGACATCAGAATGGGTGGAACTGCGGCTCTCCTAATGTAGAAAGAATTACTGTGTGAAGAATTTTGCTTCTTTATGGCACACATGCTTCAAAGCTCCTGGTACTAAGCTGTGAACTGCATAGTCAGTCATTCTGGTCTGTTGCTCAGTTGGCTGTTTTGTCTACATATTCAGTGATACGTACACCACCATTATCATAAGTCCATTAGTCACTATTTATGGGGTGTTAACCTTTTAGCCAATTCCAAAGTCAGTTAACTATATTATCATCTATCCTGTACCTCAAAATCTCTTTTAAAAATGTAAGTTTATAGATTCGGTTACAAAATGCTACTTAAAGAAAAACCTAAATAACTGGAATAATATTCACTGCTCATGGCTGGACTATGTCAATATAATAAAAAATACAATACTGACAAAATTAATTTACAGGTTTGATGTTATACCAATCAACCTACAAAAGGGACACTTTACAGAATTCAGTAAGGGAATAACAAAATTCATTTGGAAGAACAAAAGAGCTAGACTACCAAGGGAAAATTGAAAAAAAGACAGGAAGGATGGGGGACTAGCTCTTCCTGACCTCAAAATATATTTTAAAATAGCAACCATCAAAACCATTTGGTATTGGTTTAAAAAAATAGAAAAGTAGATCAATGCAACAGGCTAAACAAGAGAAAATCAGAACTAATGGAACTCAATACTCGAGCAGTCAATAAACCTGAAAACATAAATTACTTAGGAAATAACTCTCTATGTGATAAGGACTGCTGAGAAAACTAGAAAGCAGTCTGGCAAAAATTATGCTTATACCATAATCTACAGTAAATTCAAAATGAATATGTGACCTGAATATAAAAGATCACACCACAAAAAGTTAGAAGGAAAACAGATTATGTATGCCTTTCACAGCTTTGGGTAGGAAATGAATTCTTAACCAAACAAGGGATAGCAGCAATTACAAAAGATAAAATAGATAATTTTGATTACATGAAATTGAAAAGCTTTTGCACAAACAAAATTAAAATGCATCTAGGATAAAAAAGTGAAATGGTTGACTGGGGAAAAAAATCTTTGTAACAAATTTCTCAGATAAGGATTTGGTATACAAGATAAATAGAAGCCTAACAAAAATATATAAGACCAAAAGCCATTCTCCAACGGGTAAGCAGTTAAAGGATTTGAACAAATAGTTCTCAAAAGAATTGCAAACTATTAAAAAATATGAAAGAATGCTCCAAGTCTAATAAGAAGATAAATATAAATAAAAACAAACCTGAGGTTTTTCCTCATATCTAACCAATTGGCAAAGATAACAAAAGATGGGAATAGTCAACATCAGAGGAGTTAAGGAGAGTCGGGCTGAACAAACTGTGGTACATGAATGCATCCGTTGTAAGAAATGATGAATATGGTGAATACAGAGAATCATGGGAAGACTTACCTGAATGGAAGCAAAGTGAAGTAAGCAGAGCCAGGAAACAATACACCAAAGTACAATGATGTAAATCAAAAGAACAACAAACACAAAACAATTTAAAATGATATTATGAAATTACAAAGCACAAGCTTGGCCTCAAAGAAGAGGCATGAGAAGACAAAACCCCCAATACACTCCTTTTTACAGATGGGGAATCCACAAATGTGGAACATTGCATATCATGCAAGATTTTTTTTTCAATTTGTTGATTAGTTTTGCTGAATTTTTTTCTCTTCCTTTTCTTTTGGTAAAAAAAAAAAATTCTTTGTTATAAAGGACGGCTCTTTGGAATGGGGATTATGAAGGGATACAGAGGAAAATCTGTGCAATGAATAACAAAAGATTTCAATAAAATTTATTTTAAAAAATAAAAATAAAAGGCGGAGGGTATGAAATAGATTTTAGCTAATTATTTGAAGAGGTGAATTATGAAAGTCTGAGAAGAGGCTGTAGTAACATAGGGAGCTCAGACTTTTAAAAGACACGTACAAAAGTGTACAAAAGGAAAATAGTGATGACAAGGATCTCACATGGGTTTAGGGGAAGGGAGTAAGCTTTTAAGGGCAATGAGGTGATGCAATGAATAGAGAGCCCTGGGCTTGGACTCAGAAAGACTCATCTTTGTGAATTCAAATCCGGTTTCAGACACTCACTAGTTTTGTGACCTTGGGCAAGTCACTTAATCCTGTCTGCCTCAGTTTCCTCATCTGTAAAAGGAGCTAGAGAAGAAAATGGCAAACCACTCCAGTATCTTTGTCAAGAAAACCCCTCCAAAAATGGGGTCCCAAAGAATCAGACACGACTGAAGTTATCGAACAACCACAAATAAGCATTTGTGTAGCCCCTATAATGTACCAGGCCCTATGCTAAGGGTGTTTTTTTTTCTTTTTTTTTTTACAAATATTATTTCATTTGTTCCTCTAAGAACCCTGTAACATAGAGGCTTTTATTATTCCTATTTTATAACTGAGGAAACTGAGACAAATAGAGCTTCAGTGACTCGCCCAGGGTCCCATAACTATTAATGAGACCAGTCTTCCCCACTCCAGGCTTAGCACTCACCACCTAGCTCTTACTGGTTTAGTAAAAAAAATACATGCAAAATTAAGCATAATTTTCTTTTTCAATGGGGCAAATAGACTAAAGAAACAAAAATACCATAGACTTATAGAGTATTTGCAGGGAGGGTGGGTCTGGACCTATATTTTCATTGGCATAGGCCAGGGATAGGGAACCTGTGGCCTTGAGGCCACATGTGGTCTTCTAGGTCCTCAGGTGTGGCCTTTTGACTAAGTCCAAGTTTTACAAAACAAATCCTTTTATTAAGGAGATTTGTTCTGTGAATTTTGGATTCAATCAAAGGGCCTCACTTGAGGACCCACATGTGGCCTCAAGGCTGCAGGTTCCCCACCCCTGGTATATTCTCTATACCAACCAGAAAGTTGTCAGTGGAGAAATTTTCTCTATCAATGCAGGTCTCACAACTTACAATCTTAGAAAGTTGCCTGGGACGCTGAGAGGTCAAGTGAATTGTCCAGGGTCACACAGGAAGTATGGGTCAGAGATAGAAACTGAACAAAGGTCTTCCTAACTCTAGGGTCAGCTCTCTATCCACTCTACCATGTTGTTTAGACATAATACACCTAAACACAAGGAAGGCACTTGATAAAGTTTCTCTTGATGGTGTGATACAGCAGAGACAGCATTGGATTTGGCGTCAGAAAAGCTGGGTTCAAATCCTGCCTCTATCACATACTACATGGGCTAGGGTATTCATTTCCTCATCTTACAGATGAAGGCATTAGACTAGATGGCCTCCAAGACCCCTCCTAGGTCTAAATTTCTCAATTTTCCTTAAGTATTTTTATGACTAAAATGGGGAAATATGGACTGAATCTTTGCAGAGTTTAGGTGGATCTCAATGGGTTTTATTTTTTTTATTTCAGAAAATGCTTCTGATTGTTTTATAATAATACCTCTTTTGAACTGGTCTACTTGAAGTAGTAGACTCCAGCTGAGCCCCTTTTCTGGGCCTTCTTTGTTGACTGGAATCATGTCGTCCTTCTCAAAGATCTTCATGTGCTCCTAAGTAAAATATATATTCCTTCTCCTGGTGCTCAAGGCTCTCCACAGCTTGAATTAAATTTGCCTTTCCAGCCTTATCTCACTTGTCTTCATTTACTCTACATTAAAGGCCATATGATGTGGTATAAAGAATGTGAAACTTAGAATCCAGAGACATTGGTTTAAATCCCACTTCTGGGACTTATTGGTTTGTGACCCGAGCGAGTCATTTTGCTAATCTTAAAATGGCGATGATGATACTTTGCCATCTGTGCTTTAAAAGATTATTATGTATTAAGCATTTGGCAAACCCTTAAAGCACTATGTGTATATAGGTATAATTATAATAATTATTGCTACCACTACATTCCTGTCTTCCATCCCTCTTTTCAGCCTGTCCTTTTCCTTCGCCATGTCTTTTGTCGAGCTGTCTCCAATACCCGGAGTAGACTCCTCCGTGCTCATATCTGTCTACTGAAGCCTCTCTCTTCCTTCTAGACCCACCTTAGCTGCTACTTCCTCCATGAAGCCTTCTCTACTTTGTTGCTCTCTCTCATGCTAAGAGAACTCTCTCCTTCCTTGAATTTCTCCCAGAATTGTCCCTGGATTTGTGCATATGCCTTATCTTCCCCATTAGGTTGTGTGTTCTTGGATGGCATGGCCTATACTTTTTAGCCCCTATTCCCAGCAAAGCGAATCAATTAGCGAACATTTGTTTTCATACAGAATATCCTAGAATTTTTTTTTTATCCTGTGATGTCCATATTCAGAAGTCACTAGAATGAGACTGCCAAAGTTTTGTTTTGTTTGTTTTTAGCAAACCAAGCAACTGGATTCAGTACCATAAGCTTAAATTTTGGACCCTCAAGCAAACATTTCTTTCTTCTTACCCTATCTTTGTGGAGGAATGGAAGTTTATAGAATACTCCCTTCTTTTTGCCTTTGACAGGGCAAAGATGGCTTGAAGTGTGCCTACGCATCTCTTACTACTGTAGTATGATAAGGTCCCCCGGAATGAGAGATAAAAAATACAAGACTTTTTCCTTATTCCTATTCTAGTTCTCTCACCACTGGGATTTTGATTTCCCCATATGAAACAAAACTAGCTACACTTAGGAAGCGCTCATCAGTGAACAAATATGTCCTGAAAGTTTAGCTGGAGTCAGTTATATTAGCTGGCCTATGAGTGGGTACCCTTCCGAACGGTTCTTTTTCATGGTTACCATGGTAACTTTAGCATGATTCCGGAGTTATTTAGGGAGGCCCTCATTAGCCCTGCGTCCCTAAAATGTATAGGGTTGGATTATGTAGGAGCTGTGTCTACACATGCATCTCTTCAGGGAAATCATTGGGGTTCATTGTTTAGCCAATCATTGACTCTCACTATTACCAATTTTTTTTCCTAGGGAAATTATCGTTTCATGAAACTCTTACTCACTCGTCGAGCAAACTGGATGCAAAAGGACTTGGAAGAAATGACTCCACTACATTTAACAACCCGACATAAAAGTCCTAAATGTTTGGCTCTTTTGCTAAAGTTTATGGCACCAGGAGAAGTGGATACACAGGACAAAAATAAGGTGATGATAATGCTAGCGATGGCTCATATTAATAAAGCACTTTGAGGTTTTTTGAATGACTTCGTAGGCATCTCACTTGATCCTCATGACTCTGTGCTATCGTTATCCTCATTTTATAGATTAAGAAACTAAGGCTGAGGCAGGGTCAGTGACTTGCCTAGGGTCATACAGCTTGTACGTGTCTAAGGTCGATTTTGAACCCAGATCTTTGTGACTCAAAGTTCAGTGCTGTATCTGCTACACCACATTATTCAGGGTGTTTAGTAGGAGACTGAAATGTAACCTTCTTAAAGGGAAGCATCGGGTTATGAAAGATAGATGCTTAGCTTTGAAGTCAGATCACTCCTAGAACTCCAAACTTACCTCCCACAGAGCTGAGCCCTGGAGGAAGAGAATCATTTCAATGGGTGGAGATGAGGAGAGAGTGTATTCTAGTTCGCTTTATGCAAATACACAGAAGTGGTGGATGTAGTAATGTCTGCCATTTATGAAGCACAGTTAGTAGTTTGGCTGAAACAATTGTGAAATGGGATCATTTAAAACAAAACTGGAAAGATAGGTTGGAGCTGCACTGTGCTGGGCCTGAAAAATTCAAACAGAAAATTTTGTGTTGCATCCTAGAGGAAAAAGGAAGCCACCGAAGGGTTTGTTTTTTTTTTTAAGTATGTGAGTGGGGTGGTCAGACCCATACCTCAGGAAGATTATTTGAATAGCTGTGTAGAGGATGGGTTAGAGAGCAGAGAGATTAGATGCAAGTAGACAAACTGATAAACTATTACAAGAGTCCAGGTGAGACGTGATGAGGACCTGGGTGTGGATAAGGAAGAGACAGATTTAAGCAATGCTGTACAGATAAAATCAACAGGACTTGGCAACTGATTGGAGATTGTTGTTTGTCCTTCATTCTTGAAGAGGACCAATGACATCAGGAAGGTGTTGCCATGACTTGCAGCTGAATTAGATTTGAGTGAGAGAGGGCTGTGCAGTCACCAGCCTCACTCTCTCCTCCAGAGCCATCTAGGTCCAATGGCAAGACATAGATCAGGATGACTGGAAATAGTCCTGGATGCAGTGGGAGACCTTGGCCTTTTTAAGCTAAGGTCTTACCCAGATCTCCATTTGTCTGTGGCAACACCCATTCAGTGATTAAGGCTAGATTGGAGAATACACAATAAAGGAGAGGAGACAGTGAAGGACAGAGGTGGGGAACCTGTGGCCTTCTAGGTCCTTAGGTGCGGCCTTTTGACTGAGTCCAAGTTTTACAGAACAAATCCTTTTATTGAGGGAATTTGTTCTATAAAGTTTGGATTCAGTCAAAAGGCTGCACTTGAGGACCTAGAGGTCCACATGTGGCCTTGAGGCAGCAGGTTCCTCACTCTTGGCCGGGAGTGGCACTATAGTTACTAACCTGGGTATCTTGGAGGACCGTGGTTCCCACAACAGCAATCATGACATTTGGAAGAGGGGGAAGATGATGAGGTCTGTTTGGACAGCATGAGTTTCACAAGCTTACAGGACATTCAGAATGGCCAGTAGGTCACTAGCTGAGAGAAATCCCCCGGAATGTGAAGCTGCAAAGTCACTGGGAATTTCCAAGAGAGCAGTAAAGTGGACTCAGAAGTCATATTGTAGGGATTTAAGGATTGCATGAGATGTAACAAAGTGGGCCATTGCATGTAGATGACTCCAGGAGTTTGGCAAGGGCTCAGAACAGAGGGCATTAGCCTCAGGGGATGTCAGGATCAAGTGAAAGTTTTTAATGATGGAGACCTGAACATGTTTATAGGCAAAATGGAAGGGGCTAGTAAAATGGGAGAACTGAGGTTTTAATGGGAGAAGGGGAAGATGGGAGAAGGGGATTGAGATCAAAGACACAAATAAGGGGTTTAGTCTTATTAGGGAGAAGGGATTTCTGTAATCAACTCAGGTCTTAAGCAAATAGTTTCCTTACTCAAATGAGAGGGTTAAACTGGATGACCATAGAGTGGCCCCGTCCAGTGCCAAATCTATGATCTTATGGAATTCAACTAATGGACAACCTGCTAGTGGTAAAGGGAAGAATCTAGCCTTAACATGTCATAAATCATGTATTAGATTTACTAGCAAGTTGCTTTTCTCTTTTAAAATAATTATTTAGAAATAAGGTCTAATGGCCTTTCCATTTAAAAATAAATGGACATAGGCTTTATTTAACCCTAACCCTAACCCTAAATATACATGCCTTTTTCTTACTTTTTTTTTTTTTACATTTCTAGCAAACTGCTCTGCATTGGAGTGCCTATTACAATAATCCAGAGCACGTGAAGCTTCTAATAAAACATGATTCCAATATTGGAATCCCTGATATTGAAGGAAAGATCCCTCTTCATTGGGCAGCTAACCACAAAGATCCTAGTGCCGTGCATACTGTCAGATGTATCCTGGTGAGTACATATTTTCTATTAAAATCTCTCTTTTGATTTTAAAGCATACTTAATGACATTGGACTGTATTTTCCCTTTTATTCTTGGGATGATGCTTGATATCCTAGGTATGAAAAAATAAAAGATTTTCCTTTTGATGCTCTAGAAGCACATGGGGGTCAGCGTTGAACTATTGTGGGAAGAAGACTGCAGTGATTTTTTTATGAGGAGGAAACACTTGGCTCCAAATTTTTTAATGTATTTTTAATGAACAAAATTCTTTTTTCTCTCCCTCCCATCATCCCTCCATTGGGGAAAAAAAAGAAAAGAAGGAAAGTGAAACCTTTGTAACAAATGTGTATAGTCAGATAAATTTGTCCACGTCCAAAAATTGTATATCTCATTCTGCACATTTAGTCTGTTACCTCTACTGGGGTTGGGTGATATGCTTTGTCATCAGTCCTCTGGAATCGTGGCTGGGCCTTGTGTTGATCTGATACCAAATTTGAGAATCATCATGGCCAAAAGACTAGTGGCTCATTCATGTGGTCTTATCCTCTTTCAGGAATCTTCAGCCTAGATTCGCACAGCATATAGTACCCAGGGTAGTTATTCAGTAGTGTATTTTAGTACTGAGCAGGAAGGGAGAGGGATAGGTCCTTTCTAAGGAAGGCTGGGATCCTTCCTAAAATGGTGAGGAGCAGGAGTGAGGAGGGATTTTGAGGAAGATAAAGTGGCAGTAGACAAAGAAAAGTGTTATAGATAGACATATATAGATACATACACATATACATATATAAACACATATACATATATGTACATATATATACATATATATATATATATAATTTTGAAAACTTTAAAATGTCAGTTACTGAGAGTAGTTCATTTGAAACCCCTGGAAAGGTGTCATGCCTTGGAAGCCTGAGATTTTCTATCTATAACTATCTGATGTTCCCCATGCACAGCCCACACTGTCCTGCCTCTTTGACCTTCTTGGCTCGTGCCCCCTACCTACTTTCTTTGTATTTCTCTTACCCACTTGATTTTCTCTCCACCTGAGCTGCGATTTCATCATTGTCTGGGAGTGCCTAGTGAGGAAACTCCCTCTTCCAACGCAGATCAGTGACTTCGAGTCTTTTGATCTAGAGCTTGAAAGAAGTAATATGATTTCCCCAGGGTCATATAGCCAGGATGTGTCTAAAGTGAGACTTGAACTCGGGGCTCCCTGACTCCAAAGTCAGCTTTCTGTCTATCCACTGCCTCTCCTGCTACCGTATATACCGATCCTATGTTACTGTGTATTATACCTATATGTGCTTGTGTCCTAACCTGGCCCTTCCTCCCTTTCCAGCTCTTTTCCATCTTCTTCCCCTGGGCAGTTCCAGCAATACTGGCTTCCTGGCTGTTCCTCACACAGAAGACGCCATCCAGGCTCCATGCATCTTCACTGGCTGGCTGTTTCCCATGCTGGGAACTCTCTCCCTCTTTGTCTCCTCCCACTAATATCTCTGGCTTCCTTAAGGTCCCATCTAAAATTCCACCTTCTGTGAGAAGTCTTTCCCAATACCCCTTTCATGTTAGTCTTCTCTTCCATTGATCATCTCCATTCTGTCCTGCCTATATCTTGTTTGTATACAGTTGTTTTCACATTATTACTCCCGTTAGTCTAAGAACTCCTCAATAGCAGGAACCATTTGGAAGGGGGGGTGCCTTTCTTTGTATCCCCAATGCTTCACCCAGTGCTTGTCAATCAATCAACATTAACCATGTGTACATAGTAGGTACTTAATAAATGCTTCTTCACTTGACTCTAGACTGTGCATTCCATTATGGCAGGGATCGATCAATAAATTAACATGTATTAAGCTCCTACTATATGATGGACAACTAGGTGACACCATAGTGCACAGAGTGCTGGAGCCAAGTCAGGAAGACTCATATTCCTGAGTTCAAATCTGGCCTTGGACACTTACTAGCTATGTGACCCTGGGCAAGTTACTTAACCTTGTCTGCCTCAGTTTCCTCATCTGTAAAACGAGCTGGAGAAGGAAGTGACAAACCACTCCAGTATCTCTGACAAGAAAACCCTAAATGGGGTCATAAAGAGTACAACATAACTAAATCAACTAACCAACATGTGGTAGGCACTGTGTTAAAAGCTGGGGATACAAAAATCTATGTCTTCTTAAAAGTCTAGTGTCTATCCAGTGTTTACCACAAAGCTCTACCCAGTAATTACTTAATGAATGTTTGTTGAATTTTAAACTCTGCTTTTCAGGGAATTCGTCTAATACTTACAGTTTCCTGCAATCTCCACAGCAATGGCATTAACTCTTTTTTGTTAAATCAAATTTCCCTTTCTTTTAGTGCTTCAAGGCTTATAAAACACTTTACATACATTATTTCATTTGTGAAAGATTAATAAATGTTTGTTGAATTGAATTAATTCCATTGCTTTTTAAGCCTTCAGGAAAACTTTTTTTTTTAAAGACAGACATTTCTAGAAAAGGCTCACATCTTTCATCTCTTCTCTGCTAGTATCTTAATTATAAAGGTCACCCACTTGGAAGTTCTGCCAAGTGATGGCCTCGGTCATGCTACTGTGGACGGCGTCTCGTGCCACCCTGGGTGCGCACCATCAGCAGCAGAGGTCTTGGTTTATATTTGGAAGAGGTAAGATAGTTTTAGGGATGAGATTATACTCTTAAGTCTGTTCTTCAGACTCAAAAGCAGCTGAGTGGCACAGTGGCTACAGTCCCACAGTCTGGGACTTGGAATCAGGAAGATCTGAGTTCAAATCCTGCCTCAGAAACTTAATAGCCATGTGACACTCAAGTCCCCCAAACTCTCCCAGCCTCAGTTTCCTCATCTGTACATAATGGGAGTAATGGTAACACATACCTCACAGAGTTGTTGTGAGGGTCAAATGAGGTAGCATACACAAAGCACTTTGCAAACATTAAAGCACTCTATCAATGTTAGTAATTACTGTTATTGCTGTTGCTGTCAATATTATTTAGCACTAATACTAAAGGAAGGCCAGGAGAAGACTCTGGGGGAAAACAGTATAGCATTGGTAGTTACATGTGTCAGTCAACAAGCATTCGTTAAGTGCCTACTATGCGCCAGGCGCTGCACTAAGCACTGGGGATACAAAGGAAGGCCGAAAGGGAGTCCCTGCTTGGAAGATGTCATCAGTATTCCACGTGGGCCTCATGTCTTTGTTCATCCAAATACAGGATGCTGCTCCAACGGAATCCTTGCTGAACTGGCAGGATTATGAAGGACGGACACCTCTTCACTTCGCCGTTGCCGACGGGAATGTAATGGTGGTCGACGTTTTGACCTCCTACGAAAGCTGCAACATCACGTCTTATGATAACTTATTCCGGACACCCCTGCACTGGGCCGCCTTGCTTGGTAAGTTTAATAAGAATTAAAACACCAGTTTGTTGCTCTTCCTCTTACTTCTCACCCAAGGAAGCTCTTGTCCATTGCTATGTTTAACATTTCGATCGAGTCGTGCTGAGTCCTTCTTCCAAATACTATAATAGCCCAAATCAGGCTGCCCCTTGATACAGCCTGATGCCCCCAATAGGATTTCTTTGAAAAGGAAAAAATATACACTTACATATTGAAAAATAATACCAGTTATAGGCTATCCTCAGATTTTATAATAGTCAGATTTGTGGAAAGAAGACCTATGTAGTTGAACTATATGTGTGTGTACATATGTATGTATGTGTATATGCACATATATGCATATATGCATGTGTATATATGTGTATTGTACATGTATGTGTGTATATATGCATGCATGTATGTGTACCTGTATGTGTGTGCATGTGTGTATACGTATGTATGTTTTGTGGAACTACAGTTTGTTTAAGGTAAAATGATAGGAATTTGTCCCCTACAACATAACTTCTCACACTCATTTTAAACTCAACACCAGATCTTTCTATTTAACTGAATGGAGAGCTTGAGAACATTGCCGTCACAATCATTATTTATTGCTCACACACACACACACACACACACACACATATTAATAACAGCAGCTAGCATGGAAATAGTGCCTACTACGTGCCGGGCACTACATTTTACAGTCATCTCATCTGACCTCACAGCAATCCTAGGAGGTAGGTACCATTACTATGACCATTTTACAGCTGAGAAAACTAAGGCAAGACACAGAGGTTAAGTGACTGGCCCAAGGTCACACAGTTACTATGCATCCATGATTGGATATGAACTTGGCTCTTCTTCACTTCCAGGCTCGGCCCTCTACCCACTGCACTACCTAGCTCCCTCTAGAAGGCAGAAGGAAGGAAATGGGCATTTGTTAAGCGCCTACTATGTGCCAGGCACCACGCTAAGGGCTTTTAGAAATATTATTTTATCCTGGGAGGCAGATGCTATTATTAGCCCCATTTTACAGTTCAGGTAACTGAGGCAGACAGAGGAGAGAAAGGGGGGATTTGAGAAATGTTACAACAGTAAAATTGGGAGGGAGCAGAGCCAAGAGGGAGGCTGGAAAGCAGAGACTTGCTTAAGTTCTCGCCAGGTCCCTCCAAACACCTATAAAAATTGCTCTGAACAAATTCTAGAGTGGCAGAACCCATGAAATAGCAGAGAGAAGCAGGGCTCCAGCCCTGGATGGTCGCCGGGAAGGGTCTATATTGCACAGAGCTGGGAGCAGAGCAGAGCCCAGCATGGGCTGCACCCGGACCAAGACTTGGAGCTGGGTGGCACAGGCATAGCACCCTGAGTCAGTGAGCTGTGGCAGTTACCACACTTCTCAACCCACAAACACCAAAGACAACAAGGAAGGTTAGTGGCAAAAGCTGCAGGTACAGAGTGAAAGGAGTTCACAGTTGGCCACCACCTGGGGGGGAGGGCGCGTTGGTGGAGGTGGTGCAGCTCTGAGGCTGCTTCCAGAGCTACAGCTGCAGTTGCTTCAGGCCCCAGGCCCACCTGGTGGGAGAAATTAGGCAGCAGATTAGAACAGGAGTGCAAAACCTGCTTTGACCTGCCTGGATGTGGGCTGCAATCCTGGTTGGTTGTTCTTGGGGGAGAAGGAGCACTGGTGTGGCAGAGCTTGCTGTGCAGAAGTAGTTCTGAAAATAGCAGCCCAGCCCCTCAACCTTGGGACAAAGTACTCTCTACTCTACAAGAAGTCATACCCTGACAAAAAGCTCAAGGGTCAAGTAGTTGGCTAGGAACATGAACAGGCAGCAAAAACGGTTTCAGATTCAGACTCAGACTTTCGAATCTTTTTCTGGTGACAAAGAAGACCAAAACATACAGCCAGAAGAAGTCAACAAAGTCTAAGAGCCTACATCAAAAGCCTCCAAGAAAAATATAAATTTGTCTCAGGCCATGGAAGAGCTCAAAAAGGATTTGGAAAAGCAAGTAAGAGAAGTAGAGGAAAAATTGGGAAGAAAAATGAGAGAGATGCGAGAAAACCATGAAAAACAAGTCAACGACTTGCTAAAGGAGACCCAAAAAATAC
>CM053624.1:221278071-221311900 GCA_028646595.1 Phalanger gymnotis
ATTTGAGTATTGTGGAGACACAATCAGGATAACACAAGATCTAGCAGCTTTGGAGGTCAAAGGAGCTAGGATTAAAACCAAGACTCACCTACCCAGCAAAACTGAGTATAATACTCCAAGGCAAAATATGGATTTTCAATAAAATAGAGGACTTTCAAGCTTTCTCAGTGAAAAGACCAGAGCTGAATAGAAAATTTGACTTTCAAACACAAGAATCAAGAGAAGCATGAAAAGGCAAACAAGAAAGAGAAATCATAAGGGACTTACTAAAGTTGAACTGTTTTGTTTACATTCCTACATGGAAAGATGATGTGTGTAATTCATGAGACCTTTCTCAGTATTAGGATAGCTGAAGGGAATATACGTATTTATGTATATATATGTACATATATATATATACATATATACACATATATGCATATATATGCATATATGTATATATATTATATATAAACAGAAGGCACAGGGTGAGTTGAATATGAAGGGATGATATATAAAAAAATAAAATCAAATTAAGGGATGAGAGAGGGAGAAAGGGAGACATAGAATGGGGTAAAAAAAAAAAGTGAAATCGACAAAAATAAAAGCAAAACAGATTGGACATGGGGTGTGAGAGATAGTGAGGAATACAGGGTGACTCCTAGATTGTGAGCCTGAGAGACTGGGAGGATAATGTTCTCATCTATAGTAAGAGAAACTATAGGAGGAAGGTGGGTTTGGGCAGGGGTGGGGAACCTGCAGGTCACATGTGGCCTTCTATGTCCTTGGATGTAGCCTTTTGACTAAATCCAAGTTCTACAGAACAAATCCTTTTATTAAGGGGATTTGTTCTGTGAAGTTTGTATTCAGCCAAAGGCTGCACTTGAGAACCTAAAGGGCCATATGTGGCCTTAAGGGTGTAGGTTCCTCACTCCCCCTAGCTCCCTGGTTTAGGGGGAAAGACTATGAGTTCTGTTTTGGACATGTTTAGTTTTAAGCTGTTTACTGGACATCCAGTTGGAGATTGTAATGTTAATGGAATAGGAAGATCTTCCCCATCCATTAATAGGCCTATATGACCTGCTTTGACCTCTGGCCCAGCTCACAGTTGTGATTGTTTCAACAATCCAGCTAGCAGCTGTTGTGGGGGTGAAAGACCAACACAAGCCCAACAACAAGAACGCTACCAGCACACTGCAAAAGCACAGGTTCTTTTGATCTGCTTAACTAAGGAAAGCAAGGTGAAGGGGTTGACAAGCTTACTTTAGTTCAGCATACAAATATCATTTACTTAGTTCAGGGGAAAAAACCTGCACCCTGAGCTTCAGAGCAAAATACAAACAAAGTACAAACATCAACAGACAGACCTTGTCTGATCCAAACCCCAATACATAGTTACCAGAGTTTAACAAAGTCTCAGCATCCGGGTTACAAGCTGGAGGGCTCCTAGCTACAGCTGCCTGGAGTCTCCATACGCCACCAAGAGGGAGAGCCCCAAACAAATTACAAACATCGACAGACAGACCAAATACAGATTCATAGTTACCAACATCTAGGTTCAGCCTGGGAGCTCATAAGGAGGGCTGGTGCAGAGTCACACGTGCAACCACTGCTATGAGTAAGAGCTCCAAAGAAGAGAAAGCCAACCCCTGGTTTTATATTTTTTTCAGCGTCAGGGGTGAGTCACACGTGTGACTCACCCATGTGACCTAGAATCGTCACAAAGACGCAACTTAAACCCATGTTGTCCAAAAGCCTCTGCTGTCCCAGACATGTCACTCAAACTCATGTGTAAACTAGGCCCTCCCCTGAGGCAAGGAGGCACCAAGGACACCCAAATCTAATCAAGGAAACAAAGGCCAAACACTTCAAGGGCACTTAGTTGAACTAAGTGCTAAGAGCCTACTTTGCTTACCAACACAGTGATACATCCTGAGTCACAGAGCCCTTTGGAGAAGGGAAGCTTGCCTAGGGGAGGCTTAGTACCTTTCATACTAAGTTGATTAGGCACTGAGTCACAAGAGTGTGATGCCTTCTAGCTCTGAGAAGTATATATACACTCTGAGCTGGTATTTTGCTTTGGGGGCTCACTTATGAGAAGGACCCTTTGATTTCCTACTCTGAGTATGTTCAGACCCCTGACTGCTCAGATGCAAAGGCCTTCTCGATCCAGTGGTGTATGTAAAGTGTATAGCAATATTGCTTTGATTCAGGCAGTCAGAGCCCTGTCTGTTGGTCTTTATGCTAATTTCTCAGCTTATATTTTCTCTGACGTTCAGGGTGCTGACTTTTCCTCTGAACTAGTGAATGTAATTAAAGAAGATTGTTGACCCCTTAAAAAGCTATCTTTCCTAGTAAAACAGAGCAAAGAACCTGCGCTAGCAGGCCATCCTGGATTCGCTAGGGTGCTTGCTGTTACAGAGATGTCTGAAAGCTAGTTGGAGATAATGATACTGGAGGTCAGCAGGGCAGCTGGGGCAGGAAAGGTGGATCTGAGAATCACCAGCATAGAAATGGTAATTAAATCCATAGAAGCAGATGAGTATTCTACAAATGAAGTAGTGCACAGGTTAGTTTAGAGAGCAAAGAGAAGAGAGCCCAGGACAGAACCCTGTGGGACGCCTCTAGATAGAAGGTATAATCTGGTTAGGGATCCAACAAAGGAGACTGAGAGGTTGGAAGAGAACCAGGAAAGAGTAACATACCAAAAACCTCCTATCAAGGAGGAGAGAGTGGTCAACAGTGTCAGAGGCTGCAGAGAGGTCAAGAACCCAGAAATGGCCTTTGGATCTGGCAGCTAAGAGATCCTCCTTAACTTTAGAGAGAGCAGTTTAGGTAGAATAAGGTTGGAAGGTGGATAATAAGGGGTTAAGAAGAGAGTGGGAGGAGAGAAAACAAAGGCTTCTGTTGTAGATTGTCTTTTCAAGTTTGAGAGTCCCTTGAACAGCAAAGAGATCAAATGAGCCAGTACTTACAGAAATTAATTCAAGCTTTTCCCTGGAATGTCAAATACTGAAGCTTAAAACACTTTGACTTCACTTAACCCCAACTGCCCTGCCAAAAAAAATAAAAATAAAAAAATAAAAGACTTTGACCTCCTAATGAGAAAACAGGACTTATTGGAAAAGACCCTGATGTTGGGAAAGATTGAAGGCAAAAGGAAAAGGGGACGGCAGAGCATGAGATGGGTGGAGAGTGTCATGGGAACAACGGAGAGACAACTTTGAGAGACAGTGGAGGACAGAAGAGCCTGGTGTGCTCTGGCCCATGGGGTCACAAAGAGTTGGACACAGCTAAAAAACAGTAATGACAACTACTTTTCAAGTTTAACTACAAAGGGTAGAAGAGACATAGGACAACAAGGAATGGTGACAGAAGGATCAAGTGAGGGTTTTTTCAGGATGAGGGAGAATGGGCATGTTTGTAGGCAGGAAATGAGCCAGAAGGGAAAGAGTGAAAATAAGCGATAGAGGGGGATGACAGAGGGAGCAGTCTGCTGGAGGATGGAATGGGATCGCCTGAGCCGGTAGACAGGCTGGCCTTGGTAAGGAGGAAGGCCGCGTCATCATTGGAGGCAGGAGTAGAAAGAGGAGATGATGACTGAAGGTACGCGAATGATAGGATGAGAGCATGAGAGGAGCTGTCCCAGAACACATAGCAAATAAGTTGTGGAAGCAGATTTGTAACAAAGTCTGTTGCACCCTCCCACCCTCAGTTTCCTACCACTGTGCCACACTGGTTAATGATAGGAGGTCAAGATTTCTCAACATCTCAGTTTCTTTGCTTTGGAAACTTTCTGAAACGTGATGCCAGAACTAGATGCAATATTCCAGCTGCGGTTTGACCAACACAGAATGCAGTGGAATTATTATATAGCATACTATATTTTTCTCCTGTAGTGTCTCAAGCTTCTTTGCTTATTAGCTTGTAACTAGTTGAACTTCTCTCCCACTTTTTTTCATGTAAATGGCTCCCAGTCTCTCTCATCCTGTTATATAATTCATCATTTCAAACCTAAATGTAGAAGTTTTCATCTGTGTTAAATTTCACCTTGTTGGTTTGGCCCATAAGTAGGATTTAACCAAATCATTTGTAATTTTGTTTCTGTTACCCAGCTGTGCTATCAGTACAGTCTGCTCCTCTGTCGTCACCAGCCTCCTGACCTGTAACTGTTCCCTGCGCTGGAAACACAGACTTCGGAACCATTTTAGGTCCTTTGCCTCTGCTGAACAGCCTGTACTCATTCCTCCGAGTTGTGTCTCCTGGGAACCGGTCCTGAAACCACCAATTTATGTCATGTAATCTCACACAAAGTTGCCAAGGATAATACCTTTGGACTATTTACTTGTTCCCTCTCTATTCTTTGCATTCTGTTTTTTTTTTCCTTTATCATAACCTTGTGGGCAAGAAGCAAGACTATAAGTTCATATTAAAATAAACCCCAAATGATTGATAAGAATGCTTTCCTTTTGGGGAAACAGAACAACATAGAGTTTTGTTTATTTTTTGTTTATTTTCTATGGAAATAGAAGCAGCAAAATAAACCCAGCTTTCAATAGAATATCTCTAACTTTCATCTGGGGTAGGAAGGCAGGGTAACAGGTCCCAACCAGACTGGCCACCATAATAAATTTGGTGGACACCAGGTCTGAATAGAGCACTAAGGGGAAGCATAGCTCCCAGGGTGGAGATAGTGGTTTCTTTTTTCTTTCAGATTTTTGGCCTTCCACGTACTGAGGCTATTCATTGGCAGCCTAGTTGGTGACTTTCTACAGTGGGAGACTTCTAACTCGAAAGATATTGATGAGTCAGAGGCAGATGCATAGTGAATGGAGTGTTGTAATTAGAGCCTGGAAGACCCAGGTTCGAATCCTCCCACAGACATTTAAAAGTTGTATGACCTGCATAAGTCGTTTAACTTCCCTTGGCCCCATTTTCCTTATCTGTGAACTGGGGATAATTATGGCATCTGCCAAACAAGGTTGTCACGAGGGCCAAATGACAAAATGTTAGTAAAGCATTCAGCCAGGCTTAAAGAAATATGAGTACAAGCTAATATTAATCCCCACCCAGAACATACTTGCATTTGTCGACTCTAGAATGGCTGTTCTAGAGCTGATTTCATTCCAGGGTCAGAGGCTAGCACTAATGGAATAAAGGCAGAAACATTTTGTTATTCTTACTGCTGTTATTTAGATGGCAATGGAAGTTTCCAGTGATAGATGATAATGAACACATGATTTTTCTAGATTTTTCAATGCGTAAACGGCTTTCCTCCATGAGCAAGAGTCCGGTATCAGTGGTGGAGCATCCTCGTCTGCCGGAGAGCCTAAGCTTGTCATCTGAGCCTCTCCTTCTCAAAAGGCATCACAAGCTAAGTTAAAGCCAACCTCCCCAGACACTGGCTGGACTTGGCTTCCCCCACCTATGAGCATTCCTGACAAAGGAAGAGTGTTTGTTTAGCCTCTATGCGGAAGTTCTATAAGCAGAATCTTCTGGATTCTCACAAAGCAGGAGCGTGTCCCACTTTAATCATACTAGAGTCTTTTAACTGAGGAGATAAGGCTATAAACACTGACTGGTGAGGTTCCAGATTCCCTTGTCAATACCAGTAAATGTGTAATTTTTGGAAAGCCACAAATTCACAAAGCTGGGAATTACCTTAGAAATCATTTTATATAACCCTTATCCCCTTTGCTTGTTGCAAATGAGGAAAATGAGGCCATAGAGAACTAGAGGCATTTGCCTGAGATCATACCGCTCACAAGTGGTAGAATTTAAGGGGAGAAAATATTTTTTCCCAAAGTTTTGGTAACTTTGGGTAGGATTAGTAAGAAAAGAAGGAATCCTGAGAGGCACAAGCTACATGGGTCACTGCCTTCAAACATCCTTTTCTTTCTTCTGTGATGAAGCCGAGGAAAATTACTTAGATTATTTCTCTCATACTTTTGGAAAGAAAAAATTAAGATTCGATTCAGTTCAATCAACATTAAGGACCTATTATGTGCCAAGCACTGTGCTAAGTAGCAAAAGACAGTCCCTACCCACAGGGAGCTTACAGTCTAATGGAAAGGCAAACATTTAATTGCTATTAACACTCTCTCCGAGGTTGTTTATTTTTGCTTTGAAATCCTAACCCTGTCTGCCACCAAAGGCACTTTAACAACTTTAAGAGTGTCTTGGAAGCCCTGGATAGAGTCAGAAGAACTGGATTCAAATCCTCAGCCACTAACCCTGTGCAAATTATGGAGGCCCAATGTGACACCCTGGAGAGAGCCAGAGGAAGTGCATTCACATCCTCAGTTAGCCACTCATTCCCCATTTAACCCCTCTAGACCTCAGTTTTCTGATCTGTAAAATGAAGGAGTGAACAAGTTTAGTTGAGGAACATTTTTGTGTGAAATAAAATATTCTTTGTCTTCCCAGGGTAGACAAAAAAATTAACCAAGAAGCACATAATGCTAGATGCTTGTTTCTTCTTTCCCACTTCCCATGGCCTCTCCTTGTGAGGTAGAGAGATCTCAGTTTAGGTTTCAACAAAGTCCGTAGATCCTTCCCCTGGACCAGAGGTGCCCAAGTCTTTGTTCAACTCAGTTAAATATTACACATGTATTAAACACTTTCTAGACACTAGATACTATGCTAGGTGTGGAAAATACAAACGCAAAACCCAAATAGTTGCTGCCTTTGAGCTTACTTTTTATCAGAGGGAAATTTTATCCTAAAATATGGAAAGAACTAGATCCTCAATGCTACATCTAAAAGCTGGATTGTCAAACAGTGTCAGAATAGCAGGAGGACTCCTTTACTAACAACTGCGGTGTGTATCTTTACTGCTATAACTTGTCTTCTGAGCCCTGCCCAATGATCACTGGGGCGGCGGGGAGGGCAGAGAGCCAGAGAGCTTCCTGCTGGTTATGCAGTTTCCCCAAGTTTATCTAAGCTCTTGTGGCCTTGAGTTTGACTTGGGAGGTAGGAGATTGTGTTAAGAAGGAGGAAGAAGATAAAGCAAAAAGAAAGTTGCCAAAGAAACCACCATGGAGCCTCTGGAGGTGCTGCTAGGGGACTTGCCAGCCACAGTCGCTACTAGGGAAGAGGAGAAGAGACCCTTTCTCCTTCCCCCTCAATCACTGAAGCTCTAAGAGCTTGCAGAGTCCCAAGAATCACTTTCAGAGACGGGAAGAGTGAGTGTGGAAGTTATTTCTCTTTTCAAAGTCTACTGAGCAGCCCCCTCTTCCTCCTCGATGGCTAGTCATCTTAGCCACAGCTCCCAGTCCTTCTTGCTAGGGACCATGAGGACCAGTCCTGAATGTCCATTAACAGAAGTCCAGAGCATAGGAAACCCCCCCCCAAAAAAAAAAGGAACAAGGAGACAAGTTCAGTTCCATGAGAAGTGTCCCAGTCCAGCAGATTGAGGAGGGGGGGCTCCCTTGATTACCCCATTACACTTAAATTGCAATAGTAGGAGTGAAGGAAACATGCATTTATTAAGTGCCTACTGTGTGCCAGATACGTGCTAAGTGCTTTGTTTATCATCATTATTTCATTTGATTCTCACAACCCTGGGAGGTAAATGCTATTATTATCATCCCATTTTATAGTTGAGGATACTGGAGCTGTCCCAGTGACTCGCACAGGGTCACACAGTCAGTGAGTGTCTGGTTTTTCTGACTCCAGACCCACCACACTGAGCGCTATGGTGCCCCCTGGTGGAAAGAGCAACTACTGATGCTCTTTAAATCCCCTTATCTACATGGTGCGAATATTATTAACTAAAAGGGCTTTTTGAGGATCTTTGTGTTAGTTTTGTCAGGGCAGGGGTAGTCTTACAAATGAATCGCTTTTTCTTCTATCACAAAATGTCTTTGCCACTCCTGGTAGATCAGTAATTACTCACCTGCCCTTTTATTTGCTGCATGCAACTGTCCCTGAGAAAGGAATTGCCAAGAAGGGGAGAAGCTGGAGCAGATTAAGTTCCCAGTTATCTTCACCACTGATTACTGCGTTGTGCTGGGAATGGAGAAAGGGGGGAAAGGAGGAATTTCCAAAATTAAATAGGATTGCTGAAAGTGACCTAGACCAAACTCCCATGAACTACTTCCTTTTTTACACACACTTTCTAAACCAACAATTATGTAAGTAAATATAACATACAGTATTGCCATAGTGCTCCAAGGTTTGCAAAGAGCTTTAAATATATTATTGTATTTTATCCTCATAATAAGCCTAGGAAGTTGGTGCGAATATTATGTCCATTTTTCAGATGAAGAATGAGACTGAGAGAAATTCAGGGTCACGTAGTAAGTATCTGAGACCGAATTCAAAGAGAGATCTTCCTGACTCTAGATCCACTGCACCACCTACCTTCAGCTCAAATTGGCTTTAATATGGTAACTAGTATATCTGGAGCCAATAGAGTTATCATGAGGTTTCTGAGAAAAGCCCGAAAAGCAAAGACTAGAAAACCTTTATTTAGTTGAGACTCAACAAATTTTAAAATATTGAAAATTCACCCAGGGCTGGGTTGAAGTCTACTTTCATATTATCTTCAGATTACGTAATAGTGTGATAGAAAGTGTTTACGAAGCAAATCACTAGTGTAAAGAGGAAGAGAGCAGACGTCCTCGGGCATTTTAGATTTTCACTAATACCTTGAGTATTATGATCTCACTTTAAGTAAGGCTACATCTCCTTAGTATTCTTAAGGGAGGGTATTCCTGAGTGGGGGGGGGGGGATTTTTTCTCTAATGTTATTGTCTTGAACCCCTATTCCTGTGTATTCTATGGTTTGCTACCAAGGATTGACACCCTAGTTCCATTTACCTAGTTAACATCACAATTAGCTCTTACAATGGATGAGTGAGCTCATATTTAATGTAGTTTCCATATAGATTTGGTCCTTCTAAGTCCAGATTCAAATGTGGCATTGGCTGCTAGATAAGTCCCTGTCTTGGCTACCAGTGGTCAAGGGCTAGAAGGCTATTCCTTACTCCTCTGGGCATTGGCACTGCACAAGCTGGCTTCAGAACCCCAGCTGGGCTCCACTCCCAGACATCTACCTAAAATTAAAGACTTCAACCTAAAAGAACAAATTATGAGGCAAAGCAATTATTCTCAAGCCACGGCTCTACTTTAGATGAGGAAGGCTCCCCTCTCCTCTTACTGTATTATCTCTCTTGGGAATGCTTCCAGTCAAGGAGAACCCACACCAAAAGAAGAGTCAAGTTCTGATTTTTAAATACACCCCCAGTTCCTAATAATCAGCCAATTCAATGAGGTTCTTCATGTGATTAGAAGTCTAGAACCAGTTATAAAATGGCTATGCATGTTCCAAAGTCTACCTAGGGATTATATCAGTTGAACACCTTGTACATGCTCACAGATACCAGGTTTATTGGCCAGCGACCCATTATTCTAATTTAAACTGACCTTCCTTGAAATTATTGTGAAATTTTACATCTTCGAATGTTAGTCACCAACTATTAGCCATTTAAATGATTATTTCATACTTGGTTTTGGTTAAGGCATCTAGGTTGCTAAATCTGGGGAATGCTGGCAACTACATAGTTACATAGAAATGAACAAGGCATTTGACATATCCTAAGCTTGAGACATTTTTGGAGTCCCGAGAGTCATGCTCAGAGAGGAGAAGAATGAGAGAAAAAGTTATAGCTCTTTTAAAAGTCATCTTAGACACAGTCTTGCCCCATCTCTCTTTCCCGGGACCGTGGGGACCAATCAGGAGCCTCTGACTGACACATCTCTCAAGATATTCTTGTGAACCAAATGGAGGAAGGTGGAGCCCTCTTCCTGATCAGTTACCACTCATCTTAGATACAGCCTTGCCCCATCCCTCTTGCCAGGGACCATGGGGACCAATCAGCAGCATCTGATTGACGTGTCTCTCATTATATTCTTGTGAACCAAATGGAGGAATGTGGTCTGAATAAAAGTAGAAGGGAAGATTTAAGTGCCTAGCTCTAAAAAGCATGAATTACTATCAGTGTGGAGTACTTCAGGACTTTGCCACTAACCCTATTCTGTACTGTATTTATCAGTGGTTGGGATGAAGAAATGGAGAGCATCCATATTAAGTGTGTTGGTGATTTAAAACTGGGATAGGTATCAAAGCAGAAATGCAAAACGAAATAGGGAAGCTATATAATATTATGGACCAATGCTAATGATGCTTGATAGAGATACCTATAAAGTTCTTACATGTTTTAAAAAATCAGCCTTACAAGTACAAGTTTTGAGAGGACCTGGGGAGGGGAAAGAAATAGCGATGGGAGGAAGTTGCGACACGATTCATGTGAAAAAGACCTTGGACTTTAAAGAAGCGTGGAAGTTAGCAGTGTAAGATGGAAGCCAATAAAAACTTTGGCTGCTGACATAAGTATGTGATAGTTACTTTGTTGTAAAGTTCTCAAAGGCAGGGTATGTGCCAAGAACAGTGCTGGACACATAGTAAGTAGGTTAAAACGGGCTTTTTGGTTAGTCTTTGCATCCCCAGTGTCTCCCAAACACAAAATAGACGTTTAACAAGTATTTGTTGAATATAGTCTGACTGTTATTGGATCCAAAGAATTGTGTTTACCATAGTTAAGGAGACGTATTGACAAAATGGAGTTTGTCCAAAGGAGGATGACCAGGATGGCATAGGAATATTTTGAAGGAACTGAGAATGTTTAGCTTAGAGAAGAAAAGATGTAGGAGGGAGGTGATCACTCTTTTCAATTATTTAAAGTTGTCAGATAGAAGTAGGTTTAGATTTATTGTGTTTGGCCACGAAAAGAGAGGGAACACATGAGTGAAAGTTACAAGAAGGAAGCCATGGGACTCGACATTATGAGCAGTTGGAGCCTTCCAAAAAGGGAATAAGGCCTCCATGTGTTGGTGAAGTATTTAAACATAGGTCATTCTATTAGGCTGTGCTCAGACAGGCATTGAACTAGATCGCTGTTGGAGAACCAGGTAACTTTGAGTCTGATTTGCTCAATATAAAATAGCAATGAAAGAGATTAATTAGCTGGATACCATGCTGGTATGGTATGTATTAATGAATTCAATCTAAATAACGAGTCAAATTTACACAGCTGTTAAAGAACATTATCCCATATTCTCATCATAACAGCCTTCTAATGAAAAGAGTGCAATACGCTATCTGTTTCTCCCAGCTCAGGCTTGGCCACATGCCTAATAAATAGTTGAGCCAAGATTCAACATCACATCAGGGCCCCCTCTTTCTTAACTCTGAATCTATGACTTTCCTACTAAGTCATCCTGTCTCTCAATATTTACAGCTCCTAAAATTTAAGTGAAATTTTATTTTAAAATCTAAGGCTTCGACAGTACAAAAATGAGTTTTTCCTCAACTTTAATTCTATTACTTTATATTTCTCAGATCTATTTCATCAACTTAGAACATTCCCAAGCAGTACATTTTCTTGCATGTTTCTAATGTTACATTTCCAAGTATCTCATTTAAATTATGTTGGGAAACTAGAGGAATAATGAGAAATTCTACCAGGTTCTATAAAACTTAAACCTTTCACTAGAATATTAAGAAAAAAAGCTAACAAGACTTAGCTTTATCCTTTCATTCCTGCAAACACAGTGGGAAAACTACCAGAAAATAAATCATAAGAATTTCCATATAGCTTTTCCACAGTAATAAATTACTACTGCTCTTTCATATACCATGTGAAGGCTAGCTATTCTTCAGATCAGGAGTCAAATGTTGACACCTTCTGTACTGATCCAGTCCTATCTCTAAGAGTGCATAGTAATTTCCATCTCTGTTTAAACTTGTGCTACATTTTCTTGGCTCATCTGACAACCCTAGCTTTAGTACAGAATTTCAGTTTGCCCCTCCTTAATGATATTCTTTGAAACACCTACCTTAAATATTAGAGATTTACTATACTGGTTCAAATATAGGTCTGAGTATAAACTGTACCCTTAAAAATAAGCTCGCTTTAAAAAGGAAGTTGTATAAATGAAACCAAATTATCTTGTAAAAAACCACCATACAAGTTTTTCCCACATCTCTTCCAGTTCAAATAAAGATGGCTTATGCATTTTTATCATCACTATTCTCTTCCTCTTATTCATGTTGTTGTCTTGGTTACTTTGTCATCCTTCTCTTACTAAGAGTATAATTACAGGCTATGCTCAGGTTTTTGTATAAGCCAAATTCGAGGGGATAGGGAGTGCGGTATACATTTGAACCAATATGCATATTTAACTTTTTTTTCAAATTGAGATAATTTTAAATCTACTTAAAAAGAAAAAACCTACATCTAGATATTTTAAAGACTATGACGTTGTACGTGAGAATCTTGATTTTTCAACAAATCACTGTTTAAAACAAACCATTTTAGAATATGTATGTATGTATTCATTGAATCTTACTGGCCTTGTGACAGCCATGTCTTTTTTTCGCATTTTTAGGTCATGCGCAAATTGTCCATCTTCTTTTGGAAAGAAACAAGTTGGGAACCATTCCATCTGATAGCCAAGGAGCAACACCACTCCATTATGCATCCCAGAGTAATTTTGCAGTAAGATACATTCTTCAGAACAATTATTGCAATCTTTTATTTTTAAATCGCCATTATTCCCAAATGCATCCCTCTCCCCCTACCCAGAGAGCTATCTCTTGGAATAGAGAATTAATAAGGGAGAAGGGGCAGGCATGGGGAGGAGGTGGTTCTGAAAGTAATCAACACATCAACTGACTACAACAGCATATATGGGGTTACAGAGTCCCCCCACACTTCGCAAAGAAGGGAAGGAGGTAAATTTTCTCACCTCTCGTTTAAATAGCCTAAACCTAAAACAGGTGATGGTGAAGCTATTATACCAGTGGATAGGGTAATTGTGGTAGCTGTGGAGAACAGCACCCTCCTTCTTTGTGAGGCCATAAACTGTATTGTTACACTTACAGTTTTTCTTTGTTAATATTATCTTTGTTATTTTGAAGTTAAATCTGTCAGCTTCAACCAGTACACTTATTTTTTTTATAGATCAAAGAGTATTAAATGTTAATTGAAAAACTTGTTAATGTTTTGGTAAATGAATGGGACAAGTTACAGGAAGCAAAATGGAATTGACTAATAACTATCCATACTAATGGAAAGGAAGAGAAATATAGGCACCCCAAGATGATGAACAATCCAAAATTTTTATCCTTGGCTTTGGTGTGTTTCCATGCTTAACCTCTCCGCACGTATGTGGGTGTGTTCTGGAAAATAACTGTAAACACGGATAATGAAGCCAAGCCATGACTGTTGGTCTACTCTAGAAGGACATGGAAAATCAGGCAGTTTCTGTGCTTTGCCTCCTGCTCATTTTCTCCCTGTTCCCTGTTCCCCTGGGGGTGGGTAGGCTGCTTTCTGTCGGTGCCAGGCCAGGCAGAGTTGCCCTCCTTCAGACCTTCCCTTGACCTGGGACTCCTTAATCGTTTGTATTTCAAAGGTCTTCTCAGCCGTTCGGCAGAGTAAGAGGAAATGCAGCCCCAGCCCTGGAGGGAGACAAAGCCTGTAATTAAGCAGAACAGATGCTGTCAGTAGGATGAGGAGCCCACCTCTCTTCCCCCAACAAAGCAAGTAATTAAGCAGAGTATTGTAGGTGCTGTCAATAAAGGGAGATTTGTTTGGGATAATATGCCCACTGGAGATTTGATTTTCTAATCATGGTGCACATTTTTTGAGCACCACAGCTTGAATCTCTTTGACTCCCTTGAACTCTTTTAACCCATCTAGGGTTTACATCCTCTAGTTTGAAAAATGCCCATCAACTCACAATTAAACTTTTATCATTTGTAAAATGTGCCCAACTGATGAGATCTCTGGGTAGAGAGGCACAGCAAACAACAGAAAGGCACAATTAGTAATAAGCTAAGTGATACGCCTTGGATTTTGTCAGAATTTGGCCTTGCTCTTAATCCCCAGAAATGTCCTTGCTGTGTTCACCCCCCACTCAGGCAAAAGCTCTTCCCCCAAAAGTGGGCTTTTAAAAAAATTGTATCCCAAAGGCCAAATAGAGCAAAGCTTCTGAAGATATGACTCTGAAGAAAGAGAATTGTGTTTATTCCTCCCCACTAGAATCAAGTCAGAGAATTTTGAAATAGTCAACTGTTTTTTATGGATGAAAAGAGATGGAATATTTTATTTCTAAATAACCATCCATCGTTACTCAGCAAATACATTCTAGCCAAGGATGCATTTAAATATTAATTAAAGAAAAAATAAGACATCTTTAGACATTTGTGGGCAAGGAAAAACAAATCTATTTCTTACCAGCACATAAAATACATAAAAGATATTTGCCCTGTCATTTTTCCAATAAATCCCAGCCAGCTTTCTCCTGATACTTTCTGTGTGTAATTGCAGCCACATTCTTTTCAGTCCTTCCCCAAAGGAAAGGTAAGGATTGACATTAGATATTTACAGTTTGATTTGGTGGGAAACTGATTCACAGAAGCCCTTTCAATCATTTGCAAACTTGCTTTCTGGTTTTTAAGACTCACACCAGGAAATTTAAGTAAAGAGCAACAGTTCCCCTAATGGTGATCGCCTTACTCTTGTAATCATTCTGTTTGTTTCCCATGGTAAGGAATTTAAGTGATACATCTTCATTTTAGCTCTCTCCATATTTCATTTCTCAGACCCTTTCCACTCTGGTTTACCTTTCCACCTTCTCTTATCTTTAACACTCAGAGTTTCTCAATTATCATGCTTCACAACTTGTAAATAATAGACAACCCTCTTTGCAGTTAATCAGCCTTTCCTTTCCCCTCTTACCTAGGAAGACGTTCTTCCTTCCTCCCCTCCTCTTCCTTCCTCTTCCCTTCCTTTTCTCTGGCTACATATCTCTACCTGCAAGAGCTCTGCTCAAAGGAATGTCACTTTCATCACAGAAACCTTGCAAGATATCTTGGGGTTTACCAGCTAGATTTTTTTTCTCAAGGGACCAGTCCTTAAACCCAAATCGCTCTGGCTCTCATTGACTGGCCAACAATAGGTCCCAGGCCAACCTCCACTTGGTTATTATTTGGGCCCTGATGGGCTCAGAGTGAATGTAACTAGCAATTGTTTCTGTTTTGGCCAGAAACCCTGAGGGTCTTCCCCTCTCAGATTGATTTTTTTTTAGACTAGGTAAAAGGGCATTCTCTGCCCTTTTTCTTATCTAGCCTCAAAAGGTGAATGAGGCAATGCTTCAGTCAAACTGAGACCTGTTAAAGATCTTGGCTTTAAAAAGTCAAGGTCTTCCACTGCATCCTGGGCCATCTCCAGTCATCCTTATCTATATCTTGCCACTGGACCCAGATGGCTCCAGAAGAAAAAGTAGGACTAGTGACTACACAGCCCCCCTTTCACTTCTCATAGCCTTTCCAGTTCACTTGCATGTCATGGCATCACCTTCCTGATGTCACAGCCCTCTTTGAGAAGGACAAACGACAACAAGGAATATGTTAATAGTAACTTTCTTGGATACAGAAAGAAAAGAAGCGTTTTCATTCACCTACTATGCATGTTAGGGTTACTTCCCCTGAGTGATCACGGGCTCAACGAATTCTTAAAGTCTTTCCAGATGAAGGCATTTGCCCTCCCAAGGGATCTCAGGAGGTTTATCTATATTTGCATCTTTAAGTCACTTGAGTGAGTAAAAGACCTTGCTATCCTCCAGAAAGCTAGGACTTAGGGAACAGGGTATAGAAAGGTGTGATTTGGCCACAGTCACACAGATAACAAGTTTTGGAGGCTGGGTTTGTACTTGGGTCTTCCCGATTCCAGATCCAGTGTTCTGTCCACCACACCTCCTGGCTACCATGCTTTCTCAGACTTTGCAAATTTTGTCCATGCCATCTTATAAATTCTACAGAGAGGATCTGCCGAATTTCCAAACAATCTGCCACTAAATTTCCTAAGAACTGGAACAGTAACAATAGTCAATTGTGCAGTCTTGGGACGTGGTAGATTCCATTTCCCTTCCCTCTCTCAAAATCTGCAAGAAAAGGTTGGATAACCACTTATAGAATATGTCATCAAGTAAAATTTTGCTAGGGTACAGATTACACAGAGTAGAAACTTAATAAAATGTGTTCAATTAAACTGAATTCAAGAGGTAAGGAAGATTAAGTTTGGAATAACAAGCATTTATACACACATTTTTTACAAGACTTACTTTGAATACTTGAAACTACTTTTTATTAATTTTTTATTTTATTTACTTTATTTAGGCTAAGCCTACTTCCAAAAGGATTTGAGGTGGTTTAGCCAGTTAGATATAATGCCAAATTGGATATATACAAACAAAAATCAGAACTCAAATGGTCTAAATCAGTAGTGTCAAACTCAAGTAGGAGTGGGAGATACTAAACCATACATAGTTATCTGTAGGGGTACATTTTTCCCAATTTAATATTTTATTTTTCCCTAATTATGTGTAAAAACAATTTTTTACATTTTTTTATTTTGAGTTCTAAATTTTCTTTCTACCTGCCCACCCCCCATTTAGAAGGCAAGCAATTTGATATAAATTATATACGTGCTGTCACGCAAAACATATTTCTACTTTGGTCATGTTGTAAAACATAACAACCAAAAAAAGAAAAGAAAGAAAAAGTATTCTCGACCTGCACTCAGACTTCATCAGTTCTTTCTCTGCAGATGGCGGCATTTTCCATTATAAGTCCTTCAGAGTTGTCTCAGATCATTGTATTGCTGAGAATAGCTAAGTCATTCACAGTCGATCATTGTACAATATTACTGTTACTGTGTACTATTCTCTTGCTTCTGCTCACTTCACTTTGCATCAGTTCATGTAAGTCTTTTCAGGTTTTTCTGAGAGCATCCTGCTCGTCATTTCTTATGGCACAATACTATTCCATCACAATCATATACAACAACTTGTTTAGCCATTCCCTAACTGATGTATATCTGGGGCACATATTAACTTAAAAAAGCCCCACATATTCACATTTTCTATGTTCTATTATATTTGTATTTAATTTGTTTACTATTTCTCAATGGTATTTTAATCTGGTTTGGTGGCACTCTGGAGATTTTCTGTCACAATGCTCCAACATGTTTGGTACTTGTATACAGATAATTCTCGCTTTATGTAAATGAGCTTTACACAAATTCGACTTTATATGAAGAATTCTAAAGCATAATATTGTTTGCTATCATCAGATATACAAAGGAAAAAGAGTGCCATTGTCTAAGCATCTATCTCACAGGAGAGCTACTGTGCTCTAAAACACAATGAGCTCACTGATCTTAGAAAAACGTGAAAAGACTTGCACGAAATAATAGTGAAATGAGCAGAATCGAGAGAACATACTTCACACTTTGTTAACTTTATTGTACAGTATCATGCATTCTTTACCATTAACTTTGCCTTTCATTTCATAGTTCTGTTTATTATCAAGGACCAGTATTTAATGTGTTTACATTTTAGAACATTTTATGACTTGTGCAAAGGCTTTATTTTGTGTATGCCTTTGTTATATAGGCTAAGTGAAGTGGGTAGGTGGGGGCAAATTTTCATTTCATTCAGCAAAAATCACTTTATGTAGAGATCTGCAGAATGGTCTACTTACATAAAGTGAGAACTGTCTCTGTGTATCTATGTATATATGTACATATATACATATTATATATACACATATATATACATACATATATATATATATACACACACCCTCAGTCCATAAGTCCATCACTTCTCTGTCTAGAGATATATGTAGTGTATCTCATCCTGAGTGTTCTAAAATCACAGTTATTCTGTTGATTAGGGATAAAAATCCTGTGGCCTGCAACAAATTTCTTTATTAATGGATCCATTCACTTATTGTATACACACCTGAGTAAGCAGAATTCAAAGGTTACAGTACTTTACATACCTTTTCAAACCTCAACATACATAATCCTTACATAACAATTTGATACTCTTCCTTCTTATGGCAGGGACTCCTAAGCATTCTTTGTTCGCATTTCTCTGTTTAATTCATAGGATCTTAGATTTGGAGCTGAAAGGGACATTAGAGGTCATCTGGCTCAACACTCATATTTTAAAGATGATAAAACCGAAGCTCAGAGAGTTTATGTGACTCACACAGGGTCACACCCTAATAAGTATTAAAGGAAGGATTTGAACCCTGGGATTCTATACTGCAAGTCCAGCCCTCTACCCATTATACCAACAGCTCTGTTTTATATTTAAGATGGAGATTCCTTCATTTAATTCTTGCCTATATTCTAAATAGAGTTGTAAGAGGTTGATAAAGGCTCATCGAAAGCATTAACAGGGGAAGCTAGGTGGACCAGTGGATAGAGCACTGGCCCTGGAGTCAGGAGGACCTGAGTTCAAATGTGACCTCAGAAACTTGACACTTACTAGCTGTGTAAACTTAGGCAAGTCACTTAACCCTGATTGTCTTGCCAACAAAAAAAGGCATTAACAGCCTAGGCCAGGGATGGGGAACCTGCAGACTCAAGGTCACATATGGCCCTCTAGGTCCTCAAGTGCAGCCTTTTGACAGAATCCAAACTTCATTTTGCTCTGTGAAGTTTATATTCAGTCAAAGGGCTGCACTTGAGGACCTAGAGGGCCGCAGGTTCCCCACTCCTGGCCTAGGATGTTAAATTGCAGCTCTGTTTGACTTATAGAAGGCTCCTGCCTGAATTGACTGATGGTGATATTTCAGTGAATGTTGTGATAATCTTAAATTGTGCTGTCTGGATTATTTGTTGAGATGGAAGAGGCTAGAATGATGGCCAACAGTAGAGCAACTGGGCTTGAACTTTCTTACAGTCATCCAAAGTATTATTTTGAGAAACCTAGTCTTGTAGTATATACTGAAGAGACAACTGGTAAAATTTTGAATGACTGTCCAGCAAGTTAACTGGTCACTAAGTTGGAAATCATAAAGGTATATTAATAGGCTCTAGGACTTACCCTCCCAAACTCTGCAAACATCAAGAGGTCATATCCCTAGGGCATGGCTACCTTCATCTCCCTTCAGGATTCTAGGGGTAACCGTGAGGGACTAGGGGTTTTTTTTATAATACTTCTGTTTATGAGCCGCTATCTGGTGTGTTTCCCCCATTGTCAAACAACCCATTAACATCTCCCCAGTAGCAGGAGCCAAGACAGTAGAGGAAAAGCAGGGATTTGCTTGAGCTCTCCCACAAATGCCTCCAGATTAATATTAAAAATGACTAAACAAATTCGAGAGCTACAGAACCCACAAAATGACAGAGTGAAAAAAGTTTCCAGCCCAAAACAGCCTGGAAGGTGGACGGGAATTTCTACCCCTTGGTGCTGGGAGTGAAAAGCAGGCCAGCATAGGCTGTACCAGCACAGACTGGGCCAGAGCTGACCAGGCAGAACAGGCCTCAGAGCACTGGCAGCTGTGGTAGTTTCCAGACTTCTCAACCCATAAACACAAAAGACCACTTAGCAGATCAGTGGGAAAACTCTGCTGGACCTGAGCGAGAGAAGAGCATAGTCTGGCCCCAGCCCCGAGGCTGAGTAGGTGAGTGCAGCAGCAGCAGCTGCTTCAGGAGCTCCAGGCCCACAGACAGTGGGGGGGAATCAAGTGGATGATCAGAATGGGAGTGCAGGGATCTCTTTGATGGCACTGAGGCAGGATTCTCTTGCTTTGCCCCACTTGCATCTGGGTCACAGTCCTGGGTGGTGATCTTGGGGTGAGGAGGAGCACTGGTGTGGAAAAGCCTGTGGTGGCTGTGGAGAGTCTTCCTCACAGTTCTAAGGCAGAAAAGAGTGCTTGAGGTCATTCACAGACCAGAGCACAGGCCAGGAGAGGAATAAACACCTCTCCTTGTCTACAAGTAGCTCTGAAAACAGTTCTGCAAAACCCCTGAAGCTTGGGACAAAGCACTCTCTACTCTGGAAGCAAAGTCACACTTTGACAAAGAGCTCAAAACTCAAGTAAGTGGCTGGGAAAATGAGCAGGCAGTGTAAAAAAAAACTCAGACTATACAGTCTTACTTTGGTGGCAAAGAAGATCAAAACCTAAAACCAGAAGAAGACAACAAAGTCAAAGATCCTCCACCAAAAGCCTCCAAGAAAAATATGAATTGGTCACAGGCCATGGAAGAGCTCAAAAAGGATTTGGAAAATCCAGTAAGAGAAGTAGAGGAAAAATTGGGAAAAGAAATGAGAGTGATGCAAGAAAACCATGAAAAACGAGTCAACGACTTGTTAAAAGAGACCCCCAAAAAAATACTGAAGAAAATAACACCTTAAAGAATAGACTAATCCAAATGGCAAAAGAGCTCCAAAAAGCCAATGAGGAGAACAATGGCGTAAAAAGCAGAACTAGCCAAATGGAAAAGGAAGTCCAAAAGCTCACTGAAGAAAATAATGCCTTAAAAAATAGAATGGAGCAAACGGACCTAATGACTTTATGAGAAATCAAAAACTTATAAAACAGAACCAAAAGAATGAAAAAAATAGAAGACAATGTGAAACATCTTGTTGGAAAAACATCTCCCCAGTAGCAATTGACCAGCTAGCCTCTCCTCAATATCAATTAACCAATTAATATCAATAATATTTTATAAAGGGGCAGCTAGATGGCAATGGATAAAGTATGGGACCTGAAGTCAGGAAGACTCATCTTTCTAAGTTCAAATCTGGCCTCAGATACGAGCTGTGTGACCCTGGGCAAGTCACTTAACCTTGTTTGCCTCAGTTTCCTCATCTGTAAGCTAGAGAAAGAAATGGCAGCCACCCCTGTATCTTTGCCACGAAAACTCCAAATGGGATGACTGAAAAATAACTGAACAACATGTTTTATGAAAGGATATTTACTAAAAATGAAACCAAGAGCAGAAGTATAATCATTGCTGCCCTGACCTGCTACAAACAGAAGTTGTTTCCTAAGCCTAAGTCCTCTCTAATCAGATCTGGTTACCTACTGTGCTTCTCCCTGCTGCTGATCTCTGCAGAGCCTCTTGTACTTCCTGGCCACTTTTGTTCTCTATCCCCAATGAGGGGGTGAAAGCTGTCAAAGAAGACATAGCCATTTGCCTTTTATGACTTGGAAGTTTCATGATTGCTCAAATATTCTAGCAATTTTGCCTCCCGGATCGATTGCGACTGTCTCATCTGGGCTAAGATATAGCCTAGCATTTCAATTTATTATAGAACAACATTCATGTTCTCCTGGCTCAATGAACCTGAGCAGGAAGGAAACTCAAAAGGAAATTACACAGGGACACTGATTGATTATAATCTATAACTTAAGAAAATGGAAATTAAATGAGGGACGATCTGGATAAGTCTTTCCAGAAAAGACAGCCAGTGCAACAGAGGCTTCATACGTATGTATCATGAATACTTTCTTCTAGAGAATCAAAGGGTAGTGGGCATGGGAAGCACTAAATGGCATCACCAAACAGAAAATTGACTACAGTTTAAATAAAATGATTGGTAACTGGTGTGGCAATAATTTCAGCTGTCTATACACAGTTAGCCAGGGTTGGGGAGCTGGCACATGTGGCCTTGAGGCTGCAGGTTCCCCACTTCTGATAGACCCATTTGCTAGTTACAACAATGTCAAATCAGAAACAAAGATATAGCTATACATTGCATACAGGAAAACAGTATCACCCTGGCCCATCAAAATTAGAACAAAAAATGTAAATAAAAGGAGGCAAGGATAGTGGTCTTAGTTATCATCATTTCCTGAGGACCCTTAGCAAACATAAATCAGTTGCCACAATAAACCATCTGAAAGAACACAGAAAATACATTAGCCAGCAAATGTTTGATCCCCTTATGAAAGAGAAGAGAGAGATCTCAGCTAATCAATTAGCAGGTCAACATGCTTTTATGGTGTGCCTATTACATACCAGTAACAACAGTTTAAAATACGAATTTGCTTATAAAATGCTACAAAGGGGATGGCAGAAAATCACGAGCCGTATTACCTCGTGAAATAGTGGTGGAAGCAATTACAAGTCTGCAGAAAGCTTGGTGTGAGGCCCATTTAGATCACAGCACATCAAGAGCACTGGTAGATAAAACTAGTAAGAGAACAAATGGATGTAAAGTGGAGCAAATGTGCCAGTGTTTCCATAGCTATCTATTTTTATCATTGGTGCCAATGAAACCACCTCATTTGAACTCTTAATACCTCAGCCTAGAAGAACAGATAGAAATAGCACTAAATATGATAAAATCAAGAAAAGAAACCAGATCAGACCAAGCACACACTGAAGAAAATGAGACAGGAGGTAAAAAAACAATTGTAAAAGCATTGCAAGAGCAAAATACCAAAAAAATGAGGGAAAGCCAGAGAAATATTAATATTTTATTAGTAGTTTGTATATTAATAATTGTTTTATAATAATTTTATTATAATAATAAATTTATGTTAATGCCTCCCCCAAAAGGTGATATCATTAACCATCAAGTCTTATTTCTATCTTTTCATCTTTACAAAATCTTTACAAGAATTATCTAAACACATGTAACTAATGGAAATATGAGAAGTAAACAGGCTTTTGCAAACAATTCTATGAGTAGACTTACCTCGTTTTTAAATGTTTTGTTAAAAGATTAACGCCACACAGCAATACAACTAGCCAAGCTTGCTCTGTAACTAATTACATTTGACTTAATTCATTTCAGTGCAAAAATATCGTAATGAATTTTCAGCTTCTCCGAGTCTTCACCAGAATTTGTTGTTTGTCTGTCCTCGTTAACTTTTTATCTTGCGTGGATGCAGTTAGTGCATGTCTCATTCTTATGGGTCTGCGTTTTCATTTTGTATTATTTCACGTAGATTTTTCCAGGTTTCTTTGTGATCCTCGTACCTGTCGGTACTTAACTGCATTATTTTCCATCATATAAATGGACCATGACTTCTTTAGCCACTCTGCTATCATTGAGCATTTAGACTATTTTAAGTGTGTGTGTATGTGTGTGTGTGTGTGTGCGCGCGCGCGCGCTTCCAGATCATCTTTGCTACTTTAAAAATCATTCTAAAGGTAGTCCTCTTGTTTTTGATAATACTTTCAGAGTGTATTCCCAACAGTCGAATTTTTAAGTCAGACGATATGACTACTTTTGGAAATCCTATTGCATCCTGCCAGATTGCTCACCAGAAACATTTTACGTGTTTAAAGTTCTAGTAGTAATGAATGGTGATGCCTGTTCCTCCACCACTCCCCAGCATTGAATTTTGGTGCCTTTAATTATCTGTGTCCATTTGATAGATGTGAGGTGGCAGCTTCAAAGGTGTTTTAATTTACATCTCTTTGATAATTAGTAAATTTGCGTACTTTTTCAAGTAACTATTCATTTCTGTTTCATCTTTTGAACATTTTTAATATCCTTCGACCACTTACCGTGGGCAGAGAATTATTACAGTGACTTTTTAATGATAACTTGCATGTTAAAAAAAAACAAATTTTTAATTTATCATATGTGTCACAAAATTTTCCAATTTTTTTTAATTATCTGGTTATTTTTTTCACATGAAGCAGGTTTAGTGGCAGCTAAGTGATCTGGCGTCGGACTTTCAGTTAGGAAGACCTCTGTGAGTTCAAATTCTGCTGCCTCAAAAATTTACTAGATGTATGACATTAGAAAACGCACTTAACTTCTCTCAGCCTCAGTTTTCTCATCTGTACAATGGGTACAATAATAGCATCTACCTCACAAGGTTATTATAAATATCAGATGAGATTGTATATATAAATCACTTAGCAAACTTTAAAGCACTACATAAATATTATGTTATTATTTATTTCATGCCATCAAACACATCTTATACTGAACAATCCCTTCCATTTGTGAACTAAAAAAAATTATCCCTCTTCTACAACTGAGATAATTTATTACATAAATATTCTTTATATTATCATATTATTATATTAATATAACTATTTTCTTCAAAAGTCCACATCTTCTGTGTATGTTTTTTTTTGTCGTTGATCATACATGAAAAAGGGATTTGACCTGATAGAGTAAAATATAGTTTTAAAGGTTCTTCTCCATTATGGAGGCTATCATGGATAAGTTAGGATCATACAAGATCCCTTGATAAATGCAACCACATAAGTGTTACTGTGAATCTCTGACTATTAACATCAAGTGAGACGCAAAACCAAACGATATATGATCACCGAAAGGGTTCACGACTGGAGATTTTCATGTACAAAATCCAAATGGAAATGGGATTCACTTTTGAGTTGAGTTTCTTAATCTGTCATGCATAGATTTAGTTTATTTAAAATATGTTGATAGCTATATTTCATTATAATCTGTTTCCTTCATAACTTTAGTATTTTATGTTATGCTTTCAAAAAACTGATTATGAGAAAGAGTCCATAGACTTCGCAAGACTTCCAAAGAGGTCCATGATGGAAAAAAAAGTTAAGAACTCTGCAGTAGATGGTGTGGTAGGATCATGGGATCACAGGTTTAGAGAGGAAAAGGACCTTAGAGGTCATCTAGCCCAAACCCCTCATTTTGCAGATGAGGAAACTGAGGCCCATAAAGATGAAGAGATTTGTTCAAGGTCATGCAGGCAATGAATCCTATAGGTACTTAACTTTACGATAAGATTGTGTTAATTGCAGCAAGACCCAGAACACTAATGGGCCTCCTCAATGCGATGCATGGTTTCTAAAGAGTTCAACCAAAAACTCCATCCAGGAAAAACTAATCGGGTGAAAAAATTTTTCGTCCATACTATGACATGCAATTGGAAAGTCAGTTAATTGAGTTAGTTCAGGCATTGTACATAGACAAGTGGTTGTATCCAGAAGTGAATGAGAAGAAGAGAGCAGATTAAATTACATTTGGGAAACTTCAGTTATTTCAATGTTCCCAAGTTGTTCCACAGCAGAAAAAATCATGTTTTTAACACAAATGTTCTCCCAGGCCAGTGATGCTATATAGTTACAAATCTCGGTACACCACAGGTCTGAAGAATTGAAGGTTTCAGGTCAAGTTAACTCAGATTTATTAAGTACCTATTATGTGCCATCCACTGTCCTAAGCAGTGGGAATACAAAGAAAAGCCAAAAACAAAAACACAAGTCCCTTGTTCTCAAGAAACTCAGTCTAACCAGGAAGACAACGTACAAACAACTATGTACAACCAAGATATAGACAGGATGGATCAGGTATCATCTCAGAAGGAAGGCACTGAGATTCAGAGGGAGTGGGACAATCTTCTCGCTTTTCGAAGGCATAACTTTGGTTGGGATTTGAAAGAAGCCAGGGAAAGCAGGAGGCAGCGGTGACCCAAAGACACATGGTAGGCACTAATAAGCTGCAACATAGTTCGAAGAATGACCTGTACATCAAGTGAGGTATAGGATATTGGTGAGGGAGCATATGACCACAAAAGGGAGATGGGCCAATCGTGGAGTAAGTACAAGTAATAATTACTCGGACAGCTTGGGTGCTGCAGCAGTACCCATGGAATATTAACGGACCTAGAGGTAGGGTGTTGGGTAGATCCAGGCAAGGATTTGTGGAAGAATATGGACAAGAATGAAAAGCTGTAGGTAGACTGTCATCTTCTCCTAGTAGAAGGAATACCCGCACTAAAAATCTTCAATTCACTAAAGTATTGAATTACTGAAGTGTAGCTGTGTGAGTGAGTGTGTGTGTGTGTGTACATAAAAGCCTCAGTGAAGCTTTAAGCTCAAATGACTCAGTGCTGCTGAGAATTCTTTCCCACTGGGATGTTTTATCATGGCCTTTCATGCCTGAAATTGGTGCTCACTAAGCGTCCTTGAGTGTGGGGGAGCTTACTACTACAGCTCCCTGTGACACACTGACTATTCCTTGAGTCCTTCAACTTCTGCTTAAAAATAAAGTAGGTTGTTTCATGTGGCTCTCACTTACAAGAGGCTGGATGACCACATGTCATGTACGCTCTTGGGAGAATTCTTTTTCAAATCTGCTTTGGCCTCCATGGACCCTTCCAAATCTGATGGTCTGTGATTCTATGAATTGTCGTTTGATTTTATTTCCCCACCTATGATCAGGAATGATGCTTCTTAAACCTTAGATTCCTAGTGCTTAAAACAGGTGGAAGGTACCTTTGCGGTCTCCTAGTCCAACTGCCTCATTTTTACAGAGAAGTAAACTGAGACCTAGAAAGAGGAGGTGAACTGTCCAAGGTCAGCAGCCTCCTTAGTAGTAGAAGCAAGATTCGAATCTGTCTCTTCTGGCTTGAGCTCCAGTGTTCTTTTCACTACATCACACTGCCCTCTTTACAGATGCTTAACGCTCAGATTCTGAGTGAGGGGAATAACTAATGCTTGATGCTACAGAGACTTATGGTATGACAGAAATAGGAATGAGGACTGGACTTGTAGAACAGGGAACTTGTAAGTGAGGAAACTCCTTCTGCCAAAGCAGGTATGTACCTTCTCTGCAACTCATAGAGTAGCATCTGTGAGGTCAAAACTATTTTCATAATAATACCAAGACACTTTAATTTAATGGCAAGATTAATTAATAAGGTAAATACTGATAGAAACAGCTCATATAAACAAAAGCTCTTTAGCGAGTCTTCAGTAATTTTTAAAAGGGTAAAAAGGGGGGCCTGAGGCCAAAAAGTCTGAGGATCACCTTAGTTTCTTAGAGTGCTGGGAGTTTGTAACTTGCTCAGAGTCATACAACCACTCTGTTTCCAAGGGAAGTCTTAAACCTAGGTCTCACTTTGGGGCCACTTTCCTCTTTCCTACAGCATACCACCAGAATAGTATAATACAATACAGTATAGTCTAAGGGGTGGTAACAGCCATTTTGTCCCATGTTGGGACAAAATAAGGCATTTACAAGTCACTAAATAGTTTATAAAAGCATATTTGCTTTGCCTAAACACAGCAAGGGTATGCAACAAGAATACAGTGTCACTTAGCTTCTCTGGAAGCAGCCCTCCTTCCCCCATAGAAGCATATCTGGTCAAAAGGGCAGAGTAAGACGACTGTCATGGTCTTCCCAAATCCACCAAGCCAAACAGGCCCCAAGTGGGATCTTTTCTGCCATTAGGTAACCAGGTGTTCCAAAAATCATAGTACAATTTTAGGCTTCAAAGTTCAGAATGCCTTGTTCAGCATATAGGTATGGTTATCGTAACCTGGGTTATGTTACTTCTGGTTATAGGGCTTAACTTGGCCAAATTTTGCCTCTACCTGCACAATACCAGTCATCTTGTTCTATGGAAAACAGAACCAAGAAGATGAGAAGTTCAGAGTTTATTCTGCTCCTACAGAACAAAGAAGGCCAATAGAGTAGAAGGACATACTTGAAGTGCATTTAGCAATTCATTCAAGTCCCAGGAACAACTTTGTTGCCTTTTCCTTGTAGGAAAATAGGGAAACCCTAGTCCAGGGGTGGGGAACCTGCAGCCTCAAGGCCACATATAGCCTTCTAGGTCCTTGGATGTCCTTTTGACAGAGTCCAAGTTTTACAGAACAAATCCTTTTATTAAGGGGATTTGTTTTGTGAAGTTTGGATTCAGTCAAAGGGCTGCACTTGAGGACCTAGAAGGCCAAAAATGGCCTCAATGCTACGGGTTTCCCACCCCTATCCTAGTCTATCACAGAGTACAGTATAGGTGTTAAGGGTTATAGCTCTTAAGAGAATTTGTGGTTGATAAAGGAAAAAAGGAGAGAGAGACCCTTAAGTAAAAGTTTTCACAATGCATAATGCATGATAACTTCTTTTGTCATAACAGAGCACTTATGTTAAATACTCAGTAAAGTTTCTTACAGGAGACAGTGGAAGCATTTTTGAAACATCCCTCTGTAAAGGATGATTCAGACCTCGAAGGAAGAACATCCTTTATGTGGGCAGCAGGAAAAGGCAGTGACGATGTCCTTAGGACAATGCTGAGCTTAAAACTGGACGTTGATATCAATATGACAGACAAATATGGAGGCACAGGTAAGAACTCAGGGACTGGATGAGAAAAGAAAATAATGAAGAAGTGTAATAATACCTTTGAACTGAGTGAACATGCCATAAATTGTCATTTTCAGTGGAAGTTTGCCTGGCCCCTTCTACCTACCCACCTTTTTTGTAGGTCCCCTATCTATCAAAAGGCAGTTAGGTGGTATAGTGGGTAGAGTACTGAGCTGGGAACCAGAGAGATTCATCTTCCTGAGTTTAAATCTGGCCACAATCACTTCCTAGCTGTGTGACCCTGGGGAAGTCACTTAACCTTGCTTGCCTCAGTTTCCTCATCTGTAAAATGAGCTGGAGAAGGAAATGGCAAAACACTCCAGTATCTTTGCCAAAAATGCTCCAAATGGGGTCATGAAAGGCGGAATACAACTGAAAAAACAACCGAACAACAACAAATCAAAATATTCTCTGTTGTTGTGGCCTCATGCTAGCTGTAAGGATCCCTTAATACCTGACACAAGCACATCCAAGAGAATAGGGAAGGATCAGAAGGTGTTGCAAAGGACACTCTGGCCCTTCTCTGTGCCCAAGACTTAAGGTAACTCACAGCATGGCTTGGAGTACAAGAATTCCCTGGGAAAAACACAAATGTGCATAGATACACAGATGCATAATAAGTGTCACCCAACATCAGCAAATCCACATAACCCTGACCAAAAAAAAAGTCTCCCTGTCTCTCTCCTCTCTTCCAAAACCTGTAGCTCTACAAATCAATCGATAAGCATTTATTAAATGCCAACTATGTGCTAAAAACTGGGATAAAAGATAAAAAATGAGACAACCCCTACCCTTAAGGATCTTATTTAATAAGCCAGCCGAGAACACCAGTCAAAAGTTTGTAGCTGTCCCAGATTTTATATGCTGTTAGTAGCTTCAGAGCAAATTTTAAAGGGAAATTTTAAAATAGCAAATGAAAAAGCTCCCACCCAGAGGTATAAAGCATTGTAGCAGAAAGAGAATTGAACTTGGAGTCAAATGATAGAAGTTCTACTCCCACCACTTACAGTAAGTTTGACCTTGGGAAAGTTATTTCCAATCTCTGGGATTCATTTTCCTCATCTGTAAAATGGAGACTAACTGACCTTCACAGCCCCTTCCAGCTCTGGTATTTTGTTCCTCAAGATATTCTTGGTAAATATTTGCATTGGGGTGGGATTGTTTTAAAGTACATATTTATAAAATATAAATTAATTGATATAATTAATATAACATTATTTGTTATCATTAAATATATAATTAATTTGTATAATTGATACCTTTTGCCATTCAGTCAAAATCATTTCCTGCCCCACCCCTATATTGACCCCTTCTATTATGACAAAGGAAAACAATTAACAGAATAATGTAAAAGAGAGACTGAGGCAGCCACAGTTGGTGGTAGATTGACAATCTAGCCTTGGCCCTTACATTGAAATCCTGCCACTGATCCCTATTAGGTTTGTCACCCTAGACAATTCATTTAACCAGTCAGTGCCTAAAAGTAATTCTCTAAGACTAAAGCCTTTCTAAGAAGGTGCTGATATGTATTGGTAGAAGGAGTTGCGCTCTTCAACAAAATTGCAGGTTCTATCCAGAGACAGGAGACAGGACAGAGACCAAAAAAAAAAAAACCAAACCAAATAATTAAGCAAAAACATCACACAGAAACCTTGTATGACAAAATGTCTAAAATATTGTGCCATTGTAGTCTTCTACCTTGTGAGGACAAGGTATAGTTCGTTATTTCTTCTCTTTGCACCTTTGTTGGTTTTTTCCCCAGTACTTGGAGTTCAATTTCCATTTAGTTATGTTGTTGCTATCGTTGCATAGACGATTCTCTTGGTTTGACTTACTTCACTTTGTATCAGGTCACACATATCTTCCCAAGTTTCAATAAATTCATCATATTTATTATTTCTTATTGCACAATAATATTCCATCATAATCATATACTGTGGATTCTGGTGTGGCAGGGTGGTTTTTTTTTTTTTAGCCATCCTCCAATTGACAAGCATCTATTTGGTTTACAATTCTTTGCTACCACAAAGAAATGCGTGAATATTTTCTTATACATTGGACCTTTATTTCCATCTTTGACATCCTTGAGATATATTAAGATTTTTTTCCTTACAATTTTCTATTTGAGGGTAAGTGGAATTCCAGCTCCTGAAGAAATTATGTTTCTAAAGGATGATGGGGAGAAAAAGATAGTGAATAATAACTGATAAGAGGTGATTGTTTCAAACAAACAAAACCACATGGACAAGAATAGCGAAGATAGAAAAGGAAAAAGGAAGGGAAAGAAGTGACTTCTTGGGTGATACTCATGCATAAAAAGATGAGAAGCAGTTGTAACTAAGATGATAATCAGAAGCCATGAAGATCCATTAGAATTTAGGGAATTAGGGTAAAAAATACATGCATACACACACACACACACACACATACATTTAGACCAACAAGAAAGTAAGGTCGTCTCTCATGATTTTATTATTAACTTTCTCACTTCCTTTTTAGCTTTACATGCAGCTGCCCTTTCTGGCCATGTCAGCACCGTGAAGTTATTATTGGACCATCACGCTCAGGTGGATGCTACAGACGTCATGAAGCATACTCCACTATTCCGAGCCTGTGAAATGGGGCACAAGGAAGTGATTCAGACACTTATAAAAGGTTAGTTAGTTACGTGAGCTGGATGAACTAATTTTTGTTTTATCTCTTCTCCCCTCTGCCCCCACCGCCATCACCTAACAGTGATTTGCACATAGTAGGCACTTTATAAATATTTGTCGAATCACAGGGGTGGGGGGGTAAAGAAATTAATTGCATAAGACAGGAGTGACTGAATGCATGGTTTGAAGTAAAACACTTCAAAATAATTCATATTTCTGAACCACCCAAAGATTTGTAAACTGCTTGCCTCCAACCATCCTGTGGGTTAGATAGACAGGGACCAAAAGACAAGAGGCCTGGGTTCTAGTCTTCCTTCCACCATTAGCTAGGAACATGATCTCAATTTCTTCATCTATAAAATAGGATAAATTCTGCCCTTCCTATTACACATGATTGCTAGGAAAATCAAATGAGATCTTTGTAACATGTGAAAACAGCCTGAAATGGGGGGAGGGGTTATGTAAGTACATGTACACATATATACATATATATTTGCAGACATACACACATTCACTGTAATATAGACATACATATATAAACACACACATATATAGCATTGCACCATTTCAAAGTGTTTTACCATGTATGAATGAATGTGTGTATATGTGTATATATACATATATATATTGTGTGTGTATGACATAAAGTAAAAAGGCAAAAATAAATTTGGAACATATTATTTTGGATGATAGTGCATTAGGAAGTTCACATAGTTCATTGTGCGTAGGAGAGACACAAGATGGCATGGTGTGGAGTCACTAAGACCTGATTTCAGGCCCTGTCTCTGACACATACTAGCTGGGTGACCACAGACAAGTAATTTAGTCTCTCAGTACAGCCCCTCCCCCCAACTCTAAGATTATCAGTGCAGATAAACTGCCAATATGCATTGGAAGAAGGGATTTCCATGCCAGGAGTCCCCCATACTGACAAACTCACAGGTCTAGACACCCCACCCCCAATAAAAACAAAAACAAAGCCAGAGAAGAGTTGCTAGGATTTTTGCCCAATGTACTCCATGTCTATGGGAAGAGAGCGTTTACTGGGAAAGAGGTATGGGGAGAAGGAAAGGATGGAATCTGAGCAGATATAGGATACTTCGCTGTAACTTCTCGGATCCTCGGTTTCCTCATCTGTAAAATGAAGAAGTTGGACTAAATGGCCTCTGAGGCTCATCTTGGGGGCTTTAACTCAACAAAAACTCCTATGGGAGCCTATAAACAGGCAAGGCAAGATCCTTTCACTCCAGCTGGCCTCTACCTCCTTCAGAGACCTATACAGTCCTCAAAACTGGTGTTGGAGTATTCCAACTTCCAAGGATCTCTGCATTGTTTCTGACACATTGTGTTTCCTTAAACGGGCTCCCTTGACCAGGGAAAGCACCTGGTGTCAACAAAGAGCCAATACCCTCCTCTGGACGTACGCAGTCAGCACGACTCACTGTACGGTAAAGATAAAGTCCAGGTTTCCTCTCCCACATCACTGCTTTCTTTCTCATTGTGCTCAGTTATATCCCTTACATGGTCCTAAAAACTCCTTGGTTGCTCCACTATTGCCTCGGTTCCCTGCATCAGTCACAGAGATATGTGTGCCTCCCCTCCAGAGAACTAAGTCTTCATCTCCATTCAGGCCCTCTCCTCTCTGGATGTCTCTATCTCCAGCTCATTCTTCATCTCCAGCTAAGTCCTGGGATGTGGTTCAGGTATATGACTAGCCACAGCTTCAAAGTGTTAATTACCTTGACAATCAATTCATTACTAAGACAACCTGTCATTTGTAAACCTCATCAATGGGCTTCAGAAAGGAAAAAAAAATCATAGAAGCATTCCTGGGATCCTACTGGTCACACCCTTTACAGAATACTTTGACTCTTGAAACCTCAGAATTAGAAAAGACTTCAGAAGTCATAATTCAACTTTTCACTTGACAGAATTTCTTTTCTTAGTATCATTTACAACCTGTAACTTTTCCGACAACTCCCACAAGAGGGCTATTCAGAAACTGCTTTCACACAGAGCCCACAGCCCTTATCCAGAGCTGAACATTTCCAACAAAATGTAAACAAGATTTTAAAATAGAAATGCCATTTTCTTATTGCCTCTAGCTGTCTTGTGGGCTTTTTCATTTACTCATTTGTGAAGAATTTATCGAGCACATACTGTGTTCAGACTGTTGACTCTCCATTGATATTTTAAGTGAGCATACATGGAAAGAAATCATTGTTTGATCGATCTTTTAGACAAACGAATGCTTAAATTCCTCAAAGTGTACAGCAGGAAGGTAAGCTGTATGTTGCCAAACCTCTGCAAAACTGGGAAGAGTGTTTTTTCATTTCCTTTTTTAACATGTATTTCAGTGTTGAGGAAACAGAAGACAATGGAAGTAGAACAGTAAAGGTAATTTTGTATCTCTTTGTACTTGTATCTCCAGTGCGCATAGTAGGACCTCAGTAAATATTGGTTGGTTGATTAAATGTGGTTGACATCCAAGGTTATGGTATCATAATATCTCTATTGTTATAAGGACAGGAATAGGAAATGGAGCAGTGATTTCATTGGTTTAGAGACCTCCCAGATGAGAAAACTCTCTACTGAAGCACCTTCACTGAAGCTTCGTCTTACGGAGCTCACTGGAGTACTGAGATGTTAAATGATTTGCCCAAGGTCACACAGCCAGTATGTGTCATAAAGGACTTGAATCCAGGTGTTCCAAGGTCAATTAGATCTACTGTTCCAAGCTGCCTCTCAATGATAATGACAATGCTAATGATGATAATTCCATGTACACAGGCTTCACTGTTTATAAGTAGTTTTACTTCTATTCAATCGCACAACAGCTTGTGAGGAAGACGTTATCTATTATTGTCCTCTTCATAGTCTAAGCTCACTTGTGAGGCATAGTGCAACTGAGACCTTTATGTTTAGAGCTTTTCCCCAAATGGCATAGAGAGATGTGTAGGCCTGACAGGGAATACAACCAAATTGAGGTTTTACCTCACAATTGGCCTCTAAGACAGACAGACATATTTTATTTTTATTTTTTTAAATTATTTAATATATTTCGTTTTCAGCGTTGATTTTCACAGGAGTTTGAATTACACATTTTCTCCCCATTTCTACCCTCCCCCCCCACTCCAAGATGGCATATATTCTGGTTGTCCTATTCCCCACTCAGCCCTCCCTTCTGTCACCCCACTCCCCTCCCATCCCCTTTTCCC
>CM053624.1:221312400-221330298 GCA_028646595.1 Phalanger gymnotis
CCTGAGACCAGTTCATGTTTTTCTTGGAGGCTTTTGTTGTAGGCTCTATGACTTTGTTGACTTCTTCTGGCTGTATGTTTTGGTCTTCTTTGTCACCAAAGAAGGATTCCAAGTCTGAGACTGAATCTGGGTGCGTTTTCAATGCCTGGCCATGTTCCCAGCCAACTCACTTGAGCCTTGAGTTTTTCAACGGGGTATGACTGCTTGTAGACTAAAGAGTTCTATGTTCCAAGCCTGGGAGGATGTGCCAGCTCTGCCACACCAGCACTCCTGCTTCCCTAAGAACCCCCAACCTGGACTGGACTTAGATCTTCAGCAGGCTCTTCACTCCTGCTCTGATCCACCACTTAATTCCTCCCACCAGGTGGGCCTGGGGCCAGAAGCAACTGCAGCTGTAGTTCTGTAGCTGCCCCACCTCTGCTGCCCCTAGGGTGGTGGCCCAACAGCACACTCTATCCCAGTCCCTAGCAGCTTCTCCCACTAACCTATTCTGTTGTCCTTGGTGTTTGTGGGTTGAGAAGTCTGGTAACTGCCGCAGCTCACTGATTTCAAGGTGCTAGGGCAGCCTCCGCCCGGCTCCCAGTCTAGTTGGTCCGCACCACCCACACTGGGCTCTGCTCCCAGCTCCGTGCAGAATAGACCTTACCCAGAGACTATCCAGGCTGTCCTGGGCTAGAGCCCTGCTTTCCTGTGCTATTTTGTGGGTTCTGCAGTTCTAGAATTGGTTCAGAGCCATTTTTTATAGGTTTTTGGAGGGACTTGGCGGGGAGCTCACGCTAGTCCCTGCTTTCCAGCTGCCATCTTGGCTCCGCCCCCCGAGGCCTCCCATAGACATATTTTAAATCAAAATAAAAAGAGGATCTGTGATTTTTGCCAGCATGAGGATCTCCCAGTGTGGGAACTCCCTCCAGCACAATTTCTCTACCACTCATTTGATAAACCTTGAGAGAAGTCTAAAGCACCAACAGGTTAAGTGACTTGCCCAGGATACAAACTGGCACTCAAATCTTTGGAACTCCAACCCCAGCAGATTATCCACTATAGCTTGACAGACTCTAGAGTCAATATACTTTTTAGTCAAAAAAATAAGCATGAAAACTGGCATGTGTGAGACACTGATATTTTATTCAGTATCTTGAACACAGAACTTCATTTTACCAGGGGCCAGGAATTCTCCAGTTCAGTCCTCTGATTGATGTTTCTCTTTCATTCCTTTGTTTGTTTTTCCTTTCTGAGGAGGTGGGGGAGGGAATAAAGTGGAATGCTTTGACAGAACCTATAATGTCAGTGAAATTTCATATGTAATATCATAAGGAATTTCTGGTGAAGAAATGTGTAGACCAGCATCTGTTCTACAACTTACAGTTGTAAGAAGTTGCACAGGCCATTGAAATGCTAGGTGACTTGGCTAGAGTCCCGTAGCTAGTAGGTGTCATAGATGTGACTCAAATTCACATCCTCCTGACTCCAAGGCCTATACTCTATCTCCTACACCACACTTCCTTTTTTATATTTATTAGATGTTTTAAATATCATTTATCTTTCTCATTACAGGTGGAGCAAGGGTCGATCTAGTAGACCAAGATGGCCATTCTCTTCTTCACTGGGCAGCCCTGGGAGGAAATGCTGATGTTTGTCAAATATTGATTGAAAATAAAATCAATCCAAATGTGCAAGATTATGCAGGAAGAACCCCCTTGCAGTGTGCTGCTTATGGAGGCTATATTAACTGCATGGCCTTGCTCATGGAAAATAATGCAGACCCTAACATACAAGACAAAGAGGTAGGGATTAGGTATTATTTTTACCCTAATACATTCAGTTTGCTTCATCATTCTTATGACTGGAAACTTCCTTTACATAGGAATTTTTAAAAGCAAATAATTAAACGTTATATATAATAATATAATTTTAATTATATACTTATATGACTATAAGATGCTATATTGTATAATATCTTATGTACTCAGTCATTTCAGTTGTGTCCCACTGTTCATGACCCCATTTGGGGTTTTCTTGGCAAAGATAGAGGAGTGGTTTGCTATTTCCTTCTCCAGCTCATTTTACAGATGAGGAAACTGAGGTAAACAGGATTAAGTGACTTGCCCAGGGTCACACAGCTAGGAAGTATCCGAGATTGGATTTGAATTCAGAAAGATGAGTCTTCCTGACACTAGACCCAGAGCTCTGTGTACTATGGCACCACCTAGCTGTCTATATGTTATATATAATATACATTAAAATGCTCAAGTCATGACATACCTTTTTTTTTAGACATTTAGTATTTTATTTTTCCCCGGTTGCATATAATAACAATTTTAGCATTTGTTTTTAAAATTTTTAGTTCAAAATTATCTCCCTTCCTCCCTTCCCACCAATTCAATATAGGTTATACATGAGGTCACACAAAATATATCCATAACATTTATGTTATGAAAGAAAACAGAAAAACTCAAGAAAAATAAAGTAAAAAATGTATGTTTCAATCTGTATCCAGACACCATCAGTTCTTTCTCTGGGAATGGATAACATTTTTCATCCTAAGTCCTTCAGAGTTGTCTTGGATCATTGTATTGCTGAGAATAGCTAAGTCATTCACAGCTGTTCATGTACAATATTGCTGTTACTTTGTACACAGTACATTTCACTTTGCATCGGCCCATACAAATCTTTCCAGGTTTTCCTGAGAGTATCCTGCTCATCATTTCTTATGGTACAATAGGAGTCCATCACAATCATGTACTACAGCTTGTTCACCCATTCCCCAACTGATAGGCATCCCCTCAATTTCTAACTCTTTGCCTTCAGAAAAGAGCTGCTATAAATATTTTTGTACATATGAGTCCTTTTCCTTTTTATTTTTTATCTCTTTTGGGATACAGACCTAGTAGTAGTACTGCTAGGGCAAAGGCTATGCAAGGTTTTATAGCCCTTTGGACATAGCTCCAAATTGCTCTAGAGAATGGTTGCATCAGTTCACAACTCCACCAACAGTGCATTAATATCTCATTTTTCCCACATATCTTCCAACATTTGTCATTTATGTTTTCTGTCCTATTAGCCAATCTAATAGGTATGAGGCAGTACCTCAGAATTATTTCAATTTGCATTTCTTCAATCAATAGTGAGTTAGGGCATTTTTTCATATGGCTATAGATAGCTTTGATTACTTCATCTGAAAACTCACCATATCCTTTGATCATTTATCAGTTGGGGAATGGCTCTCGTTTTCTATAAATTTGGCTTAGTTCTCTATGTGTTTGAGAAATGAGGCCTTTATCAGAGAAACTTGCTTCAAAAATTTTTTCACAGTTACTATTGCTAACCATATTTCCCTCCATCCTATTCTCCCTCCGCCCCATTGTATCAGTAAGGCAAGATTCATGACCTCGAGGATGACCGTGAACATGCCCGTATGGTTCAGAATCGCAAAGTATGAAAAACTCTCTAGGTAGAAGGCAGAGGAAGTATAACATTTATTTAGGCACCAAAGAATCAAATCCCAGAACCAGTAATTCCAATTCAATATGGTAGTAATTGTATTCCATAACCAGTAAGCCCACCGCAATATAGCAACAAGGAGATTAAAACACAGTATTACAGCGAAGAGCCAAGCCATCCTGTAACCTCCCCCCCTGCTAGGGCCTTCCCATAAACAAGCACCCAGGGATCCTAACTCTTTGCTTGCCCATGTCCTCTCCCCCCACAGCCCTCTGGTCTGCAGCTCCCTGGTCTCTACTCTCCCCTCAGCACTATCTTCTGCAACATTGTGGACTCAGAGTTCTTACTCCTTCTCCTTGGGCTGAATTCTGAAGTCTGGCTTCTCTTCTGACTTCTGAATTCTCAATGACTACTTTCTGGGTGTATATTTTCTTTTTAGGGCCCAAGGGCTTCATGCCCAATCCTCAAAAGAGTTCAGGAAAGATCTTTAATCACTGATTGGCGTCACAAAGGTACAGGCATGCCTCTCTTAACTGCCCCCACCTGAGGCCTATTGAATGGGTGGGAAAGATCTTCAGTCACATTTTTTGTAACAACAATGTTGCTAGCAGCTACTGTGGCTGTGTAAGACCAACAACAACCAGCACACAGAAGGGCTGCTAACACAGGTTCTTTGATCTGCTTTTCTAAGAAAAGCAGCTTTAAGGGGTTAACAATCTCAGTTTAATTAAACATACGTATACTATTCACTTAGTTCAGGGGGAAAAGATCAGCCCCCTGAACTTCAGGGCAAATACAAACAAATTACAAACCTCAACACACAGACCTTGTCTGATTCAAATCACAATTCATAGTTACCAGAAAAACACCAACATCTATCTATCTGGGTTACAAAGCCGGGCTGGGGGGCAGGTTCAATGGCTTGCCCAGAGTCTTGTCACCCACATTCTTTCAATGAGTGTACCCCCAAAACAAAATGCCAACCTCAGATCTTATATACCCACCTCAGGGCCCTGGAGGCTCAAGGCTCACCATTTAGGGTCTGGGAAAGCTCCAACCACTAGCACCACATCATATACAATTCAATGACTCTCAATTGTCTTAGTGCTGAAAAACATTCCAAGACAAAAAAAAAGATCCCACTTTACCTGCCCCATTCAAACCAAGGCCAGACTCATCAAAGGCACTTAAGAGAAGAACAGTAACAAACCCTTCCCTGGTTACCACTATACCCATTTATTCTGTTCTCTTCTGTCACCCTGTCCCTCCTTAAAAGTGTTTTGCTTCTATCTACCCTTTCCCACAATCTGCCCTCCCTTCTATCACCCCACCTTTCTCTTACCCTCTTCCCCTCCTACTTTCTTGTAAGGTAAGATAGATTTCTGTGCCCAATTGAGTGTATATGTTATTTCCTCTTTGAATCAATTGGGATGAGAGTTCACTCACTCCCCCCTCACCTCTTCCTTCTTGTTCTCCACTATAAAAGGTTTTTCTTGCCTCTTTTATGTGAGATAATTCACCCTATTCTACTCCCTTTCTCTTTCTCCAGTACATTCTTCTCTCACCCCTCAATTTTATTTTTAGATATCATCTCTTCTTACTCAACTCACATCTGTGCCCTCTGCCTATATATATTCCTTCTAACTACCCCCATCTTCCCATGTAGGAATGTAAACAGTTTAACCTTATTAAAGTCTCTTATGATTTCCCTTTCCTGTTTACCTTTTTATGCTTCTCTTGAGTCTTGTATTTGAAAGCCAAATCTGGTCTTTTCATCAAGAATATTTGAAAGTCCTCTGTCTCACTGAATATTTGCTTTTTCCCCTGAAGGATTATACTCAGTTTTTCTGGGTAGGTAGTTCTTGGTTGTAATCCTAGCTCCTTTGCCCTCCAGAATATCACATTCCAAGCCCACTGATCTTTTAATGTAGAGGCTGCTAAATCTTGTGCTATCCTGACTGTGGATCCACAATACTTTAATTATTTCTTTATGGCTGCTTGAGATATTTTCTCCTTGACCTGGGAACTCATAAAATTTGGCTATAATATTCCTAGCAGTTTTCATTTTGGGAGCTCTTTCAGGAGGTGATTGGTGGATTCTTTCCATTTCTGTTATATATTTTTTCTAGAATATCAGAGCAGTTTTCCTTGATAATTTCTTGGGAGATAATGTCTAGGCCCTTTCTCTGATAATGGCTTTCAGATAGTTCAATAATTCTTATATTATCTCTCCTGCATCTATTTTCCAAGTCAGTTGTTTTTCCAAAGAGATATTAGCTTCCATTTGCTTCATTCTAATTTTTAAGGAATTATTTTCTTCAGTGAACTTTTGGACCTCCTTTCCCATTTGGCCAATTATGCTTTTTAAGACATTCTTCTCCTCATTGACTTTTTGGACCTCTTTTACCATTTGCCTAGAGTCTGTTTTTAAGGTGTTATTTTCTTCAGTGTTTTTTGTGTCTCCTTTACCAAGTTGTTGACTTGTTTTTTTCCATGATTTTCTTGGATCACTCTCATTTCTCTTCCCAATTTTTCCTCTACCTCTCTTACTTGATTTTCAAAATCCTTTCTGAGCTCTTCTGTGGCTTGAGACCAATTCATATTTTTCTTGGAGGCTTTGGATATAGGAGCTTTGACTTTGTTGTCTTATTCTGAGTGTGTGTTTTGATCTTCCTTGTCACCATAGTAACTTTCTATAGTCAGAGTTTTTTTTCTGTTTACTCATATTCCCAGCATATTACTTGACTTTTAACTGTTTGTTAAAGTAGGGCTCTGCTTCCAGGGTAGAGGGTACTTCAGGGTTTTTGTGCAGCTATTTTCAGAGATATTTCTAGGGACCTGTAAGTTTTCAGTTCTTTCAAGGTGGTATGATCTAAGGAGAGGTCTTTACTCCTCTCCTGGCCTGTGCTCTGGTCTGTGAGTGACCACAAGCACTCTTTTCTGCCTTGGAACTGTGACAAGGTGTCCCTGCTCCCCTGTGGCCACAAACTCTGCTGTGCTAGTGCCTCTCCTCTCCCTGGAACTGCCACCCAGGAATATGACCCAGATCTGTGTATGGGCAAAGCAACAGAGTTCTGCCTCTGTGCTAGCAAAGAAACCCCTGTAATCTCTTTCTGACCAGTTGTTTGACCCCCTTACCGTTTGTAGGCTGAGAGCTCTGTAAGCAGTTGCTGCTTTCGTTGGTTAAGTGGCTTCCAAGGCCTGCACCTGATTTGCTGGGGCCTGGTCTGTGCTGGCACAGACTGCTCTGGACTGTACTCCTCTCTCACCCTGGTGCAACAGACCTTTTCTGGCAACTTTCTAAGTTGTCCTGGGCTGGAACATTGTTTCCCTCCATCTTTCTGCTGCTCTAGGATTTGTTTAGTCATTTTTAAAAGTTATTTGGAGGGGTTTGGAGGAGAGCTCAAGGAAGTCCCTGCCTTTACTTCACCATCCCTCTGCCCATTACATACCTTTTCTCCATTCATCCATTCAACAAATATATATATATATATATCAAGCACCTACTATGACCATGCTAAGTATACTAGGCACCCCTCACTAGGGGTGAAGGACAGATGTAAAGATGGCACAGCCTTAGTCCTCAAGGAGCCTCCAGTCTTGCCATGATCTCTGCTGTATACTAGTGGCTATAGACTAGAAGTGGAGCAAAGCTGTAGCAACCGGACTACTAGTGCAAGCACATGGTGCTTATACAAAGAAAATATTTCACTATTTGACAAACCTTCAGAGACAGAGGAGCTTAAAGTCCAAGTTTTCACTGAAGGCCAATCAGAAATTAAGACAATGGGCTGCAGTAGAAGTCAGTGGGGGGAAAAAAAAACAAAACGCAACAACCTGTGTCAGACTCATATTTGACAAGAACTTTCAGGAACAGTTATGCCAACTGAGGGAATATACTTGGATGTGGTATTATAAAATGAGGCTTTGTTGTTGTTGTTTTCCCACAGCATAGAGGAATTTAAGAGACAACGTGGTACAGTAGAAAGAGCTGCCTCAAAACCAGGAAGATCTGAGTTCAAGTCCCACCTTGAACATATTCTGGTTTTGTGACCTTGGGCAAGTCATCTAACTTCTCAGTGCTCCAGGCAACTCTAAGACTACTTATGGGTTGAAGAGAAGGTGATGACCTGCGTGGGCAGAGGGTGTTTGCTCATTTGAATTGGTTCAATGGATAGAGCACAAGGCTAGGAGTCAGGAAGATCTGAGTTCAAATCCAGACTCCTACACATTTATTAGCTGTGTGACCCTAAGCAAGTCATTTAAACTCCGTTTGCCTTAATCCACTGGAAAAAGAAATGGAACCACTCCAGTATCTTTGCCAAGAAACCCCCACGGACAGTACTGGGGTGATATGGGCCACAGGGTCACAAAGAGTTAGATACAACTGAATGACTGAACAACAAATAACAAAGAAATTCCAAATTCAGTTCCCATCCCCTATCTCTGAGCTTAACATCCTATGGGTGTTGTCTCCAACCAATCAGTCACTTTGGGAAACTAGCCATCAAGGCATGTTTCAGGAGCCACATAAGAAACGCAGTCTTTATTGCATCACCTTGATGGGCCCCAAGAAGTATTACCCAGCCTGATTACCTACGTGCCTTTTCCTCCAGAACTGACTCTGAATATCTTTTAGCCGCTTAAACAAAACTAAAACGGAGCTAGGGTAAAGATTTGCCTTTTTTAAAAAGACTATCCCTCAGATAAGGTAATTCTCCAATCCTAGAGTCAGGAAGACCTAAATTCAGTTCCAGCTCCTGAGATTTACTAGATGTATGACCCTGGACAAGTCCGTTCGTTTCTGCCTGCCTCACTTCGAGGACAAAATGAGGACAATGATAGCAGCTACATGAGGATCAAATAAGACTACACTTGTAAAATTCTTAGTGCTTGGTTCCTAGCACAGAGTAGGTGCTTAATAAATGCTTGCTTGCTTACTTCCAATTGTATTAAAAGCTAAAGTTCAAAAGCAGTCTTTCTGAGACCTGGTTTCTTTTTCCTCCTTTCTCTTCTCCACCCTCCCTCACCCTCACCCCTAGGCATTTCTGCTGTTTAAATTGAATATACATGCAAATATCTGTCTTTTTGGCATAATAACGGATTCTTTTAAAACCCGGGTCTTTTGCTTTAGAAGTGTTTGCTCTTTGTTCTCATTCACAGGGCAGAACGGCACTGCACTGGTCCTGTAACAATGGCTACCTTGATGCTATAAAATTGCTACTCGGTTTTGCAGCTTTTCCCAATCAGATGGAAAACAACGAGGAAAGGTAAAGTGTTGGTGAAAACTCACAGACCTGCTCGATACACACCCTTGCTTCTAGATGAAAATAAACCCAAAAACATCAGTTTCCATATTGTCAAAGAGAAATTAACGATATTAAAATCAACTGAAATGACACCGAAGACATCTTGAACAAAGGGTGAAAGAATGCTGTGGTCAGCTCTGCCTCCACTGGCAACTGATTGTTATAGCTTGTCTCATCTTATTTTACAAATGGAGAAACAGAAGTCCAGAATGTCAATCACTTGTGAGTCAAGAGCAGCGAGGAGACCTTAGCCAGGCAGAGTGTAGCCCATATAAGGTATAACGTACAGATTGGAGGTGGGGAGTGGGGTAGGGGTTCTGTTAATTATAAAAAGAGAGCATGTGGGGCTACTCTGAATCCAGGGAGCAAAATTAAGGTCAGGGTTTGAGGTTTTCAGGCCAAAATTGAGGAAGAGGCATAATGTAGGATCTGGTTAAATGGGTTAACAAGCAACAAGAATAGGAAAGCTCAGGCCAAAATAGAGAAAAATACATATCTTTTCTTCTTCCTTTTCTCTGCCTTACTCTCCAGGAGATAATTTTGAGCTTCCTCACCCACCCTTCTCCCCATCTACAACTAAAGTTTACCTGGGAATAAAATGCAAGGAATTGGTTTAGCTACACAGAGAAGACCAGACAGAGCACTCACATACTCTTCCTCCTATAAGCCAGTGGCTCTGCACCCCACAGGGACTGGTTTAAAAAAAAGTCATTCATTAGGAGAGGAGAGAGTCTAGGAGGTCCAATACACAGCAATTACTTGAAATAGCAAATGAAAAATCCACTAATGCACCAGGTTGCCTGTATAGAAGACACACACCGAGAATCAATGTATCTCATTTGGATAATTAAGGCCACTGCAAAATAGTAGCTGACATTTATAGAGCAGTTTCCTTACAAGATTTCTGTGAGGCAAGAAGTACAAGCAGTAAATAACCCCACTGTACAGATGAGGAAACTGAGACACACAGAGGTTAGAAGGCTTTCCTATGATCACACAGCTAACAGGTGTTAGAGCCAGCATTAGAACCCAAGTCTCCTGACTTAACACGCCTGCGTTATAGCTTGCTTTCTCTCCTCGAAGAGTTTTTACCATAAGTGAAACTCGTTTGGTCTAGTGGTGCCCAGGACTGAACAAGTGGATGAACAAGTAAATGAGAAAAAGATGGGGCTTTTTCTCTTTGAAGACAATGGAGAAGGAAGAGGGAAAGGGAATGAACCAGGAATAATAAAAACTGCAACAGTGACAATTTAACATTTATAAAAAGATTTAAGATTGATCTGCAAAGTTCTTTCTTCCCAACAATCCTATTAAGTAAGCAACATCATGATTCCCATTTCACAGATGAAGAAACTGATGCTTGAAAATGTTAAATAACTTATGGTCACACAGCTAGTATGAGAGAAAGAACATAGCCAAGGTACCATCTTGAACTCAGGCGCTTCTTTCCTGCTCTGTAAGATAATTTACAGCTCGTTCACTTTTGTAAACTGTCTGAATGTCACTTATGTTGTTGATTAAAACAAGGACCTGGTGAAAAATATCTGATTGTGACTCAGGTCTTAGCTATTGGGGAATTCCTCAGTCCAGAAATCCTAAGATCGTTCTTCTTGAGAGTAACTCCTTCCACTTAGGCTTGACTGGAGGTCAATAAATCAAGAGGCAAGACTGGGAGATAAAATGTTTAATTAGCATCAGTTGATGGACAGTTGCCAGGTGGCTACAACTTCATGGGGGAAGGAGATACAAACATATGTAGGATTCTACACAGCCTTAGAGCAGGTGGCAAAAGGAGCCTATCAAATAAGGCTACTAAGGAACCTCCCTTATTTTAGAAGGTGCATAACAGGGGCAGGATGTCAGATGATGAGGGTGAGGAGTGGGGGATGTCTTAACTTTGGAGGAACCTCTGTGTTGGCCAAGATCTGGTCTGTCCCAAGATTGTTTCCCTGTAGTTAATTTCAGACCATTAAAATGTCAGGGTGTGACCAAGGTCCAGATCTAAGATAGCAGAGACCTCCTTTTGAGATGTGTTAAAATTGTATCTTATTCTGGTCCCTCTGACCCACACATACACACACACACTTCTAGTCAGTATAGTAAGTTTATAAGTAACTGATATAAATGGGTAATAGCATGAAATAAAATTGTAAAGGGGAACCTAGAAGTCACATATAAACCACCCCAAAGTTCAAAGAAGCATAATGTACAAATTGTGTTATATATTAACCACTATTCACATTCTGGTAAAATGTGCTGAATAGGAGGAAGCCATCTAGGTGCTGCTGTCAGAGCCTCTTGGTCCTATGATTTTAAAATCCCAGACTTTCTGTAGTAAAGACCAGCAGATTGCCAAAAGGAACTGATAATTTTGAGATGACGTGGACATGTTAACTTTAAAGTTTTACTGACAACTTTGACATGATTTGAGTTAGTCTGTTCCCCCCAAAACCCTATAAAAATGAGACCTCAAACTACTGCCCCTTTCCCCAGCAATCTTCCATCTCCATAGGGTCCATGCTGCCTAGTGGTCTCAGCTCTAATCCATGGTAACGAGGGTGACATTCTCTGACTCCCCCCACCTTCCTTCACCATCCAGTCCCCCGGTCCCACGCCCTCTGCCTCTGAAGTAGCTGCAAAGAAACATGAGATGCCCAAATTTAGAGAATCCGCCCCAAATGTTCACGTGGACTATTTGTGACTGACCTGTGGTAGAGCATTCTAAGCTTGTGTTGCTTTGCTCAGCCAAACACACTGTAACTTAACTCTAGCATAGTGATGTCATTTTGGTCCTCTGAGAATGAAGGACAACAGCCAACTAACCACCACTTGTCTCTGTATTTTCAGTGCTGTTTGCTCTCATACTCTCTGTGGTTATTAAAGTGTGATTACAGCTCCCCTTCCTTCTGCCACCATGGTCTTTCCCAGTGAGTACCCAAAGAACTGGGCTTGCCCTCACCTATTTCATAATTTCATATATTATCAATTCAAGATGAAATCATACTAAGAGTCTGCCTTTATTTATGCAACCCTACATGTTACGTTGACCTCTAAGGCTACAATTTCTGGGGAGATATTTCCCTTAAATTCACAGCACACAGGTTTTATATATTTCCTCCACACTACCACACATATTGGGACAGCTAAGTGGCACAGTGGATAGAATCCTGGGCCTGAAGTCAGAAAGACTCATCTTCCTGAGTTCAAATCTGGCCTCAGACACCTACTAGCTTTGTGACCCTAGGCAAGTCACTTAACCTTGTTTGTCTCAGTTTCCTCATCTGTAAAACGAGCTGGAGAAAAAAAATGGCAAACTACTCTAGTATCTTTGCCAAGAAAACTCCAAATGAGGTTATGAAGAGTCATATATATGACTGAAACAACTGAAGTCAGTCATGGAATCTTAGAGCTAGGAATGATGATCTGGTTTCACAGATAAGGAAACTGGCCCACAGAGGAAAAGGGACTTTTCTAAGGGCAGTGAGCTCTGACCAAGAGGCCACACACCTCAAGGCAATTTACCACTCTATCCCACTCCCCGCCTCCCCAGCATAGGCAATATGCCTCAATTGCAGGGAAAGTTCCCAAGAAAAAGAAAATCTTCTTGCTTACCCTGGCCAACCTATAGTTATAGCATCCCAGGTCCATTTAATGTTCCATCAAGTACATCCCAAGATGGGTGGCTCTCACTGCTCTGGCTTTGCTTTTTATCCTTCCTGACATTTCAGTTTCAGCTCTCCTATTATCCCATCCACCAATCCCTATGTGGCAAATCCAATTGTGTCTCCTCTTCTTGTCTCTAACCTGCTCTGCATCCTTCCTGGTTACCATCAAGTAGATCTTAATTTTACCTTCTCATGCATTGACACTAACCATTTCACTCGATGGACTATGTAAGCATCATTTTTGTCTACTGCTGCTGGCTTTCAGTCAATAAATGCCTGACAGCCACACTCTGATACCGGCGTTAAGATGCACTGTGCTTGAATGTTGCTGAGTTGAATTTGGGATGAAGACAGTCTCTATGATGATCACAGTATAGTCCCTTGCTAAATGTACTTCAATTCTATCCTGTTTCTCTATTGGCCTTCTTTGTTCTGTAGGAGCAGAATGAACCCTGAACTTCTGACCTTCTTGGTTCTGTTTTCCATAGAACAAGATGATTGGTATTGTGCAGGTAGAGGCAAAATTTGGCCAAGTTAAGCCCTATAGCCAGAAGTAACATAAACCAGGTTATGATAACCATACCTATGCACTGAATAAGGCATTCTGAACTTTGGAGCCTAAAATTGTACTATAATTTTTGGAACACCTGGTACATGAAAGGCTATGGGTAATTAAATTTGTGTTATTTGTTGTTCAGTCATTTTCAGTCATGTCCGGCCCTCTGTAACCCCATTTGGGGTTTTCTTGGCAAAAATACTAGAATGGTTTGCCATTTTCTTCTCCAGCTCATTTTACAGATGAGGAAACTGAGGCAAACAGGGTTAAGTGACTTGCCCATGGTCACACAGCTAGTAAGTGTCTGAGACTGGATTTTAACTCAGGAAGATGAGTCTTCCTGACTCCAGGCCTTGCTGCTCTAAATTTATATTATTACATATTAAAATAAAATTATTTAAAAGTTGATCCAGTTCCTTATTTCAGTATCATTTTTTTTGTTTGGTCCAGATTTGTGATTTATTGATGTGAAGAACTCCTTAAGATGGAAATTCCCTCTAACTATACTTGTCAACAATTTACAGTTTTAGAGAACTCCCTGGATGACTGAGACAAGTGATTTATCCAAGGGAGACAAGTAGGATGTCCAACAGGGCTAGAACCCAAGTCTTTCTGGCTTCAGGGCTCACCTTTTATCTACTACATATAATAATGGGGCCATAGAATTTAGAGCTAGAAGGGATGCTACAGGCCATTGAGTCAAACCCCCTGTTTTACAAATAAGGAAACAGAAGCTGGAAGAGGGTAAATGACTTCCTCAGGGTCACATAGCTAGTAAGTGTCCGAGGCAGGATTTGAACTTGGGTCTTCCTCACTCTTCTATTCACTGGACCAGTTAGCTACTTCTATACCATCGTGTGAATTTTTATTTCCCTACCTATTTTAAAAAGCAGTTCATTTCTCACATGAAACTAGTGGTAAGCAACCCTAAGAAACAAATGGGAAAAAGTAGTAGCAGCAGCAGCAGTAGTAGTAACAATTAACATTTAGATAATGCTTTAAGGTTTGTCGAGCACATTATATATTTTATATCTCATTCGATCCAACTCTGTGAGATGTTTTACAAATGAAGAAACTGAGGCTGGGAGACATTAAGTAGCTTACCCAGGGTCACATAGCTACTAAGTGTCTTAGGCAGGACTTGAACTCGGGTCTGACTCACTCTCTCAAGATATCTTTTACAGTCCCTCAGTCATGACTAAGGTAAGATTTATATATATACACACACACATATATGTGTACATACATATATGTGTGTGTGTGTATGCAAGGTGCTTCATAAACCTTAAAGTACTATAGAAATACCAGTACTAAGGAGGGGGAGGAAGAGGAAGAAGAAATGCATCACAGAAAGGATAGCAAAATGTTTGGGGTTTTTTTCTCCTGGATTTGAAAAATGCAGCCTGAGATAAATAATGCATTATCCCAAGGGAACCCAGGATTCAAAGGGTTAATTAGAGCCTAAAGAATTGATGGAGATTTTATTCTCTTTTATACCCATAAGGAAGGGTTAAATAGGAGGGGTAACTTTCCCAGGAGAAATAAGGAGGGATTTGGGACAAGGTTGGACCAAGTTAACTGAAGATTATCCCTCCATCTATGTAAAAACAGCTCTCAGACTTTCATACCTCTTGCTGTTTGATATTGCTTTCCACGTTAATTCCTCAGCAAATAAAATTTTAACCCTTAAATTGGCTCAATCTAATTAAAGCAAGATGGGTTTTATCTATTCCTATGTCAGTAAAACACAGAAACTTCTGGGCAAAAACGGAACATCTCAGAAGTCAAGCAAGAGCTGGCGGCAGAGAAAATACCAAGACCATCATCCAAATAGCTATGATCCTGTTACCGAATGAGGCACACTTTACACAGGGTGTCCTGGAGATCAGCTCTGGGATATTTAGGGTCATTTCTTGGTATGGAAAGTTGTAGGTGGGGTCCATAGAGAGTAATAAGCAAGGAACTCATTAAATCAAGCAAACCAGCTGCTTGAAGACACTTGTCTGACATTCAGTGCTCTCCACAGTCTAGCTGTTTGAGTGAGAGTGCTGCCACAGATGCCAAGGGAAAGGAGAGAGAGTAGCCAGAGGTCACAGTGTGAAAGAGCACACTCTTGCCCTCCATCATTGCTATGAGTTATGTGGCCTGAGTGGGTCTGATGGAAAAAACGGAGTTGACTCTACAATAACCTTAAGGTTGATATTCTCTTGCAGGGAAGCCCCCACTTTCAGGGCAGTACAGTAAGTCTACGAGACTGTACATGTCCTTGTGGGAGGGTGGGGCTCTCTAGAGAGGGGCCATCTTTCTACCTCAAATGCTTTTCCCTTCTATGGGGACCAGAGGGTGGTGGTTTGAGTCTAAAGAACTTGAGAGACTTCTCCTAAAGACTGATTTTGTCTTAAGTTCCCACAATTGAATCTGGTCCCCATAGTCCCAGAGCTTGGGGTTCTGAGACACAGGTTGCATTAGAAAATCCTAGAACTATTATTCTAACTCTAAATGGCCCCTCCTGCCTTCTTCCATCTCTCCCTCCCATCCCTTCCCCCAAACACATCTGGAGGGGTCATGTAATGCATGGAGACAGCATGAGTTAACAGGCTGCACCACTCATTGGCCTACCTTTCCTCAAACATGCATTTAGTTTTGCACTCTGAGTCCAGCCTAAGAAGAAGAAAGGCTCAAACCAGGAGCTGAGAATCTGGGAATTCATAGGGTATCGTGTAGATTTTTGCAATTTGAGTGTAGGGGGTAGACAGAGTTCTGCTGACAGTGACGGCTAGATCCCTATTGCTGGGGATAATGAATCTCCAGAAGAGGTATCATTATTCAAATTTGAATTGCATATTTCCTTTGGGCTGGAACCAATGATTGTATTTGACATAATTATAACCTGGAATAGCGCGAATCTGAATACATTCAAGTACTTCAGGGGATTCGTTATTCTCACTAATCTAGATCTCACGATTAACCCAAATTGCTTGAATTATGTTGTTCTTATAACTGAACGTTATTTTCTTGTTTTAGGTACACACCTCTTGATTATGCTTTGCTTGGGGAGCACCATGAAGTAATTCAATTCATGTTGGAACACGGGGCTCTGTCAATAGCGGCAATTCAAGACATTGCTGCCTCTAAAATCCAAGCTGTCTACAAAGGGTACAAGGTCAGGAAGGCATTTCAGGACCGAAAAAATCTCCTAATGAAGCACGAACAGCTGAGAAAAGATGCTGTTGCCAAGTAAGTCTGATCCTTGGAGTCCCGCTCCCTTTGGAGGGGGCTGCCATCTAAGGGGGGCCCCCCCCCGCTAGTACTCAGTAAAAACAAAGGCGAGATGGGGAGCTGCTAGGGGAGAGAGTCTCACAGGACTGAGACGCTAACCTTTCTTTTCTCTCTTCTTCCTCCCAAAAGGGGAGAGAGAAAGTAGGCAAGGAAATGCTGGAACGAACAAAAGGCTGAACCAAAGGAAACTATGCTAATGTGGACTGGGAAGACTTAGGAGAACTGGGAAAATAACCTATAGGGCCGCACAGAGATGGTTTTCCAGGTCTCACCAACCTCCAAGGCCCCAGGCAAAATTATAAAGTAGGTAAAGTGCAGATCAATACCCTGCTGCCTCCCTCTTCCTTGTCACAGAAGTACAGAATGTTAGGCTTAGGAAGGACGCCAGATGCCATGTAATACAATCCATATCTGAACAAGAACACCCTCTAAAACAGCCATACCATTTGTCATCCAGGCTTCACTTGAATACGTATAATGATGAGGAACTCACCACCTAAGGAGTCATTCTCCATTGCACTTTTGCACAATCGTGTTAGGAAACTAAGAGCCTAAATCTGCCTCTCAAACACTTCCACCTTGTGTTTCTAGTTTTGCCTTTAAGTAAAACAAATCTAAACCCCATTCTACATCTACCTTCAACTCTGAATTCAGCTCTCAGGCCCCCTCGTGGAATCTTTTCTTCTCCAGGCAAAACATCCTGAGTTCTTTCAAATGACCCACATGTAGCATGGTTACCCTTCTCTGAACACCTTGTATCTTGTCAATCTCCTTTCCAAAATACAATGCCCCAAACTGAACATTCTAGATGTCTGTGATCTGACCATTTCCTACAATTTTTCAAAGATCTCTCACAGTTGAACTATATCATTCTGGGGACTTTATTTCTATTCATGAAGTCTACTTTCGCATTGGTTTTCTTGGTTGCCATATTATGTAGATGATTTCTTGAGATTACTGCCCACTAAAACTCCCAGTTGTGTGTGTGCGCATATATGTGTATACATGCATACATGGGCACATATATGCACATATATACATATGTATGCATATATGCATGTGCGTATACATGTGTGCACATACCTGTGTGTATGTGTATACATGCATGCACAAACTATTTTCTTACCATGTTTCCCATCCTGCCCTTGGGCAGTTTATTTTTTTTAACCATATGTAAGATTTTACATTTATTCTTATTAAGTCTTATTAGATTAAGCCCACTGAAATCATAGACATATATTACATGACACACATACTTTCACATATATTATCTCATTTGAAGTTCACAATCCTATGAGTTAGATGTGATAAGGTTTATTACTGCCATTTTAGAGATGAAAAAACTGAGATAGGTTGGTTAGGAAATCTGACAAGATCCCACAGCCAGGGCTCCAACATGAATCTTCTGGTTTTGTTAGGGTTTTTTTTTGGAGGGGAGAGGGCAGGGCAATTGGGGTTAAGTGACTTGCCCAAGGTCACACAGCTAGTAAGTGTGTCAAATGTCTGAGGCCGGATCTGAACTCTGACTCCAGGGCCAGTGCTCTACTTACTGCCCCACCAACACGAATCTTCTAATCCCAATCCAGTGCTTTCTCCACTCTGGGGCTGGGCCTGAAGGGGCTCTGTGCGCCCCCCCCCCCCCCCCCCC
>CM053624.1:221330798-221388324 GCA_028646595.1 Phalanger gymnotis
ATCTATAACACTTTAAAGTTTGCAAAGTGCCATTAAAATTAGTGCCATCAAGCAGACTGATAACTGGTCGAATGGTCAGACCCAAAGAGTAGTCTCATTCAGCATGAACTTGGAAGGTCTACAGTTGAATGACTACAGATTTGTGTGACTTAACATTTTTGTTAACTTTTGCAAAGAATTTTAGCACTTACCAAATAAGCAAGGTATCTTGATGTTTACAAGTGATAAGAGTAGGACAAGACATTTTTGTCTGCTATGGAAAGTTTAAAGTTAAAATCTAAAACTTAGCAAGTTAAAAGCTTGTTAAGGAGATACACATGCAACCTATCACAGGATGAGTAGCTATAGGCCATGAAGACCAGACCCTTTGTCATCTAAAATGTGTATAAAAAGTCTTATTATCTAAAATGCCCATCTCTAGGCTGCTACCCAGTGATAATACACAGTGACATCTCCAATGTTCACTGGTGAACATTCCCAACCCAGAACGGGTTAAACAAGGGAAACTGTATTTTTCCCTTATAAGTTGGTACCTACTTATCTTCTCTGCCCTGAGCTGGGGAGGAGAGAAAAGAGAAATTATTCAAATCAGACCCAAATTTGTGTTGGAAATTGTATCAGTACTTGTGGCTCCTCACATGACCTCTCCAAGTCTGAACTGTATCTGGTAGTTTTTCTACGCATCCTGGGAGACCTATTTGGTCAGATACAAATGAGGGATGAATAAGAGCAGGGAATGAGTTAACTGCCTTCTGTTTTCTTTTTGAGAGGACAACTTTTAATTGCAAAGGTTTCCACAAGAAGGAAAAGGGAAATGCTAATGAATTTTACTCTTTGTTGCATTTCCTGATGAGAGATATAATATAAAACAACTGCACCAACTGCAGATGGTTAGAAGAAAACTCTTCTCTGAATGTATAAATCTCAATAGTCCAGATCACCTAGGTTAACTGGTGAGATGGCTGCACAGTGATTAGACACTCGACTTTAATGGAAAAAGAGAACATTGTGGTACAGAGAAATGACACTATCAGGGTTTTGTCATATAGAAAATTGGAATCACAATATATATATTTTAACAACACACAATGGAAAACAAACTTGACAACTAATGGGGTACATATTGTATAGAGCAACAAAAAGGAGCAAATGGACTTGAAATGGTCCTGCTTTTGTTCATTTTTCTTTATACGTAACGAATAGTGCCCTTTGATAAGAGTATTTTTTTATAAATACTCATGATCAAAATATCCACTACTGATCATTGTCATTTGTAACAAGTGTTATATGTTTTCACTTCACTGTCACAAAGGAAAGGAACACACATGCAGCTTTCTTTAAAGTTCAACTTTATTGACAAATATTGTTCCAATGCTTTTTCAAAATAATACAGAAGTAAACAGTTTAAAATTGTGTCTCTTCAACAGACTGTGCTAACTGCCCCGGAGGTCTGGGGGCGGCTGGCCAGGTAAATGTTGAAGCAGTAATGCAGGTCTGTGAGCCACTGCTCCTGAGTTCCTCCACTCTTCACTGTCTGCATGGGAAAAAAGAATCAATACTCTCTGATCCAAGTCTTGGCAGAAAAAATTTTGTTTTGTGTGGCATCTGTCATGTGTTTTTGCTTAATAATATTTATGTCCGTTTCCCCCCAATATGGCCTCCCTGCTAAAGAAGAATCACAATAGACCTAGCCAACGTTTCTAACTCGACTACAAGCTCCACAAGGACAAGAGCTATTCCTCAGCATCACTAGAACAGTGGTTTACATATTAGCTATTCATTATATTAAATAAACTACAAAGTTTAACAATGAAGAAATAATATTACATAACACAACTAAATCTGACTTCTGGGTTTAGTTAACATTTATAGTGGATTTTCAGTAGAGAACAATCACCTTGTATAAATGATTCCCCAACCCCCCAGTTCTTAGCATATTCTAAGAGGAATTTAAACAATTTATGGAGATGCTTTACGTAGTTTCTTCAGCCTTGAAAACCCTAATCATACTTAGCTCCAATGACAATTTTTTTTCTAGCACCTTGTACCCAAATGAATGCAGATATGCTGCCCAGCCTATTAAAAGACTTGCCACTTCTTGGAGGTATTTCAAACAGCCAAGTATGATTAAATCTTGGCAATACTTGGCTTAGGGTATATATTGTTTGCTTACTAATAGAGACAAAAGCCCATTTGATTTTTCCAGTATGAACGTATACTATAATCCTGACACAGGGGTAGGGGCAAGATTCATAAAAACAGTAACATCTTTCTTTAAAGGTAGAGAGATAATATTCAAGAGCCCTTAGTTGGGAAGTAGCCAGTGAAAGTCCTATTACTTAAAAAAAGAGATAGCAAGCATACCTCCTTCCCTTCTATTCTGAGGAGAGGGAATATAAGCACTGAAAACTGCCTATGTCTGATTTGGGTTATGTGTTGGAGATCTTGCTTAATTAATTGTTGGCCTATCCTCCCCTTTTAAAAAATTCTTTGTGATAAAGGATGATTCTCTGGGAGAGGAAAAGAGTGCTACTTGGACAAAAGAACAGTTATATAAAAGTTAAAGAAATCAACAAAATTTAATCAACAAAAAAGATTAATACAAGCCACTGAAGGTTGTAGGTGTTAATCAGGGACAGCCAATTTCCCCAGCAGAAGAAATACCATCCCCATCCATACAGCTGAGACACTACTTCCTACATACTGTACTTGTGGAGGCCTGTGACAGGTACATTTACTAAACCTTCACCTCAAAGGGATTAAAAAGGGTAAGGACCTATACGTACAAATTTATTTACATAAAGGAGCTCTTAAGTGGCAAAGAACTGAAAAAGGAGAGGCATCCAGGAATTGGGGAATAGCTCAACAATTTACAGTATAGGGAAATACTACCATACCAGGAGAAATCACAAAGAAGATAGTTCCTGTGAGACTTGGCAGCACTTGCATATAAAATGACTCGGGGAACAATTTACATAATAACAGTATTATTAAAAAACCAATGTGAAAGACTTAAGAACCCTAATCAATGAAGTGAATCCAGGAGACCAGTGACAAAGCCACCTCCTGAGAGAAAGGTGACAGATTCAAGATTCAGGAGATTTGCTGTGCGGGACTATCTGCATGTTTGTTACAGGGGTTCTATTTTTTCTTTCTTTCAATGGGGTTGGGAAAGTGAAAAAATAAAAAGCTCATTAATTAAAAAAGAAAGAAAACAGCCTGCTGTACTCTGTCTACTCTTCCTTCGGCAAAACCAAGAACAAAACCAAGGAAAAGATACGCAAACTGCTTGGAGAAACAGATGACGGTGAAAAAGAAAAATATTCCCATCTTGTTTTGCCTGTCTCATCAAGTAAAATGAAAACTAGATGTGTTCAAGTTTTCATTTCAAACAAATTATCTCTGAGGGTAATACTCCCAGCAGCCCCAGACTTTATATAGGAGTGGGGTGAACTGGGTTAAGATTAGTATCCTGATGTGCTAACAAACAGAAGGTGTGTCCCAAGTGAAAAGGGAATGGTCTCAGAGAAGTATTAATAGAAAAATACTGACAAGCAGGAGGGGAAAAAAAGAAAATATCAATGACCTAAGGGGAGAATTAAAATTTAGGAATGGAAAGGACTTCTTGAGGAGAAAAAGAGAAATCCTACAGCAGACCCTAGGATCTTTCTAGGACAAGAGTTCTTAATCAGAGGGAGCTTTAAAAAAAAAAATATATATATATATATACACATATACATATATATATATAGATAGATAGATAGATATAACTATTTCAATATAAATTGGTTTCTCTAGTAATACCATATATTTTTATTTAATGCATTTTAAAGATATGACAGAAGGCCACAGGTTTTTGGGATGATACAACAGAAGTGTAAAAACCTGTGTTCTACTGATACATGAAACATGTCAAATGCCAGAGTTCAGTTTAAAAAGGAAAGGGTTTCTGAAAGGCTAAAATGTTCTGACTAAAGACAGCCAAGGCTAAATAAGACTAAAGATTGTGTGTGAGTGATGCCTGGAAGAGATATCTAGTCCTGCAATTCAGGTTCCTTCAGTGAAAAGAGCAACAGGACTTGGAGTGGGCTTCACGGCTTGTGAAGCATGTTTATAAACATTATTTCCTCGGAGGTAAATACCACAGGTATTCTCCATTTTGCAAAGTCAACGGACAAACTAAGGGTCGAAGAGTTAAGTGGCTTGTTCAGTTACAAAGCTAATAAGTACAGGCGTTGAACCAAGGTCTTTCTGACCATAAATTCCATGTTTTTTCTACTCTACTGACAAAAAGAGAATTTTTAAAAGAGGGCATTTTTGAGGCAGCTAGGTGGCGCAGAGAGTAGAGCACCGGCCTTGGAGTCAGGAGGACCTGAGTTCAAATCCGGCCTCAGACACTTGACACATTTACTAGCTGTGTGACCTTGGGCAAGTCGCTTAACCCCAATTGCCCTGCCCCTCCTCCCCCAAAAGAGGGCATTTTCTCTACCCATCCTTCATCCTATCATATGATCCTCAGCACAGTGAGGGCATGAAGCACACACTTTTTCTAGTAGCTTACAAGACAACAGACATTGCAGGGTGGGTAAAATGTCCTCTAAGATTCTGACTACTGAAAAAAAAACCTAATGTAACTAACAGCCATGACAATTTTTCCATCTTTAGAACAAAGGAAATATGACTTCCACTTAAAATTAATATACTCTAGCACAGTTACAGGAAGGAGTAAAAAATTCTTTCAAAACCAATAATTCAACTGGAATTACTTATCTCCAAAAAGTAGCTGTTACTGTAAGGCAGCACGGTAAAGGGCACGTGGGGTTTGTCTCCAAAAACACACATCCAGTAAACTGCCAGATCTTCTCTTTTTTACATCCACATCTCCCACCCACCCACCCCTTTCTATGTCCTCAAATGTTGGTGCCGAGTCTAGCTGCCTCAGTTACCAGAACACTTCTCGTTCAGACCATCAGCTCTTGCCAGGACTACTGAAATGGCGGCTTACTTAGTTGTCTCTCCCCACAGCTTCCAAAGTGATTTTCCTAAAGCAGTAAACTCCTCTAACTCTCCTTCAGGATAAATATTATTTCACCTCATCCTTTTAAAGTGCTTATTATTGTGTAAGTTTTAACATGTATGTAACTTTTAGTACAATAGTACATGTATATAATTTATGAACAATTTATCAACACATACATATATTGGGGGTATGACCAAAATTTTTGAAGGCCACTGAAGCAGAAGGCTTCTGAGTTTTCTTCTAGCTCTAGATCCAGGATCCTATGATCTCAGATACCACTGTCCACAAAATCAAATGTAGTAGAACTTGCTTGAGCAATAACTGGCCAAGCAATAACTTGGCCAACAACTTGGTTTCTGGCCAAGGTCTTATTCAGCTCTATAGCTTTAACACTGGGGCCTCTGGTATGAAATACCACAAATTCTAACAGCTAGAATTCTGAATGCTGCTTGAGCCAGGAAAAACAATTAAAAGCACTTACTTTAGAAGGACAAAGGTACCAACTCCTGCACTAGTTAGCACATCTACCCCCAACCTCGGCCACAGCAAAATGGTTATCTAATCAGGGCCTGCTCAGACTATATTATTTAATGCTAAAACCCAAGAAATAATCTGTGAAAAAACTTCTTACCATAATATCCTTGACAATCTGCTGTACCAGAAGTGCATTTGTCATCATATGCACCCTCAGTGGTGCATGCTGCAGCAGCAAGCGAATCAGCTGAGCCACAACTGGCAACTCTTCTTGACATGTTTTATTGATCTGCAGATTCTGGAGCATCAGTCTTAGTACTCGGGGCAGAACAGCCAATACTGAAATACAGGGTCCCCATAATTTATCCCTAAAGATAAAAAGCACAGACATGGAAAAGAGGCAATAAAGAATTCAGCGGTGAAAAGGTTCATTTCTTCTTCTTTCCCCCAAACAAAAATATTCAGTTAACAGGACATGTTTGAATAGCTGAAAGTAGCAAATAAGAGCTGATGAGGAAGAAATTAATCTCATTAGAAAATTAATTCTGTGATTACAGAGGTCCCAGACTTTTAGAAGACTTGGTAAGGGACAATTTATTGGGCCCAAAAAATAGGTATTATTAGTGGTGTTAAATCTCTATCAGTTAAATAGGCCAAAGGACTGAGAAGAAACTGATCCAAAGAACCAAAAACAAAGCAAAAAACAAGTGATGCTTGATCATCACTAGATATTAATCAATAGTAAATTATACCTTAAGATGAAAGAATATGTCCTGATTTCCCCCAAAAGAGAAAAAAGCAGAATCTAGAAATCAGAAAATGAAATAGACTGTGGATTCCTCACAAAAATCTAAAACACAGGGTTTTCTGAGGCTTCAGAAAGGAATAAGGTGACCCCTAGGAGCTAACGCTGACTCAGAAAAAGAAGTAATGACCAGGGGAATGACAGATACCACTTACTTTGATTCTACTATTGAACAAAAGTATTTCAGGATAATCTTATAATCAGGATGAAGGATGTAACAGATCAGACTTATCTGGCACTTAAAAATTTTATATAATATTTTACTTAACATAATTCTGTAAGGTAGGCTGTACAAGTGTTATCCTTATTTCACAGATAAGGAAACTGAGTTCCAGAGACATTTAGCAACTTAAGCCCTCAGCAGCAAGGCTAATAAAACATTTCAAACTGGATGCCCCAGAGACATCCTAAACTCAATATGTACAGAACTACATTGACCTTTCCCTTGATTCCCTTATTCAATCAACTCTGGTGGCTTCTAGGAGATTGCCTGTAGGATAAAACATAAACTCTTCTGCTTTGCTTTTAAAGCTGTGTAAAACCTGGCCTCATGCTACCTTTCCAGCCTCACTGGACAGTCTTCTTTCTCGTAGTCTCTGCAATCCCGTTAAACAAGTTCTTGGTTCCTCCCATACAACATTATCTCCCATCTCCTTGTCTTTGCATAGGCTACCCTACATACCAAGAATGCATTACCTTCTTACCTCCACAACAGTCTGTCTCTTCCTTTAATACATAGCTCAAGTGCAATCTTCTGCATGAAGTTTTTCTAATTCCCAACTGTGACCTCCCTCTCAAATTACCTTATATCTAATTATGTTGATTGTTTGTAATTTTCTATTTTTGCATGTGTGTATTTTATATGTATTTGTCTGCTCTATTAGAAATGTAAGCTCCTTGTTAGCAGGGGTTCTTTTCATTCTTTGTGCTTATATTCCCAATACATAGCACAGTCCAGGCATGTAGCAGGCAATAAATAGATCATTTAATAAACATTTATTGGGCATCTACTACAAGCTAGAGATACAAAAGAAAGTGAAACAATCCTTGCTCTCAAAAAATTTACAGTTTGAAGGAGACAACGTGCAAACAAAACAAGCTATATACAGGATAAATACGAAATAATTAACAGAGGGAAGGCACTGCAAGAAGGGTTGGGTAAGCCTGCCTGTAAAAGATGAGAGTTTAGTTAGGACTTAAAGGATGCCAGGAAAGCCAGTAGGCAGAGGTTCCTGGCATGGCAGACAGAGAAAATGCCTAGAGCCAAGAGATGGAGTATATTATTTGAGGAACAGCCAGAATGTCAGTGTCAGTGAACAGAAGAGTATGTGGTGGAGAGTAAGGTGTGAGAAGACTAGAAAGGAAGGTGCCAAACAGAGCATTTTGTATTTGATCCTGGAGGTGACAGGAAGCCACTGGAATTTACTGAGTAGGATGGTGACAGGATCAGAACTGTGCTTTAGGAAAATTACTTTAGTGCCTAAAGGACTGACTGGAGTAGAGAGAGACGAGGTAGTCAGACCCAGCAACGGGTCAATGCAATAACAGTCTAGGTAAGAGGGGATAAGGGCCTACACCAGAGTGGTGGCAGTATCAAAGGAGAGAAGGGAAAGTATTCGAGAGATGAAAAAAGTGCAATCAACAGGCCTGAGCAAGAGCTTGGATATGAGAGGGGAGGGTTTGGGGGAGATCATGAGTTCAGTCTAGGACATACAGATTTTAAGATGTTTACTGGACAACCAGTTGGAGATGCGTGAAAGGCAGCTGGAGATGTGAGAATGGAGGTCAGGAGAGAGACTGAGGCAAGATCTGAGAACCATCACCAGAGAGACAGTAATTAAATGCATGGGAGCTAATGAGATCACTAAGAAGAGAAATGGGCCCAAGACAGAATCATGGGTTTCACCTACAGTTTAGAGAGGGTGTGATCTGAATGAAGAAGATCCAGAACAAGAGACAGAAACCTGACTTTAGCCTTGAAAGCCTCAGAAATGATAGAACAAAAGCTTGATATAACTCAAAATTCATTTAAAATTCAAAATAGCACATTAAACTATGCATCTAAACACAGACCAACTAATTAAAAAATCCTTTCTTTAAAACAATAAATACTAAATCCCAAGAATTCTCACAAACTCAATAAAGCCAGAAACAAAATCCAAAGGATCACAATAAAGGCTCACCTTCCTATAAACCTAGGATGCTGTATTTTTTTTCTTATGAGACTTCTAACATGTATAGTAAGAAAATTCACTGAAGAAACTTTCTCTTTTTGGAAGGGTAAGAGTGCAATGCAGAGTAGAGGTGAAAGTGAAAGGAAGAGAAGTTGTGGAAAATGAAAATCATTACCTCTTTCTCATATGCTCTGCATCCGCTTTTTCTAAAGTGAGGAGGAAGTGAAGAAGACTGTAACAGCAAGACGCTAGAAACTTATATATTGTCTCAGTAAGTACACAAGCTTGATCCAGGAGCTTACTCACAACACACAAAATAGATCCAGCAGTGCTATCAGGGATTACAGACAATCCAGCCTAGGTATAAAAGACATAGGTTAATTATATATTTACGAAAGATGCTATCCACTTCCTTACAAAGCCTCCCCACTCCCACTCCCAAACAGGCTCAGTTCAAAGTCATCCTTAAAGCACTTCTACTTTAAATTAATTTAATACACAGGTCGCTACACCCTTGCCTCAAGGTTCCTATTTTCCTTTGAGAATTTATTCCTATAGTAAATTACTTTAGAAAGCAATCTTTAAGAAAAGATATGCCTCTGAATTAATACTTCCTTTCCACAAGTGTCCTTCTTCCTAGAATTTCCTTATTATAACTTAAAGACCTATGCTATTCAGAAATACTTTTAACACTTTCTTCAAGCTCCCCAAATAACAATGACTTTGGTGTGACCAGGTATACACCTGTGAGTTCTAAATGACACAGAGGACAATTAACTCTATGAAGTGCTCTCCTTGAATAACTCGATTGCACCTAAGAATAGAACTCAGCTACTAGAGTAACTGAATTTTGATGTGAATATTTAAGTCTGTCTTCTTTCTTACCTTGTATGAACTACTCTCTAAAAAGGTAACGATGTGAGTACATCTTTACAGTCAGTACAGCATTACATTATTTAACAATTCGTTATTCCACTGCACCAAATGGTACCCTTTTGTTTTTAAGGAGGTACCTTATTTCTTCCCCCAAGGAAACTTTTTTAGATAAATCTAAGTAATGAGGCCCACTTATAAGAACTTCAATGTACATTCACAATAAAGATACATACAACTGTTCAACTTATCAAAGTTCTTTATGCTAGTAGTGTCCAAAAAAAGCCGTATATTGACTTAGGAAACCAAAATTAATATTCATTAATGGTGCATTGAATTTTTTTTAACATTTCCCAATTTTATTTTAACCCAATTCTGTCACTCATGAGTTCTGCCAAGTTTAACACCTCTGCTTTATGCTATCACCACAAAACTGCTACTCCTGTGATCCCCTCACAGCACTTTACTGCCAACCTCTCCAACACACCCCAAGCCATAGATTAATTTAAAGTCCTTAACTTCTTAAATTAGAACCATGACTATCTCTGAACAGAAATTTTGTTACACATATAAGTTAGTTATTCTAGTACTGTATTTTAGGAATGATATAGGCTAAAACAGGTTTTTGTGGGCTAGCCTGGGAAAGTAACAACCCATTATATACCATTTCAGAGAAAATGCATTCCAAGATTCAAAAGGATTTATAAGCTGGGCAACTGTCTGTTTGTACATGGCTTGGAATCTGGTTACTTGAATACCACCACTCTAACCATTCAACAGCAAAGATCCTAGAAAAGTTAACACTTCTTAAAAAAAATTATGAAAGCTCTATTTAGGAATTCTTTCTTTGACCAAATCTCTTGACTTCAGGTTGTGCTACAACTTCCTTCATACCTATTCCTGTTCATAAAGGTGGAAAACCTTTTCAGCCAGTCAGAGTCAGCAAGCAAGTGCTAACTACCCACAAAGCCTACTGAGCTAAGCTTTGGAGATACAAAGAAGGCAGCCAGACCTTAAGGAGCTAGCATTCTAATGGAAGAGACGACATATAAATACATCCAAAACATACACAGAGTAAATAGAAGATAATCTCAGGGGAAGGCATGAGGGATCTCCTGCCGAAGATCAGATTTGATCTGGAAGGAAGCTGGAGAAATTGAGGAAGAGGTGAAGTGGGAGAGCAGTCAAAGAATGGGAGATAGCCACTGCAAAGGAACAAAGCAAGAGTGGGGAACCTGTGGCCTCCTAGGTCCTCGGGTGCAGCCTTTTGACTGAGTCCAAGTTTTATAGAACAAATCCTTTTATTAAGGGGATTTGGTCTGTAAAATTTGGATTCAGTCAAAGGGCCACACTTGAGAACCTAGAGGGCCACAAGTGGCCTCGAGGTCACAGGTTCCCCACCCCTGGAACAGAATATGAAGATTTGGGGTCAAAAAAACAGAAAGTAAGAAGGAAGAGTTAAGGTGCGTGGGCCTGGGTGACTACAAAGATGGCAGCGCTATGGTAGGGAAAGTGAGATGAAGGGTTTGGGGAGAAAGGAGTGAGTGCAAGTGAATAATAACTAAACAATTCACTGGACATACGCCAGGGAACAAAAAAGAGAGGGAAAGACAGCTTAATGGAGCTGTGAAAGTCAAGAAAGCCCGAGAGGTAGCAGTCCTGGGAAATTCCCACCCACGGCTATGACAGGTTTTCACGAAACGATGCTCAATATTGTCACCTTTACTCAGCTTTTAACTTCTTCTATTTTTTTTTAGCCACTGGCTCCTTTAGCATCACTTCTTCGGCTTGTGCAAGTCTATTAGTACTAGTCCTACATGAAGGAAATTTTAGAGGCATAAAAGGGATGTTTGCTATGAGATGACCCTAAAGTTATGACCAATCAGAGAATTAGATGACCTTTGAGGTCAATTTAGAATTATATAATCATATACTCTGACATCCAGAACCTTAGAAATCTTATGGTCCAACCCGCTCTTTTTACAGAGAAGCAAACTGAGGCACAATAGTGTTAACTGTCCTGCCTAAGGTCAGACAACTAAGAAAGAGCAGAGCTGAGCTTCCTACAAGTCCAATCTTCTGACTTCTTCTAGTCTAATGATCTTTTCATATCACATGGTGAAAGGGGGTCCCTTAGAACAGATCCCAAGGAAGAACCAAGGTACAATATATTAACTCTCCCATTTTCTAAAAAAGTTTAATGTCCCTTGTCTGTCATGACACCACCTACAACACTTTAAAAAAAAATTCCGTCTGAATACAATAGGTAGTAAAAAGTATACTTACCATGTGCTTACTGATAGCACTTTGCAGGACATCCAAACACTGACTTCGAGCAGGAATAATGGATAAGTTGTGACACACTGCCTGTCAGAATAAAGGAAAACCAGTAATTAATCAATGTTTTCACAATGTAAACTGAAATTCAACAGACAAGATTTCTTTGTATTGACACAATCGAAAAAACCAGACCTTTCCCCAAAGTCTGACAACAGCCTACAATTGTGTTTTTGTACCACAGACATAGTGGGAACAGCTTTTCCTAGCAGCCTGAACAGCAGGAAAAGTTTATGCCCACACAGAGTAAACAGAAGATAACCTCAGGGGAAGGTATGAGGGATCTCCCACTGAAGATCAGATCTGAGTTGTCTTGAAAGAAGCCAGAGAAACTGAGGAAGAGGTGGAGTGGGAGAGCAGTCAAGGAATGGGAGATAGCCAGTGCAAAGAGACAGAACAGGAGTGAGGAAACTGTGGTGCTACAAATTAACAAAGACTGATCCAATTCCCTCGCACACTTCAAATGACTTGCCTCTATCCCTCTCTTGAGCTCCGGAGAGATCTCAATACAAAGCCTATCAACTGCTCCTTCTTCTTCCGATGCTAGGCTAGGAACTGGGGGAATCTCCAGGAGCCCCACCAGCCAAGAACTACTGCTATGATGCAAGAATTCATGGTCATAGAGTGGAAAAGAAAAGGGTATTGGGTGAAAGCCTTATCCTCAGCTACGAAAAGCCTATGTGTTCTGGGATTTGAGTATAGTTGCTGAAACAGAGCAATTTTTCCCAGTCTAAATAAGATTTTTTTTTTTTCCTTTCAAAGGCATCTCATTTTAGGAGTACAGCCAATATCCAGACTAATGTAGTATTATATGTACATATTAATACCAAAAGTACAGCAATTCAAAAGAACTGAATATTATCAATGACCATACCAAAAAAAATGCTGCGTACATGCAAACTAAAAGAACTCAAAATTCACCTCGTATCCATGAAGGAAAAGGTAATAAAAAAACAAACAGTGTTGGAGTGGTGATGGAAGAGAGGCCCAATAAAATACTGTTGATAGGGCTATGAATTGGTTCAACAGTTCTGGAAAGCAAACTGGAAGGAAGCAAGAAAAGTAACTAATTTGTCACTTTTTGGGGATGGGGGTATCAGTGGCCATCTTTCAGAAACAACTGCAAAAAAAAACCTGGGACAGTTTGCCTGAACTGATGCAGATTACACATGAACCAGGAGCTTCTACTATAAATTAGAGATCTTACAATACAAGTACAAAAGAGATACTTATAACCAAGAATAACTTGTCCTACAAAGTTGAATATGAACCTGAAGGAGAAAAAAAAATAGATCTTCAATGGAATTGAGGACTTTCAAGCATTTCTGATGAAAAGACCATTGCTAAGTAGGAACTATGAAGTAAAGACACAAGAACCAAAGAAACCCACGAAAGTAAATTTATTTGAGGCATAAGACAATGAAGTGCTAACATTCTAATAAGGGGAAAAAAAAAACAAGGATCTTCTTAAAATTTTGAAGAATTAGTAGAGTTAAATAATTAAGGGACCATGAGAGTAAACTGGTTCAGTTTTGAGTGTTTGAAGAGAGGGAAAAAGAAAGGAGATAAAAAGGAATACAGTAATCTTGAAAGAAGAGAGAAGTTGGTATAACTTGCTATTTCATGTAACTGGGGTGAACAGAAGAGCACACATACATGGGAGAAGAGGTGAGGGGAGTGGGCAGATAACTTATCTGAAAGAGACAAGGGAGTGTTAAACACACACAAGCAGTCTATGTATCAAACTCAACACAGAAACAAGGAGGGAGGGGGAAAGGGGAAGAGGAAAGAGGAGGATATTGCCAAGGAAGGAAGAGTCATAAACTACACAAATTTCCTAATCCTGAAAGGTAGATTGAAGGGGAGGGAAGGAAAAGAACTATAAGGCTGGGGTGTCAAACTCAAATAGAAAAGGATTTTCCTGCAGGCCACATATTGACTTAGAAAACCTCAAATTAATAGTATGTTATATTGTATATTTATTTTGTTAAAAGTTTCTCATCTACATATGGTTGGTCTTGCACGCTTCTCCCCAACTAGTTTGGCACTTCTTTTTCTTTTTTTGAAGGGGAGAAGGTAGGGCAATTGGGGTTAAATGACTTGCCCAAGGTCACAGAGCTAGTAAGTGTCTCAAGTGTTTGAAGCTGGATTTGAACTCAGGTCCTCCTGACTCCAAAGCCAGTGCTCTACTCACTGCGCCACCTAGCTGCCCCTAATTTGACACTTCTAACTAACTCTAAAGGAATGCCTTAGATTTCCTCTTCGACAACTGCAGAACATATATACAGGCAAACTGTAGTATATTAATGTAATAAAACATCATTATGCCATAAGAGACAACAAAATAGACAATTTCAGAGAATCCTGGAGAGTATGAACTAATGCAGAATTAACTGAGCCAAATGAGGGTAACAATAATTTATACAAGCAACATTATTAAGAAATTTAACTTTGAAGCACTTAAAAAGACTGATGAGTGCAATGACCAACCATGTCTCCAGAGGATCTATGATGAGATATGTTATCAAAGAGAGCAGTAATGGACACAATGTACAGAATGAAACATACATTTTTGGACAGTCATCCATCCAAAATGCTGGATTAGTTTTGCTTGATTATGCTTATTTGTTACCAGAGTTTTAGTCCTTCTTTCTTTCAATTTATAAAAGGGATGGTGGGAGAATGGGTTTGCAAGAGCAATGCAAAAAACAAACAAACCCCAAACCACTGAATATTTTTTTCAAATGCAGAAGGCAACATAAGGAAATTCAGAAGGAAGCACAAACAAGTATGTCAGTTTTGAAATTAACTGAGAGAATGTATGTACTTTATTTTTTAAACAAGAGATGTGAAATACAGATTGAAGGCTTTGAAAAGAATTATTTGTGACTTAGCCCCATTGGAAAAAAAAAACGTTTTTTGTTTTGCTGGATATATGAAAATGCTCTTTTTTAGCATTTAAGATCTGCCTTACACACACACAAAATTACGCACATACACATGAAATACAGAACAAAAAAAAAATTGGAGACATAAAAATTCAAACAAACTTTAGTTTCAATTTATAATTGAATTCAACTCAATTTATAATGTAATTCCTTCAGGGCAAAGATCATGTCTGAGTTTGTTCTTTTCGTATTCTTTCTATCTCTAAAGCTTAGTATATTTCCTGACACACTGCAATCTTTTTAATAAATGCTCATTGATAATAACCATCTCACTGGCAAAGATGATAAAAAACCACAATGACAAATGCTACAAAGACTGAAAAGAAAACAGGAACAGTGATAGACTTGGTAGAGCTGTGAATTCCTCAAGTCACAAATGAAAACAATTTGGAACCATGTTCAAAAAGTCTTTAAACAGCAATACCATTACTAGGACAATACTCTAAAGATATAAAAGAAAAATGAAAAGGACCCAGACACTATTTAAAAAGAAAAAGTATTCAAAGCAGTATTTTGTGGCCATCTCCAAGCCAAGGGTACCCTTCTGACCACCAGCTATATTCTGTGTCATCAGAATGAAAGTTCCTGCTCTGCTTCCTTAATATACCACTATAAGACATAAAGAAAAGGATAGTTTCAGAATATGAATTGATACAGATAAAGTAAGTTGAACTTACAGGATAATTTATCAGTTACAACAAAAACTGTAAAGAAAAACAACTTCAAAAGACCTAGGAGTGCTGATCAATGAAATAATAAAATAACGACAGTCTGCCTACAAGACCTAAGTGGGAGAGAGGTGGTTGACTAAATATGTATCATTAACACATTTTTTTTTGGAGGGGGGAAGGCAGGGCAATTGGGGTTAAGTGACTTGCCCAGGGTCACACAGCTAGTGAGTGTGTCAAGTGTCTGAGGATGGATTTGAACTCAGGTCCTTCTGACTCCAGGGCCAGTGCTCTACTCACTGCACCACCTAACTGCCCCCATTAAAACATCTTTAAAAGAAGTGAAAAGGAATGAGGAAATGGGAGTCAGTGAGTGTAAATGACCCTAAGAGTCTGTGACAGACTCCTATTTCAGGAATGAATTAGTCTGAGATTTTTACTTTGATTCTGACATGTAAGATAATAGCTTGAATTAATGGAAGCCTAAACTGAAGGGATTTTAAAGATGATAAAGTCCTTGGTAAGTCTACTGACAGCATGAAAAGAGCCACTGAATAGAGAGGGGGGTTGATGGGGGGTGGGGGAGTGGCTGGCAGCAGGCTAAGTGAAGGCTGATAGAGGCAATGCCCCAGATGAGCCAGAAAGGAATGGGATAAAGGTCAAGGAGAGGGATTGTCATTTGCCACAAGAAGGGCCCTAGTGGACATGAGAATGGTGGATAAATTAGGAGCACAGGAGTGAACTCTCACCTCTCTCTCACTACTAATGCCTAATCACTATGTTCTGTCAATTCTTGAAGTATCTTGAAATTCTTCCCTTCCATTCCTCATACCAGCTCCAGAAGTTCAAGCCCTTTATTCATTTATTCATTTCATCCTTAGAAGCACACCAAATGCATAATGGGGGACTTCAATTATTTATATACACACACACACATATATATACATATACATATATATATTCTGGAGTTCTCGCTCAGTCCAAAAGAGAGCAGCTAGTAATTCAATAAGAGGAAATTCCATTCTACATCCTATTCTCAACAAGGAAAAACTCTTTGATGGGATGAAATTATGGAGATATTGAGGAAAAATGAGTTTAAAAATTTATAATACACAAGAGAATAAAAGCTAGACCAAAGTCTGGCGTGCATCCTAGAGCAAATTTCAAAGGGTTCTGAAGACGGAAGAGTTCACTGAGCTAAAATTCTATAGGGGAAGAAAGCCCAGAAGAGAGAGAAGCTCAAGAATGAAACTCTCAAGACAAAGAGAATCAATTCCAGTGAGAAAGACCAACAGGGCTCCACAGGGAATTCGATGACACTGACCTCCTTGCTGTTCCTCAAACGAGACACCCCATCTCCTGACCCCCAGCACTCTCAGCGGCTGTACTGAATGAACTGAAGGCTCTCCTAACTTTCCAGACTTCCTTCAAGTCCCAGCTAAAATTCAAGCTTTTACAAGAAGCCTTTCCCAATCCCCTTAGTTTTAGTAGCTTTCTTCTACTGATTCTTTTTGTATTTTGCTGTCTGTATGAAAATGCTTTTTTAGCATTCAAGTTCTGCCTTACACACACACGAAAAACTCAAACCAAATAAAAAATGAATCATTTTACCCTGTATCTTGTTTGTGTATGGTAGTTTGTGTGTTGTTTCCCCCACTGGATTGTGAACTCTCTGACAGCAAGGACTTTAATCCTTATAGAAGCTAAGCTCCTAAATGGCAACACCCATTTTGGTTTCGTCTTTCAATTCTTAGCCCCTAGCATAACACCTTGCATGCTTAACATCTTTGGAACCAAAATAGATTTTAATTACTCCAACCTGCAAGCTGAATGACTGAAAACACAAAACCTTATGGTCAAACGGTCCTGCCTGATGCTAACCATTCACAACATTTGATCTCTTCTCTCAGTGCTCTCACAAGCTACCTGACCCCTCTTCTTTTTCCCCATAATAGAGAAAATTTTTTTTTGCCTGTGCCTAAAAATCTGCTTGACCATAGTCTAACTCAATATACACATAACACAATTCTTGTGTTGGGAGGAAAAACAGAGAACCTATGCGACCTGTCCTATGTGGAAGAAAGAGAAATATGTTGGGTACAAACTTACAAAACTGGAAGAATTCATTTAAGACACCCAAGATCCAGACTCTTCCTTTCTTGATTCTTATCTACATAATAGGAATTCTCACTCAAACAGGGAATCTACATATTCTTATCTCATGCGAACAGTTACATTACAACATTGTATGTCTAAACCCTCTTCTCTTCAGCTGAGGGCTGAATGTGTCCTTGAAAAGACCCTTCTTTTCTCTCCAAGCGTGATCTCATTAAAATCTGTTTCCCATTTCTAATGTAACACCTTTAGGTCTATAACTATCTGTACAAATATGCCATTCTATTATTCACTGACATTTAGAAATCCATCGTAGCCCAGTTTCACAAACACTTTCGAAAAGGGACAAGGTCAAGGGAGAAAATTCAATTAAGGGGGATAGGTTAGGAAGAAGCAAAATATAGTTAGTCTTTCACAACATGAGTATTGTGGAAGGGTTATACATAATGATACGCATGTGGTTCATGTTGAATTGCTTGACTTCTTAGGGAGGGTGGATGGGAAGGGAAGAGGGGAGAAAATTTGGAACTCAAGGTTTTAAAAAAAACAGATGTTTAAAAGTAAAAAAAGTTTTTTGGGTTTTTTTTTCATGCAACTAGAAAATAAGATGCACAGGCAATGGGGCATAGAGATTTATCTTGCCCTACAAGAAAGGAAGGGAAAGGGGGATGGGAGGGGAATGGGGTGATGGAGGAGAGGGCAGACTGGGGAACAGGGCAACCAGAGTGTACACCATCTTGGAGTGGGGGGGGGGGGTGGAAATGGGGAGAAAATTTGTAATTCAAACGCCTGTGAAAATCAATGCTGAAAACTAAACATATTAAAAATAAATTTAAAAAAAAAAAGAACAGAGCTATCCCTTGATCATGTTAGTCACCAGGCCCGGATGAAGTACAAACTGAGGCACCAAAAGAAGTTGTTGTGTTTGTCCTTTGTTTTTGAAGAGCACCATGGCATCAGGGAAATGATGACATGACTCACAGTTGACTTCAACTTGAGTGAGAGAGGGCTATGTAAGGTCACCAGCCTCATTTTCTCCTCCAGAGACATCTGGATCCAGTGACTTGATATTCAGCAGGGTGACTGGAGATGACCCAGGATGCAATGGGAGACCCTGGCTTTTTCATGTACTCGCTTAGATATGATAACGTCTGTGATCTTTGATGTGGAGAATTAGAAAAGGAATGAATAAAGGAAAATGCCATCCCTGTTTTCAAAAACCAAAACCAGAATGAAGCTTGTAAATATTCAGCCTGTGGACTGACTTTAATTCCTTACAAAACTCTAGGGCATGGTACCAAAAGAATGATTAATGACTATTTAGAAAAGGAAGGGCTGATCACCAAGAACCAACCTTTTCCCCCAAAATAAGTCAAGTAAGAGTAACCTCACTTTGGGGAGGGAGGGGGGTGAAGAGGACAAGATTACTAGATTGACAAATCAGGGAAACACTATACACAACTTGGATAGAAAAGTTTCTCGGGCAATTCCCGTAGAACAGATGGAAAGATGTAGACCAGCCAATACCACAATTAGGTGGATTCAGATTTGGCTACCCAGAATAGCCATGAGTAAGTCAGTCTCAAGTTGGAAGGAAGTCTCCAGAAGAATACACTACCCCTATGCCCATTTATACTGGAGACTTACATAAATGCGAAAGTGGCACGCTTATCAAATCTCTAGATGGCACAACGAAGACAGAATAAGAAACTAAGAACATGCTGACAAATGTTGGGCTAAGTCCCCTGTTAAATTTAATGTTAAAGTATAATATCTGGGTTAAAAATATTTTACAATAAAACAGAGACTAAGGTGTGACTAGAAAGCACTTCATGTGAAAACTATTTGAGGGTTTTCAGCAAACTCTAAACTTGATGAGTCAACAGGCTAACACCGCAGCTGAAGAAGCTCATGTGATCTTAGGGCTAATGAAGAGCAGTGCAGCATGCTGAAGCAGGAAATGAGAGTCCCGGCCACACAACACTTGAAGGACTCTGTGCAGTATTGGGCACAAAATCTGAGGAAGGACACTGACAAACTGGAGAATACCCAGGACAGTGAAAATCCTCAAGGTCACATTCTGTGAGGAGTGGTTAAAGAAAGTGAGAATGTTTAGTATGAACAAGATTTAGCGGGGGAGAGACAACTGTCTTCAAATATCTAAAGAACTGTCACATGACCTTAGTCCTGTTCTGCTTTACTCCAGAGAAAAAAAACTAGAAGCAAATGAGGGAAATTTGCAAAGAAATAAATTCAAGATTGATACAAGGAAACTTTTTTCTAAAAATGAGAGCTACCCAAAAAATGAGAGCTACCTTAAGGGCTACCTTAAGAGATAACAGATTCTCCCTCACTGGAGATTCTCCGCCAAAAGGCTGCAGGACCACTTGTCATGTATGCTATTGAAGGCATTCCTGTTCATGAATCAGCTGGACTAGATCTCTGAGGTACCTTCCAACTACAATGGTCTGCAAACTCCCTCTGATCTCTTCCTTCTCTAGTCTACTTAGTCAACTGCAACTAGATTAGTCTTCATAAAACACTTTTTAATCATATCACATTTTTATTTCACTCCTGCCCAACAAGGACTTTAACAGGCTTTAAGTAAAACATAAAACTTCTTGGCCTTGGAATTCAAGGCATTCCAAAAGCTGTCTCTCCTGGCAATTTTTTACAGCCTTCTCTCTCACTAATAAAGCACGCAGGCAAGTAAAACTGATCTTACAGGTTGCAACCTTTTGTGGCATATGAATGTAATGGAATACTATTGTTGTGCTACAAGAAATGAGTAGGAAGATTTCAGAAAAACCAGGACTTACATGAACTGATGCTGAGTGAACTGAGCAGAACCATAAGAACACTGTATATACTAATAGCAACACTGTGCGATAGTCAACTACGATAGACTTAGCTCTTCTCAGTAATACAGCAATCCAAGACTATTCCAAAAGACTCATGATGGAAAATGCTATCCACATCCACCGAAAGAACTATGGAGTCTAAATGCAGATTAAAGCAGACTATTTTCACTTTTGTTTTTTCTTTCTCGTGATTTTCCCTTTTGTTCTGATTCTTTCTTCACAACATGATTAATGTGGAAATAATGTTTGATGTAATTGCACATGTATAACCTATACCAGATTCACTGCTGTCTTGGGGTGGGGGTAAGGAAAGGAAAAAGATGTAGGACTCAAAATCTTAAAAAAAGAATGTTGAAAATTTTCTTTACACATAATTGGAAAAAATAAAATAGTATGAAATCGGGGAAGAAACAAGCTGAAACCTTTGACCCTCTATACACAACGCCTTCTGCAATAATTTTTCACTTTATTTTTCTTGCTTTTTTTTTGGCAACACGGCTAAGACACTAATGTTTTGCATTATTTCACACGTATAACTGAGATCACATTTTTGTCTTCTCAATGGATAGGGAAGGGTAGGAGGTAGGGAGAGAATTCAGAATTTTGAAAAATTGTTAAATGCTTAAAAAAATTATAAATTGTTTTGAAAGCAAACAGAATTTTGCAAATGACATCATCTCTAAATTTCCCAACCCACCATCTGGGCAATCACTTAGAAATAAAATTCATTTTATATATTTCAGTAGTTGAACTGTTATTTCATATTAAATTTTTGACATGCTTATGTTGTCTACAGGACTAGACTGTACTCCTTTTGGGCAGGGATCATAACTTAAACTGTGCCTTGCACACTGTAAACATTCAAATTTCATTAAATTGTTAAGATAATTACCACTGGCTAAGACTTGAAATTAATGTCAAAATTACCTCTGTAACATCCCAGTGGTGCAAAAACTGATCCAAGTCAGTTAGGTAGAGAAGTACTGGTGAGAGCTGTGTTTGGCTGATATGAGGATTCCCTCGGATGCTCTGAAGCCATGACATTTCCTTGGCTGAAAACCCTAAAGAAAGTAAAATTAATGAAAACTAGTATCATGCTATAAGTGGATTTAGAATTGGAGATCACCTTAGAAATCATCTAACACAGTCTTGTAATTTTACAAATGAGAAAACTGAGTCCCATAATGAGTAAACTGAGAACTACAGCATTGGTTAAATGATTTCTTTGAAGTGGTATGCTGAGTCCAGATTAAAACACAAACATTCTAACTCTAGATTCAGTGCCTTTTCCATTATATAACAGCAAGGCCTATTTCAGGGCATCATCTTTACAGAATATACTGTCTTCTGTACAGTATAGAGAAAGTAATGATGAAGACAAATTCCATATTAATTCTTAATAACTGAATGAATTATTCCATTCTTTTTTATGTTCTAGCACTTTGTATAAGACATTGAAAAGTGAAACACAACAATGATTAAACACCATAGACTTTTGTGCATGGGAGACATGATGACCTCCATTAGCTCTGTGAGGAGCTACCCTGGGGTTTTATCTAACTACGGTAAAAGCCACAATTTCTAAAAAAAAAAAAAAAAAAAAAAGGTAGCAAAAGGAAATAAGAGAAATAATGACTGCTCGCCAAAGCAAGGAAGTGGTATAACCCTAATTTAAAATATTACTAGTGTAAGAGCACAATAAAAATAATAAACTTAAAATACATAATTTGTAGGTAACTTTATCATTTTTAATTTCCTAAATTCAAGTTATACTACATTGTGCTGCTACACAATTCCATATTATTAATATACTCTATTATCTAATCAAACTTCTTGCAGTCTTGAGAAAGAAGTTAAAAGCCAAATGCTACAAATCTCACTAACTAGGGTACTCTTCAAATAGGATTTTTTCCTAATAAATATTCATTTTATCCAGTAAAATACTGGGAAAAAAACATTTAAAAACAACTTTAGATGCTAGATACATAGCTCTGATCAATAATAACTCATCAGTGTGTTTGCTCCCAAAGTGGATAATTTTTCATGCGCTTATTTTTTAAAATAGTTCTCACACACTGTATACCTTCTAAACATGTTTTACGGCACTGATCTAGGAAGGCAAAGAGAATTGAGTACTATACTAAAGGATACTGAAAGCATGGTACATTTTAAAATGGCCTTTTTAGTCATGTTTAAAATAGAAAATTAAAGTCAGTAAGGGGGAAAAAATCCAATTCAAACAGTACTTTTAAAGGATTTCCTTCAAACTTTCTAAAGTAAACCAAGCAGACCATTTCAGCCTGGTAACACTTTAAAGAGAATGATGAAGACAGTGAATTGCATTATTAAGCCAACAGGAATGTAAGGGCACTCTCATTCACTTATCATCTAAGAATTCCAAAGCTTAACAACTTTAAATACTGAAACATGAATGCCAACACAGCACATCTTAAAAAGGAGCTCTCATAGCAATATCCTCATTCTCCTCTTTCCCAACATAGCAAGAAGGAAAAAGAAGGAGGGAGGAGATCTAGGAGTGGTAGGAATTACCTGTAAGAGTTGAAAATAAGAAACTGAAATAGTCCACATCATTCATTGTACTTGCTTGCAGAGAGCGTTTCCATCCAGAAAATGCAGATCTACAAAAACAGTAATTCATGTTTATAGAGTACCTTACAATTTATGAGAAACTTCACTTACAACACCTCTGTGAAGGAAATTACAAGTATTATTATCTGTATTTTACGGATGAATAAAAAAGTTCAGAGAAGCTAAGTAATTTGCCCATGGTCTCACAATCAAGTTGTCTCAGATTCAGGTCTTCTAATTCCCAATCCAAAAAAACCCCCCAAATATGCCATCTTCCTCTCCCCACTCCCATCCCTCACACCTGCCTAGCCCCAGAAAAAAAAACTGATAAAAAGGAAGGGAAATAAGGGGAAGTCAAGCTCAATGGCTCCAAAAGCAGTTGGGAAGCAGAGTAGATTAAAATTTAAATATCTGCTGTCATTCAGTTTCAGTTGTGTACAACTCTTCGTGACCCCCATTTGGGGTGTTCTTCACAAAGATACTGGGGTGGTTTGCCATTTCTTTCTCCACCTCATTTTACAGATGAGGAAACTGAGGCACACAAGGTTAAGTGAACTTGTCCAGGGTCACACAGCTAGTAAGTGTCTGAGGCCAGATTTGAACTCATGAAGATCGAGTCTTCCTGACTCCAGGGCTGGCACGCTGTCCACTGCAGCACCACTTTTCTTTTACATTCAGACAAAGACTACTAAAAATCATGAAACCTAAGAATCTCAGATCTGGAAAGGACCTTAGAGATCACCTAGTTCAATCTCATCATTGCACAGCTGATGAAAAGAGAAGCCTAGGGCAGTAAAGAAATTTGATCACAGTTACACAGTCTATGACTCAGTGTCCTTATCTGTAAGGAGGGCAAGTTGCACTTTTTATATATGTGTGTGTATGTGTGCACATATACACACACATTTAAGATACGCAAAAAGTCAAAAGTATCAAAGAATAAAGGTTCTAACACTACTAGAAATTAATTATACACACACACACTACAAGTTACAACACATCACAGGAAAGAAGATGGTGTGTTGGTAAGCAAAACGGGCTCCTTAGCACTTACTGCCCTTGAAGAGTTTGGCTTTTGTTTGCTTTGAGTAATGCCGAGCCCCAGGCCCAAACCCCTGTCAGGTGTGGAACCTATGTGGGTGTGGATTGGTGAATGGGGTGGGGCCCAAGGTGGGGCTGGCTAAGGGGAGGTGCTAACTCCAGAGCCATGCCCTATTAGGTGTTAACCTAACCTATGTGGATGTGAACCTCCCAGGGTCCTAAGGGAAGGGGCTAACTCAAGAACCTATCATAGCAGCCTAAATTCTGGTCATTCAGATGACACTTGATGCAGTCTGAAACCCTATAACAAGGAAGGACAGAGCCATTTGTGCAGGGCTCTTGAGATGGTATTGATGAGGAAAGTCTGGGCAGCTGTAGCTAAGGAGCCCTCCAGCTTATAAACCCAGATGGTGAGACTTTGTTGAACTCTGGTAACTATGTATTGGGATTTGAATCAGACAAGGTCTGTCTGTCGATGTTTGTAATTTGCTCTGAAGTTCAGGGTGGTGGCATTTTCCTCTGAACTAAGTGAATGATATTTGTGTGCTGAATTAAAGTAAGCTTGTCAACCCCCTTCACCTTGCTTTCCTTAGTTAAGCAGATCAAAAGAACCTGGGTTTCTGTGGTGTGCTGGCTGTGGGTGGATCTTATCCCCCCACAGAAGCTGCTACCCGGATTGTTAAAACAAATGGAGAGGTGAATCCCAGCAGGAATAGCGGCCCAATGTTCTTAGCTTCACTGGGGTTCCTTTAATAGTTTATTTACTTAGAAGTTAAAAAAAAAAAAAGCTAATCTCCTCAACTGAGATCAAGCTCAGGTCTTAAAACATCTCAAAGACACCGTCAGCTTCCATTTCAAAGCAATAGGTTGGGTAGCTCTAAAAACATAACACAATGTCTCTCAAAACATAAAAGAAATGTAATTCTATAGTAGGAAATCACCTTTGAGAATTTAGTCCAAACCCCTCATTTTACAGCGTTTGCAGGTAGGATAAATTAAGTCCCAGGGAGGTTATACCACTCTCTGAAAGTGCTAGTTAATGGCAGAATGAGTGCTTCCCATCTTGCTGTCTAGAATTTTTCCCATATCCTATAGAATAAAACTATTACACGAAATGAATTATAAAGAACATTTTAAAGTTATAATAAAAATGCTCTTTTTAAAAGAAAAAGTCTAGTGTTTGATAAATCCAAAGATCCTAGCCACTGGGGCAAAAACTCACTATTTGACTAAAATGATTGGGAAAACTGGAATGTAATCTGGCATAAACTATGTGTAGACCAGCACCTCACACCATATACCAAGATAAGTTCAAAATGGGTACATGATGTAGATCTAAAAAATTTAGAAATAATAAGCAAATTAGGGGCACATGGAAGAATTTACCTGTCAGATCTACAGATAAGGAAAGAGTTAATTACCAAACAAAAGATAGAGGTTCACAGAAGTAAAATGAATAATAAAATTTAACAAAGTTGTTTTTACATTGATAAAATCAATGCAACTAAAGTTAAAAGAGAAACAGGAAACCGAGGGAGCAATCTTTGCAAAATGTTCCTGATAAAAGCCTCATTTCTAAGATATATAGGGAACTAAGTCAAATTTACAAGAATAAGAGCCATTCATCAATTGGTAAATGGTTGCAAGATATGAACAGCCAGCTTTTAGAAGAAATCAAAGTTATCAACAGCCACGTGAAAAAATGCTTTGAATTGTTTGTAAATGGAGAAATGCACATTTTAAATATCACCTCACACCCACTGGCTCAGAAGTTGACAAAAAAGGGAAAATGGCCATCAAGTCCAATCTCCCTACTTTACAAGTGAGGAGAAGGAAGCCCAGAAAGGTAAAAGTGACTCGTCTACCATCATCCGAGAGAACAGAACCAAGCTCTTCAAATCCCAAGCTTCTCACTCTCTCTGGCCCACGGACGCATCACAGAACAGTGACAAGCTAGGACCCCACATCTCACAGTGTCTCTCCCACCCTAACCTTAGAGGCCCCACATTTCTGTGTCAGGCTACATTATAATATGCTCCACAGAATAACAGAACTGATTGTATTACGTGGCTCAGCAATCAAATAACTGAAACCACTGATTTAGAAGGATTTCTGAATCTGGTAACAAAACTAATTTACAAAGGTAAAAGTTACTGACCAAGTTAAAATGGTCACTTCTAAGGCAATGACTCTCACAAAGTATGCTATACAACACTGAATGCTATTGCAGATTTTTAAAAACTCTATAAAAAACTATTTAATACCAATTTTTCTTAATCAAAATAAAGTATGGTAAATATAGTATTTACAAAATAAACAAAACTTGCCTATTATATACTTAAGTGCTCACCTCAAAAAACATCAACCTTGAACTCACAAAGAACTCAACAAAAACATCTGCTGTTACTGAGGAAAAACTGTACAGGAAAGCGTCACCCCAAATGGATTATCTCACGTCGTTACTCAAAGGTTCAGTGTGCTGCCATTCTTCATGGCAAAGAATACTGTGCTGTGAGTAAACAAAGCTTGAGAGCCACTGATCTAGAGCACTATCACCCAAGGCCAGTTAAAATAATGCCAAAGGACCAAAAGTTTCTCACCCCTAGACATCCAAAATTTCCATAATCAAGGAGTCCAAGTTAGCCGGTTTGTTTTTTGAGAGGAAAACACTACACTTTGATGGCTGATACATTCCACTAGATTCCATACTTTAATGAATCTACATTCCATCTTCTAATGTATCTACATTCTATATATCATATTCTATAAATTTAACAGCAATGAGGTACAGTGTCAAGCTACAACTGGACACTGCCTTTTTGATGATATTTGTCATATAATCTGAATTACAATCACTGATCAAACATCTCAGTATAGTCTTACTCGAAGACAGTCAATTTCTGGCTATATCATACAGCAGCTAAAATTTATTAAGTTGCTACAATACTAGAAATAGACTACTGAATCATTTACACCGTCCCAATTACTAAAACCTAACTTTCTACACTTGGTATTTATCCTGCCAACCCAAATATAATAACAAACCTTAAAACATTATTGATGAAAGAAAATGTGTAGAACAAAATCAGAATCATTGTAAGGGGAAAAAATTAGCATACAAATACAACCTACCTCATATGAAGGATCCTTATAAGGGCAGCAGCCAGACTTGAACTAAGTCTTCCCATAATACAGCAGTGACTTAAATGACACAGTAAATCAGCAGGTAGACAAGGCAGAAAATATATCAATTGGACCAAACGCTGCTGAGATGCTGCAGGAAGAAGAACCACAGTGCCTTCTTGTGGATCTAAACAGACAAAGAGAAATTAAACTCCAAGTATAAAAATTGTTACAAGTCAAAGGAATTCACTTAGAAAGATTTAACAATTCTCAATGATAGGCACATTGTTCTGAATATTGCAATTTCTGAACCTTACTCAGAAATAGGTTAACAACTTATCATAAAAACGTCTTTTTTCAAGGTCTAAATACCCTGATGATTGTTTAATGGGGGACACTGCCCAGCTTTGTAGTTCAGAATAGGCCAAAATGTGCAATATCCTAATTTCTAGTCATTTCTAAGAGCCAGCATACGAGAAAGTATTGTAAAACAATCTACTTTACTCTCCAGCAACATATGATGCTTAACATTACAATATGAAGCAGACCCATAAATTTTTATTTCCAAGAGAAAACAATTCTATGATTCAAAAAGAAATTGAACAAAGGGAGGCTTAGCATATTTTATTTAAATGGTGCTTCTGCATAAGTGATGAATAAAAGCATAAAGGCTTATTTTAAGTGTGATTAATAATGTAAATAAATGTCATCATACAATGTGATGTTAGTGATTTCTGAATAAAATAGTACTCTCTCCTCCAGAGATAATCATGAGTTTCACTAGAGGGAGGGGGCAAGAGGATGGAGAAGAGGGAAAATTAAATATACAAAGAACAAAGATATCATTAACTTCCCTAAACTTCAAAGAAAAAAATTTCTCCTAGATACTAAGCTACTTGTTGGTCTCATGTTATAAGAATATGAAATGACTACTTTACAGTTTCGAGTCCAACAATCATATTGAAAGTATCCATAAATAAAAGTTTACTCCAAGTCATCAATATTTTATAATTCCTTTGAGTCTACTAATTTTTAAATTATATATTGAGTTTAGAATTATTTGAATATTTTAACTTTCTTCAACTAATTATGCCTTAATATCCTAAACCACTCAATTCAAATGAGAAGTAGGAAAAGGCTACACTAAAAAACTTTGCTTTGCCTATTTCAGAAAATAAGGAGACATTCAGAAATGGGGGATAAAGACGATATCAAAACAAAAACCAGAAATACAAGTTAAATTTAAAAAAAGAAACAACTCATCAGAAGCAACACAGTTAAACACCTCAAGTCATACCGTAGATCCGAGAAGCAGTCGCTTGCAAGCTATTCAGTAACTCTTTATTTGATCGTGCTGCAGCAGCGTGAATGATATCAATGAGCTGAGTTGAGAGTTCAGGGTTTTTACAGCCAAGCTGAGCTAGCTGCAAGGGCAAGCTAGCTAGCCAGCGAGATAATACTTTACTCCGGCTTCTACAAAAAGACAAAATGATTAAAAAAAAAAAAAGAACAAAAAAACCATTTCATTTACTTAAAAAAAAGGAAAAAACAAACCATAATCGGCATATTTAAGAATACTGAAAAAATATGCATCAGTCACAAGTATTTATTAAGCATTTACCAAGAGGCAGGCACTGTGCTAATTACTAGAGACAGAAATACAAGGAAACAATCTCTATTCTCAAGGAGCTATCACAGAGGCTTCATTTGACTGGCACAGTAGGCGGAAGGTATTGTTCCACTCAAACAAAATTTTAAAATAATTAAGAGTTAAAACTTTTCTTATTCCATTGTGATAAAAATCACTCTAATATTCTTCCTTGCCTCCTTAAATAGAAAAACCATGTAACTCAATCTTTTCTTAATAACTCAGTCATTTCTAACCAGGGAGCAAAGAGGTGATAAAGACAGTGTCTAAAGAGGCCCCAAGTCGCAATGGACACAACACCGGCTTAAGTGTAAGAAAGACCTGAGTTCTGGTCCTGCTTTTACCACAAACTTTCTGTGTAACGCTAGACAATCACTTAAAAACTTTCGGTGACTCAGGCAAGGCCCCCAAGACTACAGGCTACAGAGCAGGTGCCAATTGGCAATGGAAGACTGAATTCATCATCAGGATTTCCTCATACCAATAAAATCACAGATCTGCCTCCTAATCCCCAGCATCTCCTTCCCCATTACCATGTAGTACAGTACAGAATATCAAGAAAACTGGATTTGAAACTTGTCCCGCCACTGACGGGCTCTGTGACCTACCAAGATCTTAGCTTCTTGTAAACAGGGATAATACCTACCTTAGGGGCCGTTTATGAATTATCTTTATCTTATTCCATTATCGCCCTCCTTCCTCTGAAGTACCTACCTTCCAATCAGGATTAGTAATGAAAGTTCATCCCCCGCCTCCCCATGCCGCCAAACTTCTCCATTTCCTCTCATGATGCCTCGCTATCCAATCTGAGATCTAACATGCCACTTCATCCCCAAATTAATAATGAGGAATAAAGAGTGGTGTTCAGATCCAAAATCTCAGGAGGCTGTTACATCCTGAATATACATCTTCTAAAGGCAGGTTCATCCTGACCAGGCTGCCCAATGATAGGAGCCTACATTTCTACAACAGCACCAAATGGCAGAGGGCATGGGACACAGTTAAAATTGAACAAGAGTGGAAACCTTTAGGGGAGCAACTACTTGGACAGCAAGAGAAAAAGCCACCCAGAGGCTCCACAGACTCCTTTACCAATCCCAAATACTGCATGTTTTCCTGAGTACCCGGTCTTCAGCTACTCATAAATCAAAACTACACTTTCAGCTAAAAAAAAAAAAAAGCGATTTTTTAAATTATACGCCTCTGCAGCCCTGCTGTTAGGCCATACTACGTGATCTACATAAAAATTGCTTCAATGTTAGAGTCCTCTTGGCTGCAGATCCCTGACCAATCCCACCAAGATCTCTCATCCTCTGGAACCTGCTTGCTGAATTTTTCTTTTCTCCTCTCGGCTAGATGCCAAGCGCTAGGAGAAAAAGTCTGGAGTGACCTCCCTCCCTTTCTCAAAGGCTAAGGCAGGAGCCTCTCCTGTTTCCCACCTATATAGGGTAAAAAAGGCCTCTCACACCATTTGCTTGAGTAGGGATTTACCAAACACAATCCTTCCAGTAACAAGGAGGATGACTGGTCATTACAGTCCATTACACGCCCTGGCCTGCCAGGTTTTATCATGTGCCACACTACAGAGCCTTGCAGACTCCTGAACCATGACATCTAAACTATAAAGCTCTCATGGGCCTTGCCACCTATGCATCTAAGAAATGAACTTAAGCTTTTCTGTCCTCCTCGTTTCTGAAAGTTTTCTTTTATGAGATGTCTCCCCTAATTAGAATGGGAGCTCCTTAAGAGCAGAGTATGTCTTGAATTTCTATTTCCATCCTGAAGGTACTTAAAGGCTTTTTTTCCACTCATTTTCTTTCAAAGTCTTTATTCGTACATGATACATTAATCAAGAAACATTAAACTGTTCTATGAAATCATTTAATTGAGCTACAGTACAATAAGCCCAAAGGAAGAAATATCACCATAGGAAATTTATACCTAGGATGAAAAATTAACAAATTAAAATCCTTTCTTACTTGATTTTGTGAGGACCCATTTCTTCTTTCTGATAAATGCTACTAAAAAAGTTCAGAAGTGAAGAACGGACAGAAACAAGGAGATTCTTCTGTTGATAAAGCGTATAAACTGCCCTGATTAGCACCTCTGTTGCCACTAGAAAGAGAAAAGAAAGTTTAAAACAAATTTTATATAAAATAATTAAACATGAGCTTCGGCATCATAATTGCATGACCAGTCCTCATCTTCTTTGGCAAAAATGTATTACAGAAAACTCATGATCATAAAATTTTATTAATTAGAAATACGGTAGAAAACCCAGTCCACTGAATGATCCACAAAAATGATTCATAGTGTTTGGTCCAACTGTCAAAGTAACAATTAGCAACTGAAGAGATGTGTTAGCCTTTTCTCCTACAGAAAAGTGACAACACAAAACAGACCAATTAAGATGGTACCAGTTGTTTCAAGGGATTGTCAAGTGACACAAAACCTCAGCAAGGATACCAGAAGTTTGAAACTTGAGAGAGAAGGAGGAGAAAGATAAAAAAAGAGGATTTCGCTTGAGTGAAATATAAGCACAAATGCCAGCAAGGAAGAAATCAGAAAATGACTATTGGTTAACAGAATATTCTGGCTAACATACCCAGAATATAGAAAACTTTCTTCCAAAAGCGCTGGCTTATACAAAATACTGACAGGTATAACATATAACTGTGCTCTAACTGGCTTCTGTCCACCCCAGCACTAGCCTCCTACAAAAGGAGGCAGAGACTGAGGATGTAATCTAATGAGTCCCCATGGTCTTTTTATTCCTCCACTGACAATGCACGTTTGGAAATCTGCACAGCACCTATACACCAACCCACTGTAGACAGATCCTGTGGTCCACAGCACACTCCAAGAGGTCAGCCATAAATCAATTATAGTACCTAATACCCTGTCGAAATCCTCAACTTTATCAGTAAAATACATTTTAATTTAATTACTTTTCAGCCTATAACTATATTTGTTTTCAAATATATATCATTTTAGAGATGTTGACTATGTGCAGACCCATTTATTATAGCATGGAGGGGGAAAAAAGAAAAGACTCATCCTAAAGTTATCAATCCAACAAACTTTTAGTAAGCACCTATTATGTTCTTATTCTATTATATAAATACATATAAATAATTATATATATTCTTATTATGTAATCATATGACCAACATGTCCCATTTCTTAAAGAACTAGTCTAATTAAAACCTATAAAGTATGGTATCTGTGCTCTAATATTTTCTTCTTTTGGATTAGCACAGAACAGTACACCAAACACGTGGGGAAGGGACTTCACACTTGTAATTTTATCACTATTGGGATGTTTTCCTTTCTTTATAAGCTTTTCAGAGTGTTTTTCAATGCACTTGAAATAGTTTTTTCCAATAAGTAACTAAAAATAAGGAAATAAAAATTTAAAGTACCTATTGTATACACAGCACTGTGTTGGGTGTTGGGAGACATACAAGGTTTAGATGACACAAAATCCTTGCTTTCATGGGACTTAAAATCTGGTAGGAAATAACACATATAAAGTCTTAATTCTGGTGGGGAAAAAAAGGTTCTACGTGGACACTAGGGGAGAGGGCTGGTCCAGAGTGCATCAAACTCTGCAGAAGGCCTCGAAGGCAGCTATAACAGCAGCAACAGCTTTTGTAGCTCTTACCCAGAGATGGTAAGGGGGTCAGAAAGAGATATAGGGAACCCTCTGCTGGCAATGGGTGCAGCTGGCACTGACTGGCAGCTCCATTGCCCATACACCACCGGGGCAGGGGGGAGGGACTTGCAGCCTCAAGGCCACACGTGGCTTCTAGGTCCTTGGGCACGGCCTATCAACTGAGTCCAAGTTTTACAGAACAATTCGTTTTATTAAGGGGATTTGTTGTGATTGTGATTGTGAAGTTTAGATTCGGTCAAAGGGCCACCCTTGAGGACCAAGAGGGCCAGGTGTGGCCTCCAAGCTGCAGGGTCCCCACCCCTGCCATATACTGGTCTGGGATGTAATTCCAGAGTAGAAAGGAACATTTCTGGTTGGTCACAAGGGAGCAGAGGCCCTGGTCACAGTTCCAAGGCAGAAAAAAGCCCTAGTACTTATGGCTGCAGGAGAACTGGGAACCTGGCTGGGTAAAGACCAGAGTGCAGACCAGGAATCCACCTATCACTTTCTGAAAGAGATTCCCAAAAGGAAAACTCCCAGTAATGTTATAGTCAAATTCCAGAGCTCTCAAGTCAAAAAAAAAAAAACATTGCAAACAAAAAGAAACAATTCAAGGATCGTAGAGCCACAGTAAGATCACACGAGATATAACAGTTTCCATCCATGTTAAAGGAACAAAGGGCTTAGAATATAATATTCCAGAAAACAAAAGAGCTGGGGTTATAATCAAGAATACCTTACCCAGCAAAATTGAGTATAATACTTCAGGGGAAAAAACAGACATTTACTGAAATAGAGGACTGTCAAGTATTCCTGATGAAAAGACCCAAGATGAATAGAAAATCTGACATTAGAACACAAGACTCAAGAGAAGCATGAAAAGGTAAATGTGAAAGAGTAATCACAGGGACTCAATAGTTTAGCTGCTTACATTTTTATATGGAAAGATGTTGCATGTAACTCTTAGGAACATTATCATTATTAGGGCAGTTAGAAGGAGTCTGCATAGATATGGGGCAGAAGTGTGAGTCAATTATGTCGGGATGATCTCTCCCCAAAATAAAATTTAAAAAATGATGGGATGAGAAAGGGATACAACAGAAGAAAGGGACACAATGGGGAAATTTTTTTCACATAAAAGAGGAATGCAAGGAAGAGCTTTTATAGTGGATGTGAAAATGGGAGGAGGGCAAAGCTTGAACCTCACTCTCATCAGAATTGGTTCAAAGAGGAAAGAGAACACACAAACACACACACGAACACACACACACAGAGCTGGGTACAGAAATCTAATTTAACCAATAGGAAAACTGGAGGGAAAGGGGATTGGGGGATGGGAGGAACAAGGGGAAATGATGAAAGAGAAGGCAGATTGAGAGAGGCAGTGGTCAGAAGCAAGATAGACACCTGAGGAGGGACAGGATAAAAAGAGAAGGATAAAAAGAAGAAAATAGGATGGAGGGAAATACACAGTAATCATAACTGAATATGAATAGGATGAACTAACCCATAAAACAGAAGCAGATAGCAGAATGGATTAGAAACCAGAACCCAACACTATGGTGTTTACGAATGACATACTCTTGTTTACAAAAGACACACATAGGGTTAAAACAAAGGGCTGGAAAGAAATGCATTTCTTCCATTCAACTGAAGTAAAAAAGAAAGGAGTAGCAATCATGATCATAGCAAAAAGAGCCCTAATTAAAAAAGATAATCAGAGAAACCACATTTAGATAAAAGGTACCATGTTTTTCTCTGATAAAGGTCTCATTCCTCAAATATATGAGTTAAATTTGTAAAAAGTAAGAACTATTCCCAAATGATAAATGGTCAAAGGATATAACAGGCAGTTTTCTAAAGAAAAAAAAATCAAAGCTATCTATAGTCATATGAAAAAATGCTCCAAATCATTACTTATTAGAAAAATGCAAATTAAAACAACTCTGAGGTACCCCCTCACACCTATCAGAAATGACAAACGGTGGAGGGGATGAGGGAAAATAGGTACACTCATAAACTGCTCGTGGAGTTGTGAACTAATCCGACTATTCTGGAGAGCAATTTGGAACTATGCCCAAAAGGCTTTAAAACTGTGCATGCCCTTTGACCCAGAAATACCACTATTAAATCCATACCCCAAAGAGATCAAAGAAAAAGTAAAAGGACCCACACGTACAAGAATATTTATAGCAGCTCTTTTTGTAGTGACAAGGAATTGGAAACTGAAGATGGCTATAGTGGCTGAACAAGTTGCAGTACATTACTATGACAGAGGACTACTGCGCTATCAGAAATGACCAGGGGGGTTGGTTTCAGAAAAACATGGCAAGACCTATATGAACTGATGCGAAGTGAAGTGAAAAGACAGTACAAAATAACAGCAATGTTACTGTAACCATGATCAGCTGGGATCAATACAATGATCCAAGACAATTCCAAAGGACTCGTGATCAAACGCTATCCACCTCCAAGGAGAGAACGATAAACTGAGTGCAAATTGAAATATAATTTTCACACCTTATTTTTTTTTATTTTTTTTTGTCGTGGCTAATATGGGAATGTGTTTTGCATAATTTCATACGTATAATTGATATCATATTGCTTGCCTTCTCAGTGAGAGGGAGAGAATTTGGAACTCAAAATTTAAAACGAAATGAAATGTTAAAAATAAGTAACAGTATTAAAGGGGAACAAAAAACTTAATCCTCATAACAACCCAACCCTCCTCCCTCCAACCCCTACCCTCACACCTGCTGGATGCCATTTTATAGACTAATTCAAATGTCACCTCCACCTGACAGGTAGCACAAACAATATGCTTTTCATTTTTCCAGTGTAGAAACAACTTCAGGAATGACTTGCCTAAGGTAATACAAGCTTTTTATGTGGCAGAGGTTAAGTCTGACTACTAACTTTATGGTACTTGCTAAATAATGAATTGGTGTAAAAAGAGATGGTCTTAAGGGATATTTGTGTTAAAAGGAATGATGAGGGGGCAGCTAGGTGGCATCAGTCCTGGAGGTCAGAAGGACCTAAATTCAAATCCAGCCTCAGACACTTGACACTTACTAGCTATGTGATCTTGGGCAAGTCACTTAACCCAAATTGCCTCACCTTCCCCCTCCAAAAAAAAAAAAAAAAAAGCAATGATGAATCTGTTCCTCCTCCAGACTTCACTATTTCTGTCAATGGCACACTGCCATTAACTCAGGCTCCCATGTTCAAAACCTTGGTGTTATCTGAAGACTTTTTCATCTCCCTTCCCATGCTGATGTTCAGTCTTGTCTTACTCTTCATGACCCCATCTGGGATATTCTTGGAAGAGATACTGGAGGGGTTTGCCGTTTCCTTCTCCAGCTCATTATACAGATAAGAAGGTTAAGGGCCTTGCCCAGGGTCACACAGCTAGTATGTATCTAAGATAGAATTTGAACTCACAAAGATGAGTCTCCCTGACTCAAGGCCTAGCAGTTTTTCCACTGAACCACATAGATGCCCTATCATGTAACCAATCTATTATTAAATCCTTTGGATTATACCTCTGTAAAATTTTTTGTATCCATTCCCTCCTTGTATTCCCAGCATCACCACCTTAGTATATGCCCTAATTACCACTTGCCTGACCTACTGCAGGGGCTTCCTACAAGATCTTTTGACAGTCCCTCATTTCCCCTCGAAGAACTATCCTTTTCAGCAATGTCTGACTTGGCTTTCTCCAGCATGAGCATAATGACAGGACTGCTCTTTGTAACAATGTTACAATGTCTCCCAATCGCCTATCAAGTAAAGTTTAAACTAGACCTTGGCAACCACATTTGCAAACATTTCCAACCTTTTATGTTAATACTCTCCTCTATATAATCTATGTACCAGCAAACTGGATTGCTTGTCTCCTATACATTCCCCCTACTCTTCTGCCCCTGTGACTTTGCTTACTCTAATGCCACTGTCTAAAAATCCTAACCGGTTTTCTACTCTTTTTTCTCCCTCCCCGTTGGTAACTTTTCTTTCAGGATCTCACAAAGTACATTGTTTACAGCTCTCTCTCTCTGGCCCCCTCCCCCGACACACTTAACAATGTCACTCCCGGAAGAAGCATTCTATGCCTTTGTGATAAAATACAAACTCTCTGAGTTGGAATTTAAAGCCCTCCACAATCTCAAACCCACCCATTTTTCTAGACTTACAGCATATTACTCTCTTTCAAATGTTCTACATGCTAACCAAACTGGCCTACTAGGCAATTCCCAGAACTTGACATTACACCTCCTATCTCTCTGAAGAAGCGGATTTCCCATCCTTGAAAGTCACTGCACTTCCTACCTCCCCTCTGGTCTATTAAATTCCTAGCTTGCTTCAAGGCTCAGCTCAAAAGCCACCTCCTCTACCTATCTTTCCTGATTATTCCATTTATTAGTACTTTTTCCTCTCTCATCAACTCATCTACGGACCTTCCTAGAGCAGAAGGTATACCTCCTAAGAGGAGAGACTGCTTCATTTCTGCCAGTGAACCCCTAGTACACAGGATTATGCACACAGTGGGTACTTCTTAATGGAAGAATTATGAAAATAATCACTTTTTAAAAGTTAAAGATATTGATTTATCTAACTTTCACAAACTTGTAACCATAAAGAATAAAGCAAAGCTAGATTAGCTGTTCAGTAGTGTCAAACTTGTTCCCCTAGAGACAGATAATAGTTAAAGAGCTCAGAAAGACACAAGAAAGGAGTACAAATAGAAACAATCTTATCCACAACTACTTCCAAGAGTAATTTCAGAAATATTACTTACCTCTATTTGGCTGTATTTGCATTAATCTCCATGTCACCCCAAGCAATCTGTTCAATTGTTTATTGTTTAGTTTGTAGCCATCTTCGAAACTCTCAGTTACAAATTTCCTAATCATTTCTATCCAATCAAAGTCCTTCTGCAATGTTGAGGTACTTGCCAGGGACACCATGATATCACACAAAGTTAAATTCAGTAAAAGATGATCTACGTTGTTTAATGGAGTTATGTACTTGCTGCTAAATTAAAAAAAAAAACCTCTAAGACATTGCATCCATAATGAGGTACCTTATTAATAAACATTAAGAAGAAAATTCTCCCTTAATAAAGTGCAAACTTCAATAGCAAATGAAGACATGTTAGGAGTAACATCTTTAATAAGACATTTATCCAATTATGGAGTCACATTTGAGGTGAAGACCTGAAACAGGTTAAGCAACTCTCAGTCTGAATCTAGAAAAAACTAAATTAGAAAATATAACCACTGTAAAAATATATCAATATATCAAAACATGTTGGCCTATACTTCATATTGGTCTAATGTTAGCAGGCAAAATTTCATGCAATAATAACAAATTTAAATTACTACCAATGGCTAATCTTGGTCCTTGGTTCTGGGGAATCAAAAGCACTTCTTTACTCTCAGTACAGAAGGGAGTATATCTAAGATCAGAATACTAAAAACACTGTCAAACAAAGCTGTTTTGTTGATGATTTTACTTAACATTTTCTTTGCTACAGAAGAGGGAAGAAACAAGCATCTATTAAGTGCCTATTATGTGCCAGGCACTGTGCCAAGAGCTTTACAAATATTATCTCATTTGATAATATTGTTCTATAATAGGGCATTCAACTGAGAGGGTGTCAGGAATGACCACGGTAATCTTAAAAGTTATCAATAAAACTTTTTTAAAAACTAGGTGGCACAGTGGATAAAGTGCTGGTCCTAGAGTCAGGAAGATCTGAGTTAAAATCCAGCCTCAGACACTTACTAGCTGTGTGACCCTGGGCAAGTCACTTAACCTGTGTGCCTCAGTCTCTTCATGTATAAAATGAGAACAGCATTTACCTCCCAGAGCTATTGTGAGGATCACATCAGATGATAATTATAAAGCACTTACCAAAGTGCCTGGCACACAGTAAATGTTAGTGATTACTGTTACTGAAAACATGAAATAGATTTAATAAAAAAGCTGATTTCCTAGGACTAAGATAACAACAATCACCCCTTAGAAGTGTGGACCTTAAATATACAACATTCCCAAAAGGATCTCATTATCTGTTTTTCACATTAAGCTCCTTAAGTTTACAATTAATTTCTGTTTGATTACTAATATTAAACCTATAACATTTTTCTTTCCATAGCCACACTCTTTGGGTTCTTAACTACTAAGGGGCAGACTGTCTCTTAATGGCACATATGACTGTTATATTTCCACAACTAGAATCCTAATTTGTCACAAACATAACTAGCTTTTTCCTTCTAGTAAGATCTGATTACATTTAGACTTTTCTTCTTTAGCCAAAGGAAATCATTCTTTCTTTGGGAAAGGCTATCATTCCTTCTCATTTATCAGCTGTGTGATCTTGGACAAGACATTCTCTTTTATAGGCCTATTTCCTCAACAGTAAAATTAGATTAGACTAGATTCCAAAAGCCCCTGCCAAGCCTAACACTCTAATTCAAATTCTCCTATTTTACAGGAGGTCATAATTAATCTCCACTTCCTGGACCACTGTCACAAGCTTACTACTCTAATGGATTTCTCTAGAAGCTACAATAGGACTGACCCAACCTAATCATGTCAAGAGCCACCTCCCTAGCAGCTTACAACCCTTTCTCCACAAATCTCTGTTCGTTGCAGTGAGAAATGTCCTTTATTTTCTCAAAACTGTGGCATCTGTCAAACAAAATTTTATTAATATCAACTGTTTTCCTATTTTATAGACAAGGAAACCTGAGGCTCAAATAGGTTAAATTATTTGCTTAAGTCGCCATCTACTAAGCGTCAGATCCAGAGACTGGTCTAGAATAAAATCTGCCCAAGGTCAAACATTTTATCATTTTGTTTCATAAGAACTAGAAGGATAAATATCAAAATAAGCTCCTCCCTGAAGATGTAGGGGATGATGGATATGAAACACTGCAAATAATGTCAAACTAAATTGATGTAATAGTTAATTTTGTTCAACTGACTTTACTCTTTTTTGATTTTTGGTATAAAGAATTATACCAAAGGGAAAGGAAATAGGAAGATTACATTCAGAAATGATATGAAAAGCAAAAAATTAATAAAAATATACTTTTTAAAAAGTATTAAGTTTCCCAAAATGAAAAAAGAAAAATAGTTATTTAATAGGACAGAGTTTCTAGTTTAAATACGAGTAATGCTAACAATGACTAATTACAATATAAGTAAACTAAAAATAACTTCTGAAGAACATTCATATTTTTTAACTCAAATTTTAAATTATGGATCATTTTTTAGCTCTATATAATGGAAAACAATACCTTTTATTTGACTCTTTCCTTTTGTGTTTCATTATTTCTTGAAGATTATAAGGAAAATTACTCATAAAATGGTGCTTAAAATCAAGAAGGTAATTCTTTCGAAGCCATACCTCCTAATAAAAAGACAATGCAACATTAGAAAAATCTGAGTAAAATTATGTTCAATTACTTAACAGACATTAACAAAACTTAGAAGTATAAACTATAAAGTTTCCTTTTCACCTATTGTTGTTCAGTCGTGTCCAACTCTTCACAACCCCACAGAATCCATGGGGTTTTCTTGGCAAAGATAATGGAGTGGTTTGTCTTTTCCTTCTTCAGTGTATTCCCATTTTTTTTAAAGAGATGAAGAACTGAGGCAAATAGGGGTTAAGTGACTTGCCTAGGGTCACACAGCTAGTGTTGGAGACCAAATTTGAACTCAGATCTTCCTGACACCAGTCCCAGTGCTCTATCCACAGCACCACTTGGCTGCTCCCTAGCTATGCTTGTAATTACTAAAAATAACATCTGCTAATGACACTCTAAATAAAATTAAAGTGAATTGGCATGGTCTACCATTTTCCTCAATGCCTTTGTCAAGTATATCAATTATAGTCACTTGCAACTTGTTTTGCAGCCAAATTAAGCTTTAGTGAAGTTCTATTTTGTTATTCTGAACTTAACATGGAATAAAATGAGCATTTCCATACACAGTCAAACAGAAAGAGCACTGTACATAAAATTATAAATCTCTTTTGTAAACTAATTGCTTCTCTTTTTAATTATATAAGTTCAACATGTAACTTTCAAAGCCATCCTGTTTGTTAAAATTTACACTGGAAGTAGATACCACGAAAATTAAATTTTAGATGTTAAGCAATTAACACAATAATTATGAAACACATAGGAATTATTATATAACTCTCAACTAAACAGCATTTCTAGGATTCTCAAGTATGGACACTCCCTCCACGTTTATCAAAACATATAATGATTCACTTTTTAAATGATTTTCCTTAACAATAACTAGGCACTAGCACTGAGTCAAATATACTCTCGTGTCACTGACAGAAGTTTTCAGATAAAGGTAAATATAGGTAGTTCATTAAACAACATCAAATGAAGCAATGAGATACAAAATGATTGTTTTTTTTTAATTATGACTAACTGAAAAAATGCTAAAAATTACTGATGAATCCTCAGAACTAACAATACATTTTACTAACTGTACAAAACTTGCAACATGGCAAATTTTAATCAAATTACCCTAATTAGCTATAATATTATAAACCACAATCATACCTGATAATAGTTCTCTGAACTTTTTTTCGTTCTGAAGAACAAAAATTTTAATTTGCAAAAAATGCTATATTCCTGTTTCAAGTGAAGTTTCCCAACTGTTGACAAGACGAAAAAGATACATGTGCAGAAGTAATCTTGTGATCCCTAATTATTTGTCAAGCAGTTTTGGGAAGGATCTAAAGCTCAAACCTTCGACTTGTAATTTGAACTTAAGGTCAGTGAGCCCCTTAAGCTTCTCAAAGTTGATTTTCTAGGGCTCCTTCCCTACTTATTTGAGCATAAGGGGCCAGGAGAGAAGCCTAGCTAAAGGAAGTAATGATGATCAATTTTTAAAAAAAAACACTTTTTGCCCAATTCTAATGTCTTACTATGGCAGGTGAGTGACACAGAGGTGAGAAACCTGTGGCCTTGAAGCCACATGTGTCCCTCTAGGTCCTCAAATATGGCCCTTTGACTGAATCTAAACTTCATAGAACAAATCCCCTTAATGAAAGGATTTATTCTGTAAAACTTGGACTCAGTCAAAAGGCCACACCCAAGACCCTAGAAGGTCACACATGTGGCATGGGGGCCACAGGTTCTCTACCCCCACAGGCTCTCAGGTCAGTAGAGCCTAATATCTGGCAGGTTCTGCCATGCTGAAAAAATTTCAAGTACAATCTTTGCAACAGATTTGTACTCCGCTGATGGTAAAATTGTTGGTGGCAATATTCCTTAAAAATATATTAATTCAAAAAACAAAGGAAAAAATCAGTCCAGTACAAGTACCTTCTGCTTTTTCATTGATAGTGGTAATATGGCAAACAGAGGTAAATGGCATTAAGAATCAAATCTGCAGACCATCTATAAATATTCATTTAACAGTTAGTACTCTAAATGTGAGATTCTTGTCCAATGAACTAGTTACTGCATACTCTAATACAGGAATTGAATTTTAGCAGCCTTCAAAGTCTCACTAAAAATGACTTTAGAAAACAAAAAGTGGAAGCTAAATGGAAGGGTGACTCACAAGTTCATCTCAGAGAATCAAATATTACACAACCAAAGGCATAAAAACACTATCATTTCACAGGACACACAGTCATCTCATATTGTAATAAAACTTGAAAAAACATCTTCAAAAAAACCATCCAGAAGATACTAGCAGCTTATGCAGCAATATCTGTGGAATATGATAGATATAGTGAGAAAAGGACTAAATTTGCCATCAAAGTACCAGGATTATGATACTGGCTCTTACCTATGTGACCTCAGGCAAGTCATTTAATCTCTCTGGGTCTCAGTTTGCTCTTCTATAAGATGAGCAGAATGGCCTAGATGACATCTAAGAGCCCTTCCAGTTCTTAATGAAAGATCCTAATTTATGAACTTTATAAAACTCTCCAAATTAAATCAAGACATACTTTAAACCGTGGTGACATCAATGCAAAGGTAAAAATAGGTGAACATGATGAAAAATTTAAGGAAACATGATTCAAGATTAAGATATATAGAAATCAAAAGCTTGCAAACTAGAGGCCTCATACCTTTATATCATGCATACTTTCTTCAAGAAGAGTAAGATGTTGGACACAGCTAGTGTCAAATGATATTTGCCTCCAAAAGGCAAAATTAATTATCCTTCGACAGGAAAAAACTGGTTATGTATGTGAGAGTCATTTTCAAATCACCTCCCCCAGTACAGTCAGACCACTGATTTGTTAAAGGAAAGACCTAAATACATGGTAAGTTAGAAGAAGTTTTAAAAGATGTAACATGCAACTAAGACAACACCAGTCTTGACCAATTTAACCAAGCTGCTATCTCCCCCCCCACCAAAAAAAGAAGAAACTGATAAAGGAACAGACATTCACAGATTATTACCACTTATTAAGGAAATTTAGCCAATATAAATCAAAGAAGGAAAAAAAGACTCTAGAACCTAGGATCTTATATTTCAACTATCATGCTAAGCATAGCAATATGGCAGCCAACAGCGACATCAGTTTAGAATATCAAGTTACTTGCAAAATTTTGTGGAATTGGATGGTGGAACAGAATGAGTATCATTTCATAAAGCAACAAACAGTAGAGGGTAAATCAGGTTTATAGAACTACTGATAAGAGGCCCAAATAAGCCAGATCAACCAAGGGGTCAAACATAAGATCAATGAATAAACAAAAAACATAAAAGCTATGTTAAGACCTTTGTAACAAACTTTTTTTCTCATCGATGACAATGGATCCAACATTTCTGGATTCCAAAATCAAAGTCATCACATTGCCACATCAAAAATGGAAGTAACGCTAAAGAAAATTAAGATAGTAAGAAAAACTGGACCTGATCAAATATACAAAGAAGAAGTCCATTCTTCGGGCAACAAGGTTTTGAGAAGGAGTGATCACTTCTTAACATATTTGAAGGTGGGAGGCATCAAAGGCCCAGGAGAAATAGGAGCACTGGATCTGGACTCGGAAGTAAGACTCTGGGTTGAAACCATGGATATTGCTATCTAAGTTACCTTGAGTGAGTCACTTAAGCTTTCTTTCTAGGTCTTATTAGTTTCTGCAAAATCAGAGAAACTGAACTAGATAACCTCCAAAATCTCTTGCAAACCTAGATCTATGAACTTACAATAAATGAGGTGACCAAGAAAACAGCAATAACTATCAATCTCTACATGCCTTCTTTCCCATGTCTACTGAATCTTTATAAGATGAAGGTTTTAAAAGGGAACAGGAAAGCTTTTGCAAATGATATTCTAAAGCAGCCCTTTACAGACATACAACTGATTCATTAAATGTACAGAATACAAGACCCCGCTTTATTTACATAAAAATGAATTTTATTCAGTAGAGCAAAATCATGCCTTCAAAGGCTCTCCCATGTTGCCTCCCAAGTTTATCAAAACCATACAAGATTCCTTGAAAGATGTAACAAAAAATAACTTTGATAACCCCTTGATGATTAATTTTGCATGAGGCATAAAAGAGGGAGACATATGCTCACCAAAGGTATTTGCCACCACCATGGAGGATGTCCGGGATAAAGTCCAAATTGAAAAGAAATTCCTCTGTGGATGCTGAGGTCCTCCAGTTGCAATCAGCACAATGTCATCTGGAAACAGGAGCCTCAAGCCCCATAGCACTGCAGAGCTTCCTAAATGAGATCCATAATCACTCAAAAAAGTTGGCCTAACCATCCACACAGGAAAAACTGAGTGGATGAAGAGGAGATCTGCAGTTTGTGGGACAACTCAGAAAACTGGTCTTTTAGTACAGTACATATATCCTGGACAGACACTGTTGATGAATAATGAACATAGAATTAAAAAAAGGGGAGCCAAAAAAAGCTGGATTGCATTTGGGGAAATTGTGCAGCACTTTTTATGACTCTAACCTTCTCCTTGAAATGATACATCATTTTTAATATCAATAGTCTTCCGGTGTTGCTTATGATTGTGGATCATAGAATAGTATTCTGCAAAGATTACAGGTCATGTTAAAACAATAGTGGGACGTTGTGGATATCGGGCTGCAATATATTACCAATAAAGAGTTGTGTTCTGGAAAAGTAGTAGTAAGCATTTCATTAGAAAGATACATAATCTTAAAACGAGGTGGTCTGGTTATGTTCCAGGAGTCTCGGATAAAGAGGCAGTCCAAATCATGTTTATCAATGTTACTTACATAATGTGAGGAGCTAAGGATGGGGGCAGAGGAACACCAGGGAAAGGAACACAGACTTATAGAATAAGGTGTGGATGGGTTGCAACCTGTGGCACTGTCAAGTATCCACATAAATGAGAACATAGATATGCTAAAATAAGATTTGTATATATCAGATAATTTCATAACATTGCTCCTCTATGAAACAAGGAAGTATGCTAATCAGATTATCAAAGTTCAAATCCCACCTCGGATGTTCACTATTATTGCTACCTAGTCAAGTCACTTAACCTCCCTGGGCCTGAGTTTCCTCATCTGTAAAATGAACACTTAAACGAACCACATGAGTGAAGTATATAAGTACAAGGGGAAGAGGAACAGGCTTAGCCATTTAATATCTTTACTACAGCCAATGCAGGAATTTGTTTTGTTTGCCTACACCATACGTGTCTGAAAAGAGGGATTTCGGGTTTTTTTCCTTTCTCTATGAATGGAGGAGGTAAGGGAGAGATGATTTTCACTGACTGAAAAAATGAAATTTAATTATATTAAAAAAAATAAAATGAAGGGGTTATATTAGATGGTCTCTGCCGTTCCTTCTGACTCTACATCCATGATTCTATGAAGCTATGTCACTTAAGGCCTACTGATGAGTTTAGGGGCCTCAGAAATAAAATTTTCCATACAGTATTTCCAATTCTGGGTGACTGCTTTTTTCCCCCTTTAGATCAGCTCTCAGATTTCCATACTCACTGTCTGATATGAGCCTAGGTTACTAAATGTTCTATATCAAGGTTTTTATTCTCAATGCGTCACTGACACTGATCATCAGTAGCCTTTCCCTCTTAAGTATTTTTCCTGAAATTAAGATAGCTCCCTTTTACATGGTCTCAGCTAAAAGTCTTTGAGACTCAGGTAACAATGGGTATTTATTCCTGAACAAAAAAAAAGACCCTATTTTTCAATACTGTCATTTTGTTATTGTGGGTATGTGTTCTTCCACCCTAAGACAAAACTGCTCTAACATGATAAATAGTTTTCAAAGGTTGCTGTGGCCAACTCATGATCTCATTGCCAGAGTGGCCATAGCAATTTATTAAAACAGCTAAATACAGGAAGCCAAAAAAAAAGTTACTTAAATTTTTTTTATACATCTTTAAAGAAAAAAAAAAGTACACTTTGAACCTTTTGTACTCATGCTTAAGTACTGTCAACCATAACTTAATCTAGCAAGGGTATAATCTACAGCCTGACTAGAATGTGTCTGAACTCACCCTACATTTCATTTTGTTATAAAAAGCCTTTCCCAGGGCATATGCAAAGCTCCTGGGCTTTAAGTCCAGGATCAAAATCTTACCTGCCTTCTCTGCTGCCAGTTATAGCTGCTTCAGCTTTAAAAATCACTGTCCTTTATCTGCCCTCTGACAGTTTACAACTCTGCTCTTATTGCTTCTCTCCCCCAGCAACATTCAACGGAAGCAGAGACAAGCACTACACAGGCTATTTCTACAACCATACCAGAAAAGCTTCCATGACTAAATAATCTTCAATCAGGAAACTGTCTTCCACTTAATTCTTTAAAAAGTAAAACATCACACCTCCCATCAGCTTCCTTGCTAGAAGCTGCTACTGATATATGATTATGCATATCAAAGCGATTATAGTACCTCTCTCCAGAAGGAAACAGACTAGTAGGAAAGTTTTGAAAGTAACATATAGAATTTTGTGTCTGTGTTTTTAAGCAAGTAGTATGAAATGGAGATTTACAGTTTCATAGAGAACCTCTGTGTTGCTCTGTGTATGGAAATGCTCTTTTTGATGACTGAGTTCCAAATAAATTTTCTTCCAAAAACCACAGAAATTTTTAAAAAGTAACATAGTACTGCTCTTAGCTACACTCTTATCAATAATTACATGCTACAAAGATATCAAAAACTGTTTTATGAAAGTCTGTACTCTTTAATACAAAATATTTTTGAAGAAGTAAATTTAAGGTAATCTCATAACACCTGAGGAATGTCTCTTAAGTCCTGAAAGCCTATCCATATCCTGAGACAATTTATGCCTAATATCTGGCGGCTCTACCCCAAAAGCCTAAATGAGAATCTTATACTTAATAAGCAACTTCTTTGTTTCTATGCGAAATATTCATGAACCAGCTGAGTCATACGTGAACTAGCAAGTATTGTCCAATACATGATAACAAGTACTTCAAACAACACAAGAAAACTAAAAGGAAACCAAACCTTTTGTTTTGGCTAACTTTGGCAGATTTCATGATTAGAACTTTTTCACTCTTGTACATTTTTAACTCTTAGCAAGTATTGAAAGAAAATTAAATTCTTTAAGGCTGAGAATGTATCATTTCAGAGTAATCCCTCATCAAATTTTTGTAGAAGTTTAAAAAAATGGCATTGTCTTGAGCAAAGTTTAATAATAGTATACAATAATTTTTACAATAAAATTCTCTTCACATCTTCACATCCATAATGAGAGTGCCAACAGGTAACTGTAATTTCCTTCCTTTTTTCTTACCATTTTATGGGTATCATCATGTTGCTTAGAGAGTTTCCACAGTAGGGAAATGACACTAAGTACTTGCTCCATAAGCTGATGAGATTCTGATCCTAAAGGATTTATAAGAGAAGTAGCAAGTTGTGAAGGTGCAGCTTCAATCCAGCACTCGATTAGTAATGGAATTATTATTTCAATGAATCCTTTCAAATTTTCAGCTGTTGACAAGCTCTCATCCATACCACCTACTCCTCCAACTAGGTACCTAAACCAGAAAAAAAAATAAGAGACAATAAAACTACTTTAAATTCAATACCTTAGATGATTTAAAGAAGCTTAAAAATAGTAAGTAGCAATTAAATAACATGAAGTGATAATGCTAGATGTCTACATCTAGCATCATACAAAATACTGGTAACAAAGGACTACAACTTAATAATAGATAGAGCCCATTGAGTAATTTTAAAATTATTTCATGATTAGAACTTTTTCTCTCTTGTACATTTGTAACTCTTAGCAAGAAAATTAAATTCTATAAAGCTGAGAATGTATCATTTCAAAGTAATTTCCCTGACAATAAAACTACTCTAATATACTTTTAGTCACTCCTTCCACAAAATCAAATTATGATTAACTACAGAAGGTATAACTTCTATCAGCCATCAAATGATCAATAACTATAGGTCAAGGTAAGATAACTTAGTGTGGACGTAACTGAAATCTCTCTTACCGTAGCCTGAAATGTGAATGGATATTTGGCTGTGAACCCCCATTTTCGTAAACCTGGATGTGCTGCTGGTCATTGGCATGTTCCTTCCAGTTGACAAAAATGGAATTCCTAGTAGCATAGGGGTTGTCTTTTTGTTCCTGAAGTCGATCACCAGATTCTCCCAACCTAGTGGATCCATAAGTCAAGGCCTGAAGGAATTTACTGAGCCTCACTAATACATTTAGCCTCCATTGCTGAGAAGTGAGTCTCCGATTAGGATTAACAGATAATATCCAGGATTGGGATCTGTCTCTATTTTTCAGTCCTTTAGAAAGCTGCTGATGAGAAATAAGTTCTACAAAATTCTTTAGCAATACACTGCTGCGGCCAGTAACAAGAGCTGGGTACTCTTCCAGCAGAATATCCAAGACTTTCAGAGAGTCTTCCTGAATTCCTTCAGTAATATGAGTCATGGCACTAGAGAGATGGGCACTTACTAAAGGAAAAAATGGAGTTATTTGTTCAGGTCGTATTTTTGGAGCCAAGAACTGAAGAAGGCAGACTGCTGCTGCTCTTACATTAGGATCTTTGTCTGTAAACACTGCAGTTACTTCACTTAATATGTTTGAAAGGTGTGCCTCAATTGTGAACGGGTATTGAGACAAAAGGTCTTTGAGCCCAAGAAGAGCACTTTGCTTAACTCCAGCATTGTAGTGGTGCATCTGTGACAGGAGGTCCTATAAATATAAATACAGTTATATGTGTGTGTATTATGTACATCTATATGAATATTTGTGAAAATATTAACTTCATGGCTACAATTTCCTCAGCTCTCCAAAATGTAGCTTAGTTCAGTTCCACCATGGATTTAAATGGATTAGCAGACAACTTAAAATTATAATACTTTAGTACTTAAAAGGCTTGGGAGTAGTAAATCTGGCTGTGAACCCCCATTTTCCTAAACCTGAATATGCTGCCAGGCATGGGCATGTTCCTTTCAGTTGATACATATAGAATTCCTAGCAGCATAAGGGTTGTTTTCTTTTTGTCTCTGAAGTCCATCACCATATCTAATGGATCCATATGCCAAGACCTGAAGGAATTTATAAGCCTCACTAATATATTCAGCCTCCACTGGTAAGAAGCGAGTCTTTGATTAGGATTAATACAGACTAGCCAGGATCCTTTTTTTTTTTTACTAAAAGAATAAAATCTAATATCTCCCATTAACAAACTTATTAATATGCTTAGGAAACAGATGCAAATAAAATCTCATAATACAAATATTAAAATCCTCTATATCACCAGAGTGACATACAGATCACCAGATAGTCCATGAAATGATACTTTTTACTTGATCACTGAATTGTTTAAAATTGATACACCTACTTCTAGTCTTTCAATAGCAGTGATTCTAATGAATGACACAAAATGAAGACAAAAAGATTGAGAGCCAAACTGTACTTGAATACTTTTATACAATGATTAAGTACCAGTCCTTCACTTCCCCCAAATCATCCTCAGACATCAATGTAAAGCCACCCAAAATGCGCAAACCGCACTTTCAACAAAAAATGAGCTAAAAGAAATGCAAAAGGAAAACAAATTATGAATTATCTCCTTCCTTTTTCTACTGGGTTCAAAAAACTTATGATATCCTAATTTATTTGACTGGCTATTTCATATTTAGATTTTGCAGAATAGAAGGTTTAAGAGAATTCCATTACCAAAATTTGGATATTCCATGCAGTTCATTGCATTTTTGCACTGAAAAAACAAACTTCAGCTTACTTCTTCCTAAACTCTCAAAATTAAGTCTACATTAATGAAAAAATATAAATGCTTCTGCAAGTCTTTTGAACTTGAGAAATATATACACATGTATGAGCCTCACTAATACATAAGGGCCCATATTTACAAATGAGCACACATAGGACTAATCCACAATTATTTAGGGCTTAAAATTTTTTAAAGCTTTCAATGTCAAGAACTTAATTAATGAATTTTAAGTCAAGAGAGCAATATTTTAAGTTGTCTTCAAAATTATTTTAAGTTGTTTTAGTTTCCGGATTTTTAAAATGTTACCTAAGTAATGACTTACAGCTTAGATCTGTATTGATACAAATCTTGTCCATTTATTTGTCTAGTTTCTATACGTAAATGTGCTTCTCATACACATACATAAAAATATTTATAATACAATACAAAAATATCATCTCTTACAAATTCAACAATTGCATAAGAAAACAATATGCAATTTTTTAAATTGTTTAAATTTTAAGGCCAAAAAATATCAAAATGAACTATGCTTCAAAGTTTCAACTTATTTTCTTTTTTTTCACTGTAGCTAAATTCAGAACTGATCTGCTAATTCCTTGCCATTCTAGCCATCTCAAAAAGGGAAAAAACAAAACCTCCATTGCCTCACACCTTAGAATGCTGTATTTTGTTGTAGTTTTTTGTTTTGAAATATTTTGCTATATACTTAACTGTTAAATAATGACAAAAATCACTAAAATGTACACACAAGGTCAACAAATAAGGCAAATATAGTCTTGCCAAGGCACCAATCCTGGACCTGTTCTCTACCAGTACACCTTGCAAAGAGCTCCTTTAACATGTATATCACTTCCAGTACAAATTCCTGACTCATGCTAAGAAATGCTAAGGGATTAATTTCACAGACTTCAAAAAAAAGACAAGGAATGGCGAAAAGTGGTTTAGATCTTTTCGGGAGAATTGTCTGTGTTTGTTGCCCAGAGATAGTCACAAGTTGGGTATAGTGGGATGAGGCTATGTTCTGGGAGTGTAGGATGGGTCACACATTTCACTTATGAAGTTTCCAGGCTTGGGAAGAAAAACACTTTTAGTATAGAGCTACAGCAACATTAAAGGTACATTTACTGAAATACTTTAACATGAGGAATAAGGGAAATTCCAGAGAAATGAAAAGATTTTATTCCGAATCTTTTAAGAGTTTGATTCAGGAGTAAGTGCAATCATCTCATTTAGTAGTAGAATTCAAAGGAAAAATAATATAAACACAAATAAAAAATAATCTCTTTATAATAATAAAAATGGAGTAGAATTTCAACACATTCCATTAATGTACTGTTTAGTTCAGTACTGCACATTTCTATCCTGCTAACTACTTCTCCTCCAACTCCTTGTAATGTAATATGTAATACACATACACACACACACACACATATATATATACATATATATATATATATAGTATTTTTAAGCTTTGCAAAATGTTCTCCTCACAATAAGTGCTGTGATACAGACAATACAAAGCAATTTTACAGATGAGGAAACTAAAATCCGAGGCAGGATTCAAACACAGGTCTGTTGACTCAAAGTCCAACATCCTTTCTACTATTTCCACATCTCTACCAAGTACTATTCTTTCTACCAACACCAAGTACACTATTCCTGTTTTCATTACCCAATTCATTACCTTACTGGACTGTTAAGTTACTTACCAATAGGTCTTTTCACTTGTAATTTGTCTCTACTCCTGTCCCCTTTCCAAAATGCTACCAGCAAATCTCTCTTGAATATAGACAGTAATGTTCACTTTCTCCTCATCTCAAAAATCTTCAAGGGCTCCCTTACTGCTTCTTCAGTAAAATTCAAACTCCTATGATCTTGCAATAAAGACACTCCATAATCTGACACCATCTTACCTAACTAGATTTATTACGACTTTCTAGGAACCATAACAGAACATGAAGGAGGCTCCCTTCCTGCAAGAAGCTTACAAAATAAATACAGAGACAATACAAGATAGGATTACTATAGATGACATAAGACAACATCGGGTTTATTGTCAAATGAATAGCATGGACATTAAGTGCTATGAGTTTAGAGGTACGAGAGAGACCACTGGACTAAAAGTTATCAGAAACAAGATCGTGGATGTGGTAGAGAAAAGGCAGGAGGGTACAAGAGAAAGGAGACAGGCCTCAAGAACCAGAAAACAGAGGCATTAATTTGGCCTAGCAACCATTTTGTGATGGTCCTTTTAGTCATACTAGAATTAACAAAAACACGTTTCATTTTTTAAAAAACTGTTTGGATAATTTAATATTAAAACCTTTCGACTTCCAAAATACCATGGTGTACCTTTATGTTAAGTTTTCTGTTATTAGTTGGGAGTGTTTCATCCTCTTTGAGTTGCGCAGGAAGGCATATTGTTTTTGTTTTGAAGTTTGTATCTGTGGCATTTTCTACTTTAGGCTTCTTTCTTCCAACTTTCAGTTTCACCTTTTGAAAATCATCTTGGTGTTTCCTTTTTTTAGTCATTCTTGAATCCTAAAATTAGAAGGATATTTCAAAAACAGAGTAAGAATAATGAATCCAAAGAATTGCATGGTTCAGATGCTTATACTACTATTTTAACATTTAACAGCCTGAGGACAAGACAAATGCAAATGTAAGAATGCCACATTAACAAAACACTGGGTGAAAAATTCTCTTCAGAATTCACAAAATCGTCTCTGTAGTCAGAAAACAGAGTGCAGGTTGGGAGCCCATAGTATGAGAGGAGAAAGGGGGCCAGAAATGCCCCTAAAGCCATGAGTCTTCCCTTTTCATCCAGCCACAAATATAATCAGCTTACAGAGTTGTACAGCGTAACTCAAACACCAACTCCAATTATTCAAAGTCAACATTTACTAAGCAATTACTACATGCAGGGGCTGGACTAAGTACTGAGGCAATTATTAATTGAAATAGGTTTTTCCCCCTCATGAAGCTCACAACCATAAGTAACGGGATAATGACACAAACACAACTATAAATATAAAAACTATTTCTAATTCATGTGTGTACATTAAGTTTATAAACCTCCTTTTGTAAATACCAATTGGCTACCTGTTACTAAGGGTCCCAGGAACCTCGGGAAAGTGATCCTTGCCTTCGGTGAAAAATTTTTTTTTTTTATATTTCAAACCTGACGATTTCCCAGGGAAGGACTGGGTTTTGGAGTAAAATCAAACTTGAGGCCAGTTCCCTTCTCTACTTTTGTGTCCTTCTGCATTTCACAACAAACATAATTACCTAATTTTAAATAGAAGTTGCTCTACAAACAAACTGTCCATCTTGTAAATTAACAGCCTCAAGCTGGGGGTTTCTCACATTATGTCAAACTGGGTAGATTGGTAGATTTAACAGCTGACACTGATTAAAAATAGTAATTTATATCGTCCAATTGAAAAACGTAACATAATGAATTTTCTCACCAGAAATACAATCGCTCTAGATTTTAAGAAAAAACCAATGAATAGCCAATGCCGTTAGATCCACCAATACCACTACTAGGAGATCATAGGGAAAAGGACCCACATGCATAAAAGTATTTATAGCAGCTCTTTCTGTGATGACAAAGAACTGGAAATTGAAGAGATGCCCATCAACTGGGGAATGGCTGAACAGCAGTGGCATATCAATGTAATGGAATGCTATTGTGTTACAAGAAACGATGAGCGGGTGGATTTCAGAAAAACCTGGAAAGGCTTACATGAACTGATGATGAGTGAAGTGAGTAGAACCAGGAGAACATGGTACACAGCAATATCAACATTGCATAATGATTAACAATAACGGACTTAGCTCTTCTCAGCAACACAATTCCAAAAAGGCACGTAATCAAAAACGCTAACCACATCCAGAGACGGAGTCTGAATGCAGATCGAAGCAAACTATTTTCATTTTCATTTTTGTTTTTTGTCTTTTCTTTTTCATGGTTTTTCCCCTTTGTTCTTATTCTTCTTTCACAATATGACTAATGTGGAAATATGTTTAACATGATTGTGCATGTACAGTCAGTCTATATACATTGCTTACTGTCTTGGGCAGGGGGAGGGAAGGAGAAAAAATGTAGAACTCAAAAGCTTACAAAAACAAATGTTGAAAACTATCTTTACACATAATTGGAAAAAAACAAAGTAAAGGGGGAAAAAATAGCCAATGCCAAGTTTCAATCAGTAGTGATAAGGGGTAAACTGCACACTACAGAAACAAGATGTATAAAGAATTAAAGAACACTGGCCCCAAATCTTTCCTTCAAAATCAGAGGTTGTTCATAAGGCAGGGGCTTGTGCTGTTGCTGTTCAGTCTTTTCAGTCATGTCCCATTTGGGGTTTTCTTGGCAAAGATACTGGAGTACTGGAGATACTGGAGTGGTTCGCCAATTCCTTCTCCAGCTCATTTTATAGATGAGGAATTGTGGCAAACAGGATTAAGTGACTTGCCCAGGGTCACACAGCTAAGTGTCTGAGGACAGATTTGAACTCAGGTCCTCCCCGCTCCAGGGCAGGTGCTCTATCCACTGAATCACCTAGGAGTTTCTAAGATAATAAAAAAGCAAATAGCTCTTAATTCTGGGATAATATAAAGCAAAATGGGGAGGGAGGGTGCCGTGTAGGAAGGTTATAAAGCCAGAACTCCATTAATACTTAATACAGGACATCATGTCTTAGGACACAACCTTTTGAACAGAATAGTTAGGTACAACTGTAGTCCCAATACTCATACCACTGATTCCATGCAATGGATCAGATCGGAGTGCTTCAGGAGGCTGTAAAGACGACGCTTTAACACGAGGTAATGGCAAATCCTAAAAGGGCTCGTTAGGTCCTCTCTGAAATTTATCTTTCCCTTGGCTCGCTATTCCCAGCAATGCATTGGTGCTATTACTTGGATATCACGTCGTAGTGGAGATAAAAAGGCGGACAGATCACCTAGCTCAACCTTTTCATTATATAGACAAGAAAAATAAGACCTACTGAGCTTAAATGATGTTTCCAAAAGGGGCAGCAGGGCTCCGCTAGGATTCAAGTCTAGGTCTTCTAACGCTAACTCCAGGGTATATTGCTTTTACTATACTAAGTTACGTGGGCCATAAGAGGGCTTGGAACTCACACTGCATATAACTACCCTGCCAGCGTCTGATGTATGTGAATCTAGTGATTATCTTTTTCAAACAAACAAAACAGTATCAAGTGTTAAAGGAAAACAAAAATTAAGCACAATATACTAATATGAATATCTTGAAATAAATATATTTTGACAGTATCACAATCCACTTATTCATGACAGTTTCTTTTTAATTCTATTTACAAGATACGGCTAGAGAGTAATAGGAATGACTTGGATGAGTACGCATTTACCTTATGACAGTGCTAGTACTCAAAACTTTTCAAAGTTTCTCTTTAACTTATTGCTTCAGAACCAAGTGGAATCCACAGAAGGAAAAGCTTCATTATTTTGGGGTTATCCCATTCTCCAGACCCTCAAATAGGACATCACCACCATTTGATTTAGGAAGCCCAAATGATCTACTCCAATTGCACATAAGAATTCTCTCCACAACTGAGGAGTTAAATACCTGACCTTCTACTTAAATACAACACTATCCCTAATAAGGCAGCCCATTACATCTTCAGATGCTCTTGCTAAAAAACATTTCATGTTGAGCTGAAACCTGTTTCCTTATGATTTCTCTTACACACACACACATGTGCACGTGCAGGTACACACATCTACACACAGTGTTCCATTAGAGACTCAGCTTAAGTCTATGATCCAAAGAAATCAATTATTAATGTTAAGAATCTTCATGCTATGTTACTTTCAGGACTTAAGGCAGTGGAGTTCAGATCAGGTAGTATAATATACACAGTACATCCTTATAGAAACAGAATCTTAGCATCTCTAAGCTGGGGGAGCCTCTGAGGTTATTCTAGCTCAAACACTACCTGAAACATAAATCCTACCTATAATATGTCATACAAGCAATCATTTAGCACCCATGTGAAGATCTTGTAAAACAACTCTTTGGGCCTAGAAATGATCCAATCCATTGTTGGACAGCTCCTGATTGTCACCAATTTCTTCCTTTACAATGAGGTTAAATCTGCTTCCTTCTAAGTCCCACCTATTGTTCCCAATTGGATCCTCAAAATACAGCAAATCTAACCTCTTTCCCATGTGATAGGTCAAGTATATTAAGACAACAATCATAAAGTCTTTTCTTCCCTAGGAAGTGAAATTAAAACCAACAGGGTTAGAGGAAGAAGACGGCAGCTTCACACTTTTTGCATTAGTGATGGTATTGAGGTTAAAAAAAAACTAAAAAACAGAACATTCAAATTTTGTAAACAACATTGCTTTAAAGGCAGGAGATCTAAATCAGTACTTCTTAAACTGTGAGTCATATGTGACCCACAGTTTAAGAAGCCCTGATAGGGTCATGAGGAGGAAAAGTTTAAAAGATCCTGGCCTAAATGTTTGTTGAATTTTGAACTGAAGAGAAGAGAAATAAAATTTATCAAGACCATGAAATGAAGTAGTTCCAACTAGGAGAAATTGCTTTAAGAGTTATGTCTTATACATGTTCAATACCCAAGTATTCATTCACTAAGCACATTCGATGGGCCTAAGACGATGCTAAACTGAATGAGGAAATACAAAGAAATTGGAGACAAATGTCCTTAGGGAACTCAAAGATAATCTCCACCAGAAAAATTTCAGAAGACTGAGGCTAGGTCTCTAGGTAAAGAAGAGAGTAAAGAACCATAGGCAAGAATCCCATATGAGCATGGACATGAAGAAAATAAAGATCTAAACAGAACAAGTAATTTAAGCTGGAGTAGAGCAAAAAAAGAGAATAAGTTCTGATAGGCAGGATGAGGTCAAATTACAGAGGGCCCTAAATTTAAGACTTTATGCGACAGACAAAAGTCACTGCATGCTTCTGGATAGACCAACAGCCACTGGCGATAGGTAGTATTTAAGAAAATATAGACTGGGAAAGAAGAAAGGATGACTGGAGAGAAGACTAGAATCTGGGAAACCACCTAGGAGGCTATTACAAGTCACACTTATAGTTGAGAACTGATCCAATCTCAATTCTGGAGAACAACTTGGAATTATGCCTAAAAGACTACAAAAAACCGTGCATACTCTTTGACTCAGCAATATCACCACTAACTAAATCTGTATCGGAAAGAGATGAAAGAAAAAAGACATATGTATAAAAATATTTACAGCAGCTCTCTTTGTGATGGCAAAGAATTAGAAATTGAGAGGATCCCGTCAATAGGGAAATGGCTGATTAAGTTGTGGTATATAATGATGATGGAATACTACTGTGTTATAAGAAATGACAAGCAAGATGGTTTCAGAAAATCCTGTGAAGCTCCTCCTCCTCTTCCTCTTCCACCACCTCCTCCTCCTCCTTTTCTTCTCCTCCTCTTCCTCACCATCATCTTCCTCCTCCTCCCCCCCCACCCCGTTCCCTTGGATGGGACCATCCTGGTGCCTCTTTTGTGAAGCGGCGGCTGAGGAGACCGCAGGACTCGCCATGGCTGACGAAAAGTCGAAGGAAGGAGTCAAGACTGAAAACAACGACCACATTAATTTGAAGGTGGCAGGGCAAGATGGTTCAGTGGTGCAATTTAAGATTAAGAGGCACACACCACTTAGTAAACTAATGAAAGCCTATTGTGAACAACAGGGTTTGTCAATGAGGCAGATCAGATTCCGATTTGATGGGCAACCAATCAATGAAACAGACACACCTGCACAGTTGGAAATGGAGGATGAAGATACAATTGATGTATTCCAGCAGCAGACAGGAGGCGCTTTCTAAAAAGAATCTACAATTCTTCTCCAGAACTGTGCTCCCAAGGAAAACAATACATGCACAATTAGAAACCAAGATTTG
>CM053624.1:221398531-221460869 GCA_028646595.1 Phalanger gymnotis
GTTTTGGTCTTCTTTGTCACCAAAGAAATATTCCAAAGTCTGAGACTGAATCTGAGTGCGTTTTTGCTGCCTGGCCATATTCCCAGCCAACTTACTTGACTCTTGAGTTTTTCAGCAGGGTATGACTGCTTGTAGAGAGTAAAGAGTACTTTGTTCCAACTTTGAGAGGATGCGCCGTTAATTGCAGAGCTATTTCTATACAGCCAGCTCTGCCACACCAGCACCCCTCCTTCCTCAGGAACTGCCAACCTGGACCTGACAAAAATCTTAAGCAGGCTCTACACTCCTGCTCTGATCCCCCACTTAATTCTTCTTACTAGGTGGGCCTGGGGCCAGAAGCAACTGGCTCTAGTTCTGTAGCTGCACCACCCCCTGCTGCCTCCAGGGTGATGGCCAAACTGCAAACTCTTTTCACTCTGTCCCCTGCAGCTTTTCCCACTAACCTTCTCTGTTGTCTTTGGTGTTTGTGGGTTGAGAAGTCTGGTAACTGCCACAGCTCACTGATTCAGAGCACTAGGGCTTGTTCCACCTGGCACCTGGTCTGGTTGGTCCTGACTCTGCCAGTGCTGGGCTCCACTCCCCTCCATTCCTTGTGCGATAGACCTCATCCATTGACCATCCAAGCTGCCCTGGGCTGGATCCCTGCTTCCCTCTGCTATTTTGTGGGTTCTGCAGTTCTAGAATTTGTTCAGAGCCATTTTTATAGGTTTTTGGAGGGACCTGTCAGGGAGCTCACGCAAGTCTCTGCTTTCCAGCCGCCATCTTGGCCCTGCCCTTTAACAGAGTCTCAATAAGATCTTAAATTAGGACTTTTGCACAAGAAAATTGTATAAGATAGTGGTACAGGAGGTGAAATTATATCTCCTTTGTATTGTATCTGTCTGATGATTTTAAAAGGAAGATGAGTTCAATTTATGATTGGACTTTCATATTTTAAAGGATTCTTATACCAGGTACAAAATTTAGGTAAGGATAGAAACAGCAGATGATATATAAACTGAAATACTCTGAAGTTTCAAAAAAAAAAGGAGAGGCCAAATTTAAGTGATTGTACTAAGTTATATTAAGAAAGAATTATCTGAGAATTTCTAGATCTGAACCAAAGAAGTAGAACTCTCTTTTGCTATCTAGGGACCAGATAACTACAATCAGGCATCTGGAAAAAAAAAAGTGCTGCTTTAAATGGTCATTGGGAATATATAACTGTGATTTAAAGTTACTTTGTATGCAAATTGTGCAATTAATTGCTGGAATTAAATCAGAAACATTTCAAGCTTTGTTAAGAATGGCTTGTGGGTTATTTTGTAAATGTCATCAAAGAGACACAGCAAGACTAAAGTTTATGATGTTAGTCAATGTTGTTAATAAGGATTGCATTACTTTGTATGGTTCATGTTCAAGTTTTCTTGGTTATCTAATATCTAAATGTGACATGCAAATTTCCCCCTCTCAATACCAGTCTATTGTGAACCATCTAAGTGGTTTGGTCTGTACCTGACTCAATGTAATTTTCTTGTATTTGTTTGAACTCAGTTCTATGTGGCTGGGATACTGAACCATTTATTTCACTGTTTGAACTTAGCCCTGCATGGCTGGGACCTACGTTGTGCTGTTTTTCTCTCAATTATCAAATCATATGTGTTCTGGGAGCTCCTGTCAGATCTGACTACTCCTATAGCTGCCAACGTGTGGATATGGACTCCTTGATCCTTCTGTCACATCTGAGGACTGCCCCTGCTCCCAAGTGGACATCTGAGCCCATAGGAGACCTTGCCCTCCAGTTTCAAAGAGCCTGAAGTGGACAGCATCAGACGAAGGCAGCCCCTTCCAAGAGTGTGGACCAGAACCTGAACAAAGAACTGCTCTTTCTCTTTCTGAGTCCCTTGCATTCCCAAGACTATTTGCCTATGTCTTTGGTATCTTTAGCCATTATGCTCTCTACCCTGATCCCCCTTGCAACTTGCTCCCTCTGCTTGTTTACAATTAGTTTACAATTACTGCCCATCTCTGGGGATGTCCAACCACAGGAAGGAAAAACCTGAATCCACCTAGATAAGGATTTTCAGAACTTCACGCCTGAGGAAGATAGAGGTTTTTCCATACCTTAATTGGTCTTCAGGTGAAACTTCCAGTTTACCTTTGACCAAAAGGAGGAAATGTGAAAAATATTATACTATTTTACATCATTTTAAATTTCAACCAGACCCAGAGCCTGAATTAATGAGTAACTGGAAGAAGATCCAGGACCTCGGCTTCTTTGTTCTCTAGAGTTTGCTCAGGAAACACCCTTACCACTGTCAACAAGGCCAGATCAGACTGACCTAAGGACATTCTTTCCCCTGTTAGCCATTAAGAAGACCACCTCACCTAATATTTATGGGTATGTACTTTAACTGACCTTTGTCAACACGCTTGTCTTTATAAACCTATTCCATTAAGGAAAATCCTCTTCTTGTATCATGGTTAAACATACATGGAGGTCATAAAAGTGAGGTAACACAGGCTTGCTGGGTCTGCTAAAATAACACATAAGTTTTCTCATTCCTTTTTTCAGGCAGCCAGAGCTTGTGCTCTGACTCCTTGTAAGTACAAGTAAGCTAGCTTAGCTATGCTTTAAGGGAAAATAATAAACAACATGGATTTTGCTATCACCTAGCTTGTTTGCCTTCTTCAACCAAACTTTCAGGTTTAACACTACTAAGGCAGATTAACTAAATTGCTCTTCCTCATAATGGCAGTTAAAGTATTTCCTTTTATCGCCTTTATCTTGGGGAGATATCAAAGTCTTCAGTCACAAAGAACTACCTAATTTAGGATTCAGATACCCTGAGTTACTTCCAGGATCCTCGCAGCAAATGAATTTAAGAGAGAATAAAAAGTTACTGCTGCTGTTTGTCCTTTGTTCTCAAAGAGGACCATGACATCAGGAGGAGAGGGTATGACATGCAAGTAAATTGGATTTAAGTTAGGAAGGGCTGTGGAAAGTCACCAGCCTCACTTTGTCCTCCAGAGCCATCTGGGTCCAGTGCCCAGATATGGGTCAGGACAACTGGAGATGGTCCAGGATGCAGTGGGCAACCTTGGCCTTTTCAAGCTAATGTCTTTTAACAGTTTGACTGAGGCAGCACCTCAGTGCTTAAAGCTTTATAAAAAGTGAAGCAAAGAATGGCCTCTTAAAAAAAAAATAGATCTGGGAGGGGAAAACTGTCAGGGTTTCTGGCCAAAACAGAAACAAATGTTATTTACATTCATTCTGAGCCAATAAGGGCTCAAACAGTGACCAAGTAGGGCTAGGTCCGGGACCAGAGTGTTTTAGGGTTGAGGATGGTCTTTAAGAGAAACAAACAAAAAAGTTTCACAGATTAAAATTTACATTCCCTTTGCCAAGGAGACAAGGTGGAATTTTCCTTTGCCTCGCTTTATCTCTGTCTTTATTGTGCATATCTGTGAGCAGCAAAGCCTGATTGCTCTGGGGCCATATTTTGGCTAATGCAAAAACCTAAGTCTTTCTACAAGTCCATCATGGAAATAAGCTTATTTCTCCTGCTTCCCTTTGATATCCTTATATTATTCCTGAGATGGCTGCGTGGTGGCTGATGTTCATCAGTCCATTGCTTCTCTTGCAGCCTTTCATTAGTGGGCCTTGATTTATAACTTTATTTCCTTGCTTAAGATAGTTTGATGTTCTTTGTTACCCTTCTAACTCCTGACCCATTTTCTCCTTTCCACTTTCAATTGTTCCTCCCATTTAAACATCTGCCAACATTGTAGGTGACTTATACTTAAAGTCTGCCAGAGTAACTGGCCTTCATTGTTTTCCTTTTAATTACTTAAATTGTAAAGGCTTTATTGTCTCTCAAACTAAAACACAGTCTCCTTTTCACAATGACAAAGATTTATAGCATTCCACGTATAAACTGTTTCCAGGCAAATTGTAATTCTCTTTTTTTTTTTTTCTATCTGAAACTTTGATCTCCACCATACGTGCATTATTGCTCCAGTTTATAACATGGATGTTAGCCATTCACTAAGTCCCCAGGCTATTCCTAAATCCATATAATAATTAGCTTCCAAAGGATGGGCAATCAGCCAATTACTACTCTACTAACTATGCCAAGATGGCACTCCCAGACCCTTCTGTCCATTGTGGCCAAGTCACAGAGTAATGTTAACATATACCAGATTGATTAGGTACTTTACTGAGCCTGCATGGTTACAGCTAAAAGTGTAACAAACATTGTGCAAACATAGTTTAAGCCCGGCCTCCCTCAGGTCACAGCCCATTACATTCATGTAGTACCTCCTGATGCATCTCTTTAATGCTTTTCTCTATTCTTCCCCAATCTTAACCCAACCACTAATCCCAAATATGTTGCTTTTCTTGTTATTTACATTTATTTTCATATCGTTAGCTTTTATTAGCATAAAATTGCTCATGATAATCAGAGTCCATTCTCCGTTAATCTCTTCTTTACATGTTATCTTTTTCTGTGGTCTCTGTTGCTTATCCCTGTTTAATCAAGAACACTCCATTTCCCTCTCATATCTTGAGATATCACACTTGTATGATGGGAGACTGGCAAATGAGGGGCTCAGTCCTGGGAGCCTAGACATTAGGTGAGACTACTTCTGAGAGCTCTTGGTAATACGGAAGGGAGTGGCCCTGCTCTCCATTCCAGAGCAACTTATTTTGTTACCTGTGCACTATGGGATTAAAAACAAACAGATGTTTGACTGGCTGCTGAGCCAGAACGGGGTGTGCATTCAAAAAGTACTTACCGGCCAAAGCAAGCCTCTCTCCCACTTTCCTGCCTAACTGCTTCTGGTTGAACAGGTAAGGACTGCTATTAGCCTCTGAGTGCTGAGAGAGAGCTGGCTAGCACCAATGGTCTATTGTCTCCACCTAGCTTAACATCCAGAAGCAGAAGGAAAGGAAAGAAGAAAAGAAAATTTGGAAAAACAGTTTGTACATGTTTCATTTGTTGTGCAACAGAATTAAAGTCGTAGTGATTACATTATTTTCCAAAACACACAAAATGCAAGTTATAACAGATCAGTGGTCATGTCCACAAGGTGTTGACAGGTGAGCACATCTTTCTCATTGTTGGGAAGTCCAGCTTGCATCGGCAGGAATATGTACATGTAATGCCTTGTTTACAATACAATACCATATGGTTACTTGATGCAATATTGCATCATCAAAATTTCAATGCAGGAAAAAGCCCACAAATTTACAATAAATTATAAAATTTAAGATATGTCATTTAAAAAATTTATATTTTTTTTGAAATGATGCAATTTAAAGAAAAAAACCATTAAAGGGTTAAAGAAAGTAGATTTCCAGGGGGTGCTGAGTAATTTTTTTTCTTTTGAAAAGAGGGCAGTAGGCCAAATAAGTTTGGGAACCTCTATTGCCTGCGTTAGTCTGCCCTTTCTTCTGTCAGTTCTCCACTCCCCCCAACTACCACCCTTTGCTTAATCGCTTCCCTTCCTACTTTCCTGTTAGATAAGGTAGATTTCTGTATTCAACTGATCGTGTATATGATTCCCTCTTTGAGCCAATTCTGATGACAGTAAGGTTCAAGCAGTGCCCATTGCCCACACTCCCATTTTCTCCTCCAATGGAATAGATTTTTCTTGCTTCTTCATGTGAAATAGTTTAGCCCATTCTATATCTCCCTTCCTTCTGTACCCAGTATACTCCTCTTTCTCATCCTTTAATTATTTTTTATGTCATTGTAATGGTAATTTAAATTTGAAGATCTTTCCCACCCATGAATAGGCCTTATGACCTGCTTATGTCACAGGAAGCCTAAGTCACATGTGGTGGAAGGAGCTTGCTGAAGGAGAGGAACTGTCAAGAGTGGAGCAGGAAAGGCTCAGATCAGTTAGAGCTGAGGGAGAGAGCAGATGTGTGCTAGCTGTACTGTGTTTGTTGGTAGCAAAGGCCCCAGCAGGGGACGGGAATGGTTTTGAGATGGAGTTGTTCTCTGCTGTGATAAAATGTATTTATTTCTTTGCTGCTATGATGGATTGGATCTGGTTTTGGGATCTGGTTCTCTGGTGTCTGAATAAGTGGTTTACTTCTTCTATCTTCCGTATGGAGAGTCTCATATTTTGTGATACAAAATACATAGGCACATTTACCATTATCGTCTATATTGTGATTATTGCCTTGCTAATAGTCATTCCCTCAAATTCACCTTATAGCCATACTCTCTATTATATTCCTTCTAACTATACTATTACTGATACAATTCTTAAGAATTACAAGTATCACCTTCCCATGTAGGTATGTAAACAGTTCAGCACCATTAAATCCCCTATGTTTTCTTTTCCCTTTTTAGGCTTCTCTTGGGTCTTGATATTGAAGTTCAAATTTTTGGTTTAATTCTGGTCTTCTGTTTATGAAACCTTGAAATCCTTCTATTTCATTGAATGACCTTTTTTCCCTTGAAGTATTATGCTTAATTTCACCTGGTAGGTGATTTTTGGCTTTAGTCCTAGTTCCTTTGCCTTCTGGATATCATTTTCTATGACCTCCAATACTTTAATTTTGTCCTGTGTAATCCTGATTGTGGCTCCCCAATATTTGAATTGTTTCTTTCTGGCCTCTTACAGTATTTTTTCCTTGAGTTGGTAGTTCTGTAATTTGGCTATAATGTTCCTTGGGGCTTTTACTTGGGGATCTCTTTCCTGAAGTAATCAATGAATTCTTTCAATGCCTATTTTGTCCTCTGCTTCCAGGATATCAGAGCAGTTTTCCTTGAAAATTTCGTCAAAGATGCTGTCCAGGTCCTCCTTTTGATTATGGCTTTCAGGTCGTCCAATGATTCTGACATTGTCCCTCCTGGATCTATTTTCTAGGCCAGTTGTTTTTCCAGTGAGATATTTTATATTTTCTTCTAGTTTTTCATTCTTTTGAATGTGTTTGATTGTTTCTTGACGTCTCATAGAGTCATTAGCTTCTACTTGCCTAATTCTAATTTTTAAGGAGTTGTTTTCCCCGTTAGCTTTTGTACTTCCTTTTCCATTCGGCCAATTTTTTGATCTTTTGAGACCCTGACTCTTATCCAGATTCTTATCCAGAAGCAAAACAGGAGCCTTGCCCTCCATTATGACTGTGAGTCATGAGGTCTCTTCAGGCCAAAGGAAAAAGAATTGACTCTCACCACTTCAGTTCTTTCCCCTCATTACAGGCTCAATCACAGGGGAGAACTCTAAGTGTGGAGGGTTGCACTGTTCATCCTACATCAGATAAAATATCATTAGAGGAAATTTCCATTACTGATGTACTGTCAAATGGATCAGAGAAAATGAATTTGTAACTATGGCTATAATACCTTCCCTACATCAAATAATACTGGGCAACAGTCATAAAACAGTTAATCTATATAAAGTACTCATATTAAAAGGGGAAGCTCGTGACTATGAAAGGAGGCACATATGTGTGTGAATGCATGTGTGTGCATGCATGTATATATGTGTGTGCCTGTGTGTGCATACATGTGTGTGTAGTGGGTAGTGTGAAAGAGAAATAGAAGGATTGGCTGCTAGTAACCAAGTTAGATGGAATTGGAAGGGAAAGGAACACTCGGGGATCTGGAGTTTGTCATTACTCTTTCACTATGAAGATGACTATAGCTCCCGGCTAGTGGGATAGTGGTAGAAAGACCACTAGACCGTGATCTATGAAACCAGGTACTCAAGTCCCAGTTCTCTCACTAATCAGCTTTGTGAACTTGGTTAAGTGACTGAATCTGTTGCATCAATTTTAAAATGAGGTTATATTAGCAGATATGTAAGCTTCCTTCAGGCTCTGTTACTCCAAGATTCTAGTCTCCTTTCAGATTCTCTCTTCTTCTACAAACAAAATTTTATCTATTATCTTGTTCTTAATAGTAATCATTCCAAACTTTCTCCTCTTTCTTAACACTTCCAGTCACTCCCTATATTCCAACACTTAGAACAGATTACTGAACCTTCTACTTCACTGAGGTGACGTCATCTGATGAAAAAGCCCTTAACCTCCTAAAAGGCCTCAGCATCATCCCCCAGACAGTCTTTCTTTTCTCCCTGATTCTTCTCCTTCACACCTCTTTCAAGGACTCTGCTCTAGCAGTCATCCACTAGCTTTCATTATTTTTCAGTCTCTTACTCTAAGATGACACCTTCCAATCTGCCCACAAATATATGTAGGCTTACCCCAATCCAAAAAATTATATATTCTTTACCCTCCTATGCAACTGTATTAGTTTTTTCCTAGTTTCTTTTTTTAACTTCTTGGCTGAGTTAGCTTCTGGATACAGAACATCTCCATTTACAAAGTATTGAAACGGGCCTTTTTTGGCTTGTCATACATAATTCTGAGCTACCAGTGCTATAAAGAGATTGAAATTCACATTTAAGGGCATAAAGACAATTACAGACTATCAAATCTGTTTTCAAAATACCCCACCCCCATTAATTCTAAACTTTATGACCTTTCTTAAAAGTAGCAGTGAATAGTACATGTTATGGATTTCTCTTCTTTTTTTTCATATTAAATTTTCAGTTAAGAGAGAATGGTGGCAATGGCCATCCTGCTCTCTAGAAAAATCAGCTAATAAACATTTTTCAGTAGTCCCTCACTCTCTAAGATTATCACTAATAGAGACTGGCTTCTTTCATTTTGTCAGTATGAGGTCACTCTCTCCTAAGGAAGAACCTAGGCAGAAATATTAGTCAAAATATATACGTGCATGATCCTTTTATGATTCAATAATGGTGATATAGATAAGTAGATATGTATACATACATATATGTGCACAAATACATATATATGTATATGTACTTTTATATGTGTAATTTTACTTCTGATTAAAAGGTAGGTGTCTTCAACATCTCACACTGTATACCAAGATAAGGTCAAAATGGTTTCATGATATAGACATAAAGGGTGATACCATAAACAAATTAGGAGAGCAAGGAATAGCTTATTTGTCAGATCTATGGGTAAGGAAAGAATTTATGGCCAAATAAGAGATAGAGAACGTCACAGGATATAAAATGGATGATTTTTGATTACATAAGATTTGCCCAAACAAAACCAATGTAGCCAAAATGAGAAGGAAAGCAGAAAACCAGGGAAGAAATTGTACAGCAAGTTTCTCTGATGAAGGCCTCATTTCTCAAATATATAGAGAACTGAATTAAATTAATAAGAATACAAGTCATTTCCCAATTGATAAATGGTCAAAGGGCATGAACAAGCAGTTTTCAGAAGAAGAAATCAAAGCTATCATATGACTGTAGTCAAGTGAAAAAATATTCTAAATCACTATTTATCATAGAAATACAAATTAAAACAACTCTGAGGTACCATTTCATACCTGTCTAATTGGCTAATATGACAGAAAAGGAAAATGACAAATATTGAAGGGAATGTGGGAAAATTGGGACACTAATGCACTGATGCTGGAGTTGTGAACTAATTCAACTACTCTGGAGAGCAATTTGGAACTATGCCCAAAAGGTAATAAAGCTGTACATACCCTTTGACCCAGCAATATCACTTCTAGGTCTGTATCCCAAAAAGATTATAAAAAAGACAAAAGGACCCACATGTACAAAAATATTTATAGCAGTTCTTCTTGTGGTGGCAAAGAATTGGAAACCGAGGGGATGCCCATTGAGGGGAATGGCTGAGCAAGTTATGGTATACGATTGTGATGGAATCCTATTGTGTTAAAAGAAATGACAAACAGGATGCTTTCAGAAAACCCTGGAAAGACTTACCTGGACTGATACAAAGTGAAGCAAGCAGAACTAGGAGAACATTATACATAGTGACAGCAACATTGTACAATGATCAAATGTGAATGACTTAGCTATTCTCAGCTGTACAATGATACAAAACAATTCCAAGGGACTTCTGATAAAAGATGTTATCTACCTCCAGAGAAAGAACTGATGGATTCTGAATGCAGATCAATACCTACTTTTTCTTACTTCATTTTTCTTGGGTTTTTTTTGGTTTGTGTTTTCTTTCACAGCATAACTAATACAGAAATATATTTTACATGACTGTGCAGGTATAACCTATATCTAATTGCTTGCCTTTGTAATAAGGACAGAGGGGAGGGAAAGAGAGAATTTGGAATTCAAAATTGTAAAAAATGAATGTTAAAAACTTTTTACATGTAATTAGAAAAAAGAAAATATTTGAGAAAATTTTAAATTTAAATTTAAAAAAAGAGGTAGGTGTCTTTTTCCCCTTGAGCAATACAAAAATTAGCCGTGCCTAGTGAGACAGATAAAATCCTTTTGCTTACTTCAGGAAAGAGAAAAAGGAATGACACATTTTAAAGTGCCTACCATATGCCAGGCACTACGCTAAGTATTTTACAAATACTATTTCAATTGATCTTTACAACCACCCTGGGAGGTAGGTGCTATTATTATCATCTCCATTTTACAGTTGAGGAAACTGAGGCAGAAAGGGTTTAAGTGATTTGCCCAGAGTCACAAAGCTAGTGTCAGAGCCTGGATTTGTCTTGTTCAAGAAATCTCGCTTTACTCTCTGTTAATCTAGTTTAATTCCAAAGCATAAGGAAAGCAAAGTGATGACTTCTTGCTTCGAGATATGTTTTCCTAGCAATTACTAAAAGTAGATAAATTTCCTACTAAGTCATGTAGTAATGAATTTCCTATACCCTTCTTTGTATATATTTTATGCTTTTTTGTCATCCTGGTGAATATCAGGCCACTGGACCCAGATGGCTCTGGAGGAGAAAGGTGAGGATGGTGACCTTGCACAGCCCTCCCTCACTCAAATCAAAGTCAAGTGCAAGTCATGGCATCATTTCCCCGATGTCATGGCCCTCTTCGAAAACAAAGAACAAACACAACAACAATATTTTATGCTTTTCTAGTTGTATTATTTTAGTCAAAAAAACCTCATATTGGAATTCATACCCACATACATGCATATATTTCTTTACACTGTCTTTTGGCTTAAAATGACCCTGTGGCTCCCTATTCAACATTGATTTTGAATTCTGAAAGCTGATCCAAGTGTCTGGTTAAACCCTTTATTTGACAAAAGGTGTCGGTTTATATAAATAAATACTTATCTGAGCTGTGCCCTTTTTCATCCTAGTCCTGGGAACCCAGAAATTCCCCTTCCCAGATTCAGGTCCAAGTACTACTAATTTTACCATCGAACCTCATAAACTCTACATACTGAAGACCAGTGATATTATATGCAAACAGAAACAGGACCATTAACTATACATAAGGACCCCTGCAGGCCACATATTGACTTATGATACTAATATTACTAGATACTTATAACTAGATATATAACTAGATACTAATATAAACTAGATACTAATATTATCTAATATTATATTACTAATATAACTAGACACTAATATTATCTATATTCCATTATATCTTTATTTATTTTGTTAAATATTTCCCAATTACATTTTAATCAGGTTTGGGCAGCACTTGGGAACACAACAGCTGCAATGATGGGCCATGTATTTGACACCTTTGCTGTAGACCTTGGAAGCCAGAAAAATTGATGGGACCCTCAGAGGCCATCTGAGAAACCAATATTCCTTCTTCTACATAAGGGAAGACCAAAGCCCTAACTTTGGGCTGCTGCAAAACTTAAAAGACCTGTGTCCAGTATGCTCTACGTACAAAGACAGAACAGTGGTCCAAATCCAGAGACCTCTCTGATACAACCCAGAACATACCCCAAATTGGAAGTGTTCTCTGGCTCTCAGCAGTTGTTTTCCTACACATTTGAAACCAAAGACCCCCCAAAAACACTCCCAAATTTTATGCCTGATATGTATGCTTCATATGTAGGTTCTTTTTTATTCCTATGGTGGTGTAGCTACTGACTCAGCACTGTTTGTGGAGTTGGTCCAACTTTTCCAGAAAATAATTTGGAAATATTAGTTATCCCTTCCACATTGCAGGGGTTAAGGATGCTGTGCCCTGGTAATCTGAAAAATAATCCACTGAAAATTTTTTGGCCCTCCTTGTGTACCACAGAAGTCTGAATTTTTTCTTTTTCTTTTATGGGGGGTTTACAGTGTCTTATTGTAAAATTTGAGTTTGCTATCATACAATACTATGCATATATTTTATGCATTTCTGAGTTTTTAAACTTTTTCTGTGTAGTCTGCTGGTCTTTGCCTGCCATCTGGAACTTCCTCAAAATTCCCCCAAAATTCCCATTTAATTTCTTATGCTGACCCGTGATATATCAAAACAGAGATGGGGAAAGTAGCAATGTGGAAGGGACAGTTGCACACCTAGAAAATCAGTAACCTGTGACTACTCTTTGACCCAGAGATACTGCTACGTGGTAAATACTAAGACGTAAAAAATACGTAAAACTCCAGTGACTCTTTATCAACTCCAGGGTCAAATACAAAATCCTCTACTTGGCATTCAAAGCCCTTCATATCCTGCCCCTCCCCCACACAGCTTTCCAGTCTCCTTACACCTCACGCCCTTCATGTATTCTGTAATTCAGGGACACTGGCCTCCTTGCTATTCCTCAAACAAAACAGCATCCTTAACCCCTGCAATGTGGAAGGGATAACATTACTTCCAAATTACTTTCTGGAATAGTTGGACCAACTCCACAAACAGTGCTGAGTCAGTAGCTACACCACCATAGGAATAAAAAAGAACATATATATGAAGCATACATATTAGGCATAAAATTTGGGAGTGTTTTTGGGGGGTCTTTGGTTTCAAACGTGTAGGAAAACAACTGCTGGCTATCCCCCACAAATATAATGTTGTCCCTCCTCATCTCTGCCCCTTGGCTTCCCTGGCTTCCTTCATGTCCTGGCTAAAATCACCTTCTACAGGAAGCTTTCCCCAAGCACCATTAATTCTAGTCCTTTCCCATTGTTCACTGCTTCCTATTTATCCTGTATATAAGCTCATTTGTACGTAGTAATTTATATGTTGTCTCTCCCATTAGATGGTGAGTTCCTGGAGAGCAGGAATCACCTTTTAGTTTTCTTTGTATCCCTTGTGTTCAGCATAGTGCCTGGCATATAGTAGGCAATTAATATATATTATTGACTCATATGCACAAAAATATTCATAGCACTACTTTTTGTAGTGGCAAAGAAATGGAAACAAAGTGAATGCTCACCAATTGGGAAATAGCCAAATAATGGTATGTGAATGTCATAGAATATTACAAAGAAATGGATAGTTTCAGTGCAACTTGGGAAAATTTAAGAACTTATACAATGTGAAATGAATAGAAGCAGGAAAATAATTTCTACAATGTCTACAATAACGTAAAGGAAAACAACTTTGAAAGACTTAATGATTCTGATCAATGCAATTATGACTCCAAAAGATTGATGAAGAAAAATGTGTTTCCTACCTCTTAGCAAAGAGCCGATGAACTAAAGGTGCAGAATGAGCCACTTTTGGACATGACCAAGGTAAGAATCTGCTTTGCTTGACTATATTTAGTACAAGGGAGAGATAACATCATTTCAACTTACTATACATTTTTTTAAGAGCTATACATAACAGAGATTAGGGCAGTTAGGTGACACAGTGGACAGAGTGCCAGGCCAGGGGTCAAGGAGCCTCACCTTCCTGAGTTCAAATCCAGCCCCAGGCACTTCCTAGCTGTGTGACCATGAGCAAGTCACTTAGGCTGTTTTCCTCAGTTTCTTTATCTGTAAAATGAGCTGGAAAAGGAAATGGCAAACCACTTTAGTATCTTTGCCAAGAAAATCCCAAATGGGGTCACAAAGAGTCAGACACGACTGAAAAACAAATGACTGAAAGAGAGATTCACATGTTCATATAGATCCACATTTCTCTGTCTTCGTGTAATGAAATATTCATGTTTATTGAGCTCATAATAAAAAAGGAAGGAGCAGTTAGGTGGCAACCAGATAGAGCACCAGGCCTTGAATCAGGAAGACGAGTTCAAATGTGACCTTAGTACTTTCTAGCAGTATGACTCTGGGCAAGTCACTTAACCCTGTTTGCTTCAGTTTCCTCATCTGCACAGGAGAAGGAAATGGCAAACCACTCTAGCATCTCTGCCAAGAAAATTCCAAATGGGGTCACAAAGAGTTGGACCATTTTATAGTTGAAGAAACTGAGGCAGAAATAGGTTAAGTGATTTGTCCAGGGTCACAAAGCTAGTAATTCTAAAATTCCAAGATATAACAAATTGTCAAACTACAAATGCAAAACGTATTCCAAATAGCAACAAATGTTAAAATGTCCTATATTCTCGAATTTACAATACTTCAAAGAAATAGTAGAATAAACTGCGAGTCCTAAGGACTTCATTATGCTGTCTCTACTAAATAATTTCCTGTTCTTAACTCATACGGATTAATAAGTAGCCTTAGCTCTTTGCCGAAACATCATCCTGAGGATCGAGAGTTAATGAAGTGTTTCCTTATAGTTGAGGCCACGAGGAAGGAACTTCGAACTATTTTTCTCACAGCTATGTCTCGACCCCAGGCTACAGCTGAGTGAGATTTAAAGGAGGAAAAAAAATGTCAACAAATGGGTTAAAATTAAATGTGCTATTTTCCCCTAGCAACACCTTTGATAAGATTTTATAGAGATGTTAATGTTTAACTGTTTCAGCAAATGATTCTATTTTTGTTTTTATAAAGGAAATTTCTTGAGAAAGCTTATTAATTTTCCTTAAGCTAACCATGACTATGAGAAGCCTGGCTATTAATACTAGGCTCAAAAATCTACAGCTGACTCTTTGTGAACCTGTCAATGATGTCCATGAGGTTTTCTTGACAAAGATACTGGAGTGGTTTGCCATTTCCTACTCCAGTGGATTACGGCAAACAGACTGACTCACCCAGGGTCACACAGCTAGTAAGTGTCTGAGGCCAAATTTGAACTCAACTATTCCTGACTCCAGGCCCAGTATTCTATCCACCAAGTCACCTAGCTGCCTCCAATGCTGGTGGTACCATATCCTAATTACAAATCAGGTACCTAATAGGAAATGTAATTTCTTGAATGATTGGCTTACAAATATAAGCATATAAAATGAAATAACCTAACATTCTTTAATAAAGACCTGGATCCAAAAGAGACAAATATAATTGTCACCCATGTAAATAAATATTTATGTAATCAAATGTTTTTGTAACTTCACTAAAAAGTGAACTGTGGTTAAATACACAGCCATCCAATATTAACATATCTTGATATTTTAAAAACTTTATAATTTCTTCATTTGGGTACTCCCCTATTGAAGATAATGTGCTTTCTAAAAAAAATAAGTACATGAATACATGAATTAATTTAGTAGTTTTTAAAAAATATATAATCTGGTTCTTTAGTATGAAATCTATTCCAAAAGCCAGGTGGTAGTAGTTAATATTTGCTAGTTCAAGTAATTATCATTCAGAAGGACACTGTTGCTTTAGAACTGAATTATCAGATATGGTAGTCTGTGTTTCCCTCCAAAAACATGCATGAACATATTACTCAAGCTATTCTGACATTTGCACAGCTGACATTCATAGGAACCAGATAACTATTCTTCTGAATGATATTCAATGACATATTCAGTTTCTATAATGAAGACATGAAAGTTATCAGAAAGTAAACCTTATATTAAATGACCTATCTGTATCTATAACTGAATTTTTTTTAAATGACTCTCCTTATGGGCTGGGGCTGGTGGGGGGGAGGGGAAGAATGATGGGAACCAATGCTAGAACCATATTTCAGCTTGCAGGAGGGTAGGCCAGATCATTGCCTGGAAAGCAGACAAAGCAAACAGTGTTACAGGAGTGTAGCACCATATAGCAAGAACCAAGGATTAAGGAATACACTAGTGTACAAAGGAGGAAAAGGGAGCAGAACCTGCTATTTCTCATAGTTAGGGAGTGTGAAAAGAGTACATACTTCTCCCTCTATACTATTTCCCTTGGTAATCTCCTAGCTCCCTTGGGTTTAATTACCATCTCTATGCTGATGATTCTCAAATCTACCTTTCTTGCTCCAATGTCTCTGCTGACCGCCAACCTAGCATCTCTAATGGCCTTTCAGACATGTCCAACTGGATGTCCAGTAGACATCTTAAACTCAGTATGTCCAAAACACAACTCATTATCTGTCCCTCTAAATGCCTCCCCTCCACCACCTTCCCTATTACTGTAGAGGTCAACATCATCCTCCCTGTCCCTCAGGCTGACAAACTAGGAATCATCCTGGATTCTTCACTTCCCCCCCCACTCCACATCTAATAATCTGATTTGCCAAGGCTTGTCCATTTTACCTTTGTAACATCTCTCATATTCTCCTCTTTTAGCACTGTCACTACTCTAGTGTAAGTTCTTGTCACCTCATGCCTCAGCTACTACAATGGTCTGCTGGTGGGTCTGCCCCGAGTCTCTCCCTACTCCAATCCATCTTCTACTTGTCCACTAAAGTGATTTTCCTAAAACACAGGTCTGATTATGTTACTGCCCTCCACTCAATAAACTCCAGTGACTTTCCATAGTCTCTAGGATCAAATACAGAATGCTCTGATCGGCATTCAAACCCCTTCATAACCTAAAGCAGGGGTGGGGAACCTGTGACCTCGAGGCCACATGTGGCCCTTTAGGTTCTCAAGTGCAGCCCTGCTTGAGGACCTAGAGGGCCAATTGTGGCCTCGAGGTCACAGGTTCCCCACCCCGATCTAGCCCCTCCTACCTTTCCAAATCTTCTTAGACTTTACTACCCACCATGTGTTCTACATTTCAGTGACACCAGCCTCCTGGCCATTTCATGAACAAAATATACCTTTTCTTGGCTCCAGGCATTCTCTCTGGCAGTTCCTCATGCTTGGAATACTTTCGCTCCTCCACTCTCACCACTAACCTCACTGGCTTCCATTAAGTCACAACAAAACCTTCTACAGGAAGCTTTGCTCAACCCCTTCCCTCTATTAATTAGTTCCCATTTATCCTGTATATGGCTTGCTTCGTATGTATTTGTTTGTTTGTCATCTCCCCCATTAGCTTCTCGAGCGCAGAAACTTTTAACTTTATTTTTTGTATCTCCAAAGCTTAGCACAGTGCCTGACTAATAGGAGGCACTAAGTTTACTGATTGATTATGATTCTGCTTTGTGTCCTAACTTTTACTATTATAAATGAACTACTATCTAATCAAAATAATCTAATTTTTAAGAAGAGTTAATTGTAAGGAAAAATGTACTTTGGAGAAACATAAAGAAAACTGATAAAAGTTCATATTCTAGGTCTTTTGGCTTCCAATCTATAATATTGACTAAATAAACACATTTCAGGAAACATGAAGACGGGAAAAATTTCTATGATCCCATTGCCAAAATTAAGGATTAGAAAAGAGCCTTTTTTAGCCTTCTTGAAAGCAAAGGTCATGTTTTATAGATATACTTGACAGCCACTTAAAGTTCTCCAAAAAGGAGTAAATCTAAAGGAAGTAAAAAATGTATCCCTTCATGAAAATTGCTTTTAATCACAAAAATCTTCATTAATCTTTTTATCTTCTAACTGGATTGTGCTTTAGTCTACTGTTTCAAACATATAACTTACAAAATATAAAAGTAAGCTACAACCAATTTAATTTTTCTAACCATATTTCACCAAAAATTACTTTTAGAAAGCATATTTTGGGCAATTTCTTATACAGTTATCATAATGGTCAAATTTTGAAGCTGTTCATATCACAAATTAGAATTAAAACACAATTTAACTTTTTTAAAAACAACAGCAACATCAAAGAAAAACCACAGGGCTAAGTAATAGAAATACTTCAGAAAGCAAAGTTGTATCATTTTTTAAAATAGAAGCCAATAGTAAAGGATTATGATCAATACATTTTTGGGTCAAATGAGTTGAATTTTATTTCCAGACCCCTCCCCCAAAAAAAACTCCTGAGGACAATTTCAATACAATACTTCAAGTATCCATGTGTGGATACTCTTTTCAGTAATGCAGACCCCAATGTCTCTATACCTTAAAATTGTCACCAGATGACCTGCCTTTGGAGGAGGAATCTTTCCTAATTTTTCTTAACCTAACTGAGATAACAGATGTATGGTCTGTTACTGAACCTCTACGCAAAGTCTTTCCAATTTGGTGGTACATTGGCTGGCATAGCATTGGAGAAATCAGGGTTACCTCTACTATACAGGGAGGCACTAGTTTATGACTTTAGTAAAGAATGAGATGGTCATTTAATCTTGTTTGCTTCTGTTTCCTCATTTGTAAAATGAGCTGGAGAAAGAAATGGCAAACCACTCCAGTATCTTTCCCAGGAAAACCCCAAAGGGGGTCACAAAGAATTGGACACAACTGAAACAACTGAACACAACAGTGTACCAGTTTTAACTGGTCTGAACCTGTTTGAACTGGTCTTAGCCCATTTAAACTAACCAGTTTAAAATGGTTTTAGCTGGTTTAAACTGGTCTGAACTGGGTTTTAGCCAGTTTAAACCAGTTTTAGGCTGTTTGAACTGGTCTGACCCAGTTTAAACTGATTTGAACTGCTTTAAACTGGTTTTTGTTGACTCCACCTCACTCAATCAATCATAGGCTTTAGACTAAGAGCAAAAATCATTTGAACTTTAGAATTGTGTTCAGATAGGCTGAGAAAACTTGGCCATGCAGCAGGGATAGTCTATAAATTATCAAGCTAGAGATGTCATTTGAGAAATTGTAGTAAAAGCACAGCATGTTTTTCTAGCAGACTCTTGAGGGAGAAACACTTGGGATGTGGAGTGAGGAAGAAGCGCTTTGGTTTTAGCTTTGGTCACCTCTCCTTCCTTTATGTCACTTTGGCTAAAGGAGGACCTTTTGAGCTTCAAAGCATCTAGAAGATCCTTCTGTCAATGTCCTAGTACAATCCCCATAATAAATGTAAATAGCAATTGTTTCTGATATGGTCAGAATCCCTGAGGGTCTTCCCCTCCCAGGTTTATTTATTTTTTTGACTAGGTAAAGAGGTCACTCATTCATCTCACCACTGGACCCAGATGGCTCTGGGGGAGAAAGTGAGGCTGGTGACTTTGTGCAGCCCTCCTTCATTTAAATCCAATTCACTTTCATGTCGTGACATCACCTCCCTGACATCATGGTGCTCTTCGAGAACAAAGGACAAACAACTACCTCTGTGGGTAGAAACAAAAGCTGCCCCACTGGGGACCCAATTGAAATTAGCCAGTTGGACAACATAGCTTCTTTTCTCTCCTCTCCTCTCCTCTCCTCTCCTCTCCTCTCCTCTCCTCTCCTCTCCTCTGCTCTCCTCTGCTCTCCTGTCTCCTCTTTTCTCTTTCCACATAGGGTGCTATACCCATATCTGCAGGTTCTCTTCCCAAAGGAATATAAGTTTTGATCTCTGAAACTTTTTTTTTCCTAAGGAGCAAGCTTAAACCCAAATCACTTTGATTCTCATTGATTGGTCCTAGGCCAAGCCCCACTTGGGCCTGCTTTGGGCCCAAGAAAGTTTGGGCCCTGATTGCTGCAGAGTAAAGGTAAATAGCAACTGTTTCTATTTTGGTCAGAAACTATGAGGGTCTTCCTCTCCCAGACTGATTTTTTTCTTCCTTTTTTTCTTTGGCCAGACAAAGAGGCCATCCTCTGTCTCATTTCTTACCTACCCTTAATCACTGGACGGGCATTGCCTCAGTCAAAATGAGACCTATTAAAGACCTTAGCTTAAAAAGGCCGAGGTCTCCCACTGCATTCAGGGCCATTTCTAGTCATCCAGATCTATATTCTCACCACTGGACCCAGAAGACTCTGGAGGAGAAAGTGAGGCTGGTGACTTTGCACAGCCCCCCCTTACTTAAATCCGATTTACTTGCATGGCAAGGCACCACCTCTCTGATGTCATGATGCTCCTCTTCCAGAACGAATGACAAACGACGACTACAACAAAAGTACAATCCTCGGATCAGCTGATGTCAGTGTTCACATTGGGAATCAAGGATGGGCTGCACATACATTCACCATGCCTTAGGGTAATGTTCTTAAAGTGTTATCCAGGGACCCCTGGAGATTCCCGAGGACCCTTTCAGGGGGTCCGCAAGGTCAAAACTATTTTCACAATGATAATAAGACATACTAATTTCTAATATAGTCCGTATCAATAGATATACCAAGGGGTGTGCTGGTAGATGTTTAAAAAACAATTTTAAATTTAATCTGCATTCCTAACATTTTTTCTATCAATTAAGTCTAAACAATAAAAACAATAAATCAAACCCTGATTTAAAGCACTTGCCAATTTCTGGGATGTAAATGCTCCTACTGAAAATATAACAATTCCCTCTTTTGATCCAGTTTGAACCAATTCCAGCACACCTTTGGATATAACCCACACAGACAAAAGTTCTTTGGAGAAGGGTCCTCAATGATTTTGACCAAAAACTTTGACAACTACTGATTTAGGGAAACTTTTTGAGCAGCTCACAAATGTGAGTAAAGGACTTCCAGCAACCAGGAGCAACGGATCACCACTTTTTCACAAGCCTGAGCCCACTTTCCCCTGGACTCTGTGTGTACTTGTGGAAGACTATGTCACAGACTTTGGGGGAAATGGTTTATACTAACTGTTATTACTATGCCATCTTAGTAAATACCCCTTTCTAAAAATTACTTAAGACTGGCTGACTAAAGTAATTCTTAACTGATAATCTTGGAGGAGAGCATACTTTGGGGTCTTGAGCCGAAGGCATTAGATAATCACCCCTACCTTTTTGGGTACCTTTGCTGCAGATACAAAGGTGCCCTAAGGGTTGAGTTGCCCTTTTCCTAGTTTATCCTCTAACCTGGAAATGCCCTAAAGTCTCTAGATACAAAGGTGCCCTAAGGAATGAGTTGTTCTCTCCATGGTACCCTAAAGCCTCCTCCCCTTATCTTGAAATACCACCAAACTTCCCCTTACCCCAAAACCATAAAATTTCTTGTCTCCCCCCATCCAGGGTCATAAAATTTCCTATCTCCCTTATCTTGTATCCTTATCTTGTAGGACTTATCTCATCTCTAAATCTCCCACCCCCATAAGAAACCCTAAAATTACCCTACGGGCTGTCTAGCTTTTTGTCTATATAAGTCTGGTTCTTTCCCTACATCAGTACCTTTTATTTAGCTCCTTGCTAAATCTCAGGACCGCTGCTTTTGCACCAATAAAGCTCCCCTTGGCTACAGAGATCTAAGTGAATTCTTTCACATTTGAACCAAGCTCTCCCAACTCCGACCTCGTCACCTTTTGGAGGGTTTTTTAGGTACCCTTAGAAGTATAAGAAGGAAATGTGGCCTTGTTCTGGGAATCACATTGTATCTCCTGCAAAATTTTTATCCAAGGAAGTGTTATGGAAGCAGAAATCTAGTTAGACCCTCTCCTCAGCTGCGTCAGGATTTCTATGAACCTGAACTTCATCCCATTTCCCTTTCCACCCCGTATTGAGCCTGCAATTTGATGGGATGCCGTGGATGAAAGACACTATTCCTTCTCCCTCCAAGTGACTACGAAAAATATACATATGTGTGTGTGTGTGTGTGTGTATAAAATTCCTCAATAAACTCCAAGGGCTCTCTTGCCTTCAGGAGCAAAACGTCCTCTTAGGCATTCAAAGTCCTTGATAACCTAGCCCCCTCCTACCTTTCCAATCTTCTTACACCTTACTTCCCAGTATGCATTCTTTAATCCAGTGACACTGGCCTCCTGGTGGTTCCATGAACAAGACGCTCCATATCCTGGTTTTCTCTGACTGTCCTTCATCCCTAGGAACACTCTCCCTCTTCCACTTTGCCTACTGACCTCCCCGACTTCTTTTAATTCCCAACTAAAATCCTATCTTTTACTGGGAGCCTTCCTCAATCCTTAATTCTAGTGCCTTACCTCTGTTAATTATTTCCTAATTATACTGTATAGCACTTGTTTTGTATATGTGTTTTCACATTGTCTCCCCCATTTAATTGTAAACTTCTTGAAGGCAGGGACTGTCTTTTGCCCTTTTTTGTATCCCTAGCACTTAGCACAGCACCTGACATATAGTAGGTGTTTAATAAATGTTTCTTGATTGAGGTGCCTAGTGTGATTTTTCTCACAACTGATACATTGTAAATTACTGTCTTTGTTTTTTATTATTTGTTAAATTGCTAATAAATTGTATAGCCAGTAACCCTAATGTTTATTTAAGCATAAGAGATTAGGGGATTTGCTGTAGAGATGAACAACATATGGAAGAGGAGGTTTCTCCGGTTTATTTAATAAATATTTTTTGATAAACTGAGGTGAAAGCTTAGAATGAATTGATTAGTGAGAAATGTTGCAATTTTTAGTAATTAGTGAGATAATAGAACATATACCTTAAAAGCCTTGGAACCCACGATGAGAGAATAAATGGGGGTGGGGGTGGGAGAAAGGTAAGGGAATAGGCTTTTATTAAACACCTAGTATTTACTAGGCATTGTGCTAAGAACTTTACAAATATTATCTTTTTTGATCCTTGTGAGATACACATATGTATATATATAGACATACATATACATATACATACACACACATATAGGTGTGTGTATATGTCAGTGCATATACATATATAAATACATACACATGTATATATACATATGTATTCACTGACATACATAAAGTTCGATTTCCACACACTTAGAGTCATAGGACGTCCAACCTTGTGACAACTTGGAGGCTGCTGAGATAAAAGTCTTGACCAAATGGAAGTGGCTCAGAATCTACAAACTAAGGGGCCGTAGGCAAACTGGCTCAAACTGGCCAGGGTTAACTGTCTGGTAACTGAGCATGCTTAATGAACCTCATGCATATTACCCTCCTGCCCTACATAGGATTAGAATCTCATTAAGTGAACATGGGATGTATGACCAGGGTGGGGGAACATATCAAGGACTTACATGGGATGGGCGTATAAGGAAGATTGTAACCCAGAAGGATCAAGACCAATCCTGATCCAGAAGGGAGGAGTTACAGTTACTAACCCTATAAAGCTTGTTCTTGCTTCTGTACTCGACACATTCTCCCTTACTAAGGGGGTGTGTCCGCTTCTTGTGAGAGCTGAAGGGAAAAGTCCTTCAGCCTCTCCAATATAATAAAAAAGACTTGAGAAGCTAACTCTGAAATTGAGTCTGGGGTCTTCTTTATAACAATCCTCACAATAGTCCTGTGAAGTAGGTGCTATTATTACCTCCAATTTACAGTTGAAGAAACTAAGATAGAGGTCAAGTCGCTTGCCCAGAGTTACACAATATCTGTAAATAAGGTAAATGAGCCATTTTATAGAAAGAGAAGGGTGACAACTCCACCTAGGCTGCATATAAGGTAATCAACCCTAAGACCCTGTTACATTGGGACATAGTTCTGGTATAAGTAGGAAGTGGAAGAGTAAAGGGAGTGGTGGTTAAGATTAGATTGTTATAAAATAAGAAAAACTTTAGCTGTGATTGGCATGGGGGAACTGTGTTTCCTTTGGAAGGAAGATTGGGCTATTAAAAACAGGTCAGACAAGATGATGCATTGTGCCAAAAAAAAATGATGTAACAGGACCTAATGTAAGAAAACGAACAAACAATTAACATCATTTATAACCTTGAATGTTAATGAACTTAATTCATCAAAAAAGAGAAATTAATTATAGAGTAGATTCAAAAACAAAAACCTACTGATTTTCTGCTTATGAAAATCTATTCAAAGCATAGGGACTCGTATGAGTTCTAAGTGCAGAGATGAAATAAAATATGTTTGAGTTAAATACAAAAAAGAAGGACTTACAATCATGATTTTGGATAATACTACAGTAATTATAGATACTAATGCAATTTTGAGGGGTTCGGGGACCCCTCAAGGACTGGAGAGCAGGACAAAGTCATCTGGAATGAATTCACGGACTCAAGCAATCTTTAAGTCAAGTTGGCAAAGGTTTATTGTTATGCTATTCAGTGGGCAAAAGCTCTTAAAGAACTTGTGACCTTAGAGCGGCACAGTTAAAGTTTATATAGGAAAAACATGTGCCAAGTATGCTAATTAGGTGATTCAGGATGAGATTAGAGAGTGGCTAAGGAGTGGTCAGTTCTTAAAGGAACATGTACTTTTTTTATCTACTGTGCAGGCGTTTTACCCAGAGTTCACCAGGAAAAGCCGACAATGGGAGATGGGGAGGTGGGGGTGTGCACAGAGAGGTGCGGTTTTTAGGTCTGCTACATCACTAAGTTAACTAGCTGTCAGGGCCAACTGAGGATTCCCTAGTCTGCCACTAATCAATGTCTTGTTTGACAAGATAGATGTATGGAGTGTACATATGTCTTAAGTCTAGGATACACATAATGAAGAGTCTAGTATGCGTATAATGAAGTAGTGAGTTGGTATAGATAGTCTGGTGGGTACTGAATATCTTTTTGAGCCAGTACAAAGCCAGTTCAAACCAATAATTCCTATAGGTGCCGTTTGTTGCTGTACCAGGAAGAGAGATAAGAGTTTTTCTGGGACACATTCATGAGTCATTGCTAGGCATAGTGTCCTTGGGCTGGGGAGAAATTGTCAGAGATGGTGTTTTGAGGCTAGGGAGAAATATGGTCTTGGAATTGGGGTCTGAGCACAGGCACCCAAGTACCCCATCAATGCCATGAAGATTACATTATAATTAAAAGCATCATTTTAATGAGATAATATCAGTATTGAATGCAAATGAATAGCATAACAACTAAGTTCTTAAAGGAAAAATAAACTGAAATGTTAAAAGACCTCCATAGGAAGACACTAATTCTATGGTACTTTTATATTCTTCTGTAAGAATTTGACGAATTCAATAAGTAAACAAAAAGGAAATTATAGATGAATAAAATATTAAAAAAATTGGATTTGTAAGACATAAATTTGCAGATTGAAATAATAGAGAATATACATACTTTACAGGATTCCAGAGAATTTGCACACAAAAAAATTGATCAGATGCTAGTAAACAAAATCGATGAATTTGCAGAAAGCAAACATCTTAAATGCTTCATTTAAAGACATTTCACATTCTACTTCTGGTTTCCTTGGGAGAAAGTGAAGGACCTAAGGAGAAAAAGGAATAGCAGAAAGACTTTAAACTAAAGAAGGAGAAAATATGCCTGAAGAAGTAGGAAAAGGTTTCAAGAAGAAGATAGTTGGTAAGACAAGGTAAGTAAGACAAGAAGAGAAGAGAAAAGGATGAGCTAAGGAAAAAGAATTTGGATGTAGTTGTTAGAGTGCTAACCAGGGAGAAGCAGAGTGAGGTGTTGAGGTGCTCCTGAGCAATTGGATGTGTCACTTCTCTGGGAGATGCTAGGAGAAAGGCAAGGATGTAGCTTCTCATTTCGAATAAAAGAGAAAATTTTAAAACCACCCACACTGAGTATGGGATATTTGCTTTTCTTTTACAACTAAGTGTCTGCTTAAAGCTTAGTTTTATGCCTCTATTAAAAGACAAGGTGAAGAGACTCAAGGGTCTCCAGGAATGAAATATTCCTTTTTAAAGAAATGAAAAGTGAGTTGTGTAATCATTGCCACTACATAATTGGCACACCCTGTTTTTTCAGTCCGAAAATTGGTTTATAACTTTTCATCATGTAACTGTCACATGGTATAATTCTGTTCGTCAAGTCACTTAAAAGGTTGTGTTTGTGCTTTGTTTTCAAAGAGAACCATGACATCAGGGAAATGATGACATGACTTGCAGTTGACTTTGATTTCCATGAGGGAAGGCTGTGCAAGGTCATTAGCCCCACTTTCTCCTCCAGAGCCATCTGGGTCCAGTGGCCAGATAGTCATCAGGATGACTGGAGGTGGTCCAGGAAGAACTGGAGATCTTGGCCTTTTTAGGCTAAAGTCTTTTCAAGTCCTCACTTTGAGTGAGGTAATGCCTATTCAGTGAATAGACCTCTTTAAGAAGTTAAACAAGGGATGGCCCATTTAACCAAAAACTCAAAAAAAAAAAAAGAAATCAAACTGGAATGGGAAGAGCAGCTATGTATTCACCAGTAGCACATGAATACACATTTATCTAGAGTGCCATGAGCCTAGAATTCTTAGCTTGTGTGCATTGTCAGTATATTTCCAAAAGCTGATTGTGTGGTTTGTTTAGAGCGCTACAGTACTAACGTTATTGTCACTCAACCCATATGTGAAAGGGGAGCAGGCGGGCAGGAGAAGCTGCCATGAGTAAGTCACATGATATGGTAAGACTTGCATCTTCTCATGCTAGCTAAACTGTACATTGGTCCACCAGGGATACATTAGTGCGCAAAGCATTTCTTTCTGATTACAGGTAAATGTAAAAACTATTTGATGGGCTTCAAGATGAAAGTGATTGTGTTCGCTGAACAGCATGGAAACAGCTGCGGAAACATGGTTTTTAGTGAGTGCAAAGTTGGTGCAAGACTGCCAGAAACTAAAAGACAAGCTAAAAAACACAAACCTTTCTAGATGCATGTTTAGAGGTCCTAAAACAAGCAAGTTTCCACAAATCGATGAAGAAATGTTTGTGTTTTCCATGAATCCTAATCTTGCACCAAAGACAGTTTAGTAATAAATCATTTTTAAGTAATACCAGCACAATTTTAAAAAAAAACAAAACTTCACATAATGGTCACACCCTGCTTTTTTGCAAAAGAATTTGTCATGAAATCTGAGACAATCATATGGTGAAATACAAATACAAGTTTTCATTAAGTCTCCTGGAATCCTCAATTTTTTCTCTTGCCTTAAACTATCCTAAGTAAACATTTAAACTGGTAAAGTACTTTCTTGATCCAGAGAACTCCACAAGATCATGGGCTAAGAATTGGGGATGCAAACAGAAAAGCAAGACAATCTCTGCTCTCAAGAAGCTTTTCAGCTCTTTTTGTGGTGACAAAGAATTAGAAATTGAGGGGATGCCAATCAGTTGGGGAATGGCTGAACAAGTTGTGATATATGAATGTAATGGAATACTACTGTGCTATAAGAAATGATGAGCAGGTAGACTTCAGAAAAACCTGGAAAGACTTATATGAACTGATGCTGAGTGAAATGAGCAGAATCAGGAGAACATTGTACACAGTAACAACTACAATGTGCTATGACTGACTTTAATAGACTTAGCTCCTCTCAGCACTGCAAGGATCTAAGACAACTTCAAAACACTCATGATGGAAAATGCTATCCACATCCAGAGAAAGCACTTTGGAGTCTGAATGCAGATGGAAGCATACTATTTGCTCTCCTTTTCTTTTGTTGTTTTGTTTTGTTTCTTCTTTCTTGTGGTTCCTCCCATTAGTTCTAATTCTTCTTTATATCATAACTAATGTGAAAATATGTTTAATATGAATTATAAGGAGAGCTGATATTAGATTGCATGCTCTCTTGAGGAGGGGAGAGGAGAGGGAGGAAGAGAAAATTTAAAACTCAAAATCTTATGGAAGTAAATGCTAAAAACTAAAAATAAATTAATTAAATATATTTTAAAAAGAAAAACCTGGAAAGACTTACAGGAGCTGATGCAAAATGAAATGTATTGTGTACCAAGTACCTGGATTCCAGGCCCCAGTTGATGACTTAGTTCACTCTATCAATTGGCTACCTCTAGACTACACTTCAGCTTCACATCTCATCTAGCCATCCTCTAAGGCCTTCTTACCATCTGCCTGCCTCACTGCTCCTCCTCATCTGGACTAGCACCCTTCACACTGGACTAGTATCCTTTCCCCCTTCTATCTATCTTTCCATAACCAATCATCCTTCCATATGTATTGTCTTCCCTATTAGAATGTAAGTCCCTTAAAGTAGGGACTGTCTCTTTTTAAAATATTTCTGTTCCCAGCATATAGAATAATGCCACCCAGGTCCACGCCCATCTACTGTGCATATGAGCTCTAATTCCTGCTAGGATGAGAACTTCTTCTTCTTTTTTTAAAGTATGTTTAATCTGTATTCAGACACCATCAGTTCTTTGTCTGTGGATGGATAGCATTTTTCATCCTAAATCCTTCGGAGTCGTCTTGGATCATTATATTGCTGAGAATAGCTAAGTCATTCATAGATGAGCATCTTGCAATATTGCTAAGTCATCAACTGGGGCCTGGAATCCCGAAGACCTAGGTATTATTACTTAATGAAACGATATTTGTTTGTCCTAAAGTATTTCTTTAGGTTTTTTCTGTATTTATCATATGATATTGGCCACCTTTGCATTCCTCACATGAGGCACTCCATTTCCCAATCTCTCTACGTTTTTCGTTGACTGTCCCTCACACCTAGAATTGTCTCTCTTCTCATCTCCATCTCCTGCCTTCCCTGGCTTCCTTCAGGTACCAGCCAAACATCCCACCTTCTACAAGAAACCTTTCCTGATCCTTCTCAATGCTAGCGCCTTCTAAGATTATTTCCAACATATCTTCTATTTTGTTTGTAAGTAGTTGTTTGCATGTTCTCTCCCATGAGAATGTGAACTCTTTGAGAGTATGGACTATTTTTTTTTGGCCTTTCTTTGTTTCCGCACAATTAGCATGGTGCTTGTCATGTAGAAGGCTCTTAATAAATACTTGCTAAATGACTGAGTGATGTGCTCTAAGAATATCTATCAGTACTCTTCATTCTTTTCAACAATGCAGTGTTCATCATTCCAGAACTGCTTTACAGTAAGAGACTGTATTTTGTTAATATCGTATGAGCTTTTGTTAGGATATTTGCCAAATCTATTATGGTCTCTTTTTAGTCTGAAATTATATTTTAAGATTATTATAGCACGGGAGTTAATTGCTTTGTTAATTCCTAATTCGGCTTTGTTTCAGGATGCCACCATCTTGGCCTATTCAGTCACAGATTTCTCTTTGTTATCTTTATGCTCAATGTGCCTTGCCTGGAGCAGACCAAAGTATTTGTAGGCATTGTCTTCATTTATCAGTACAATATACACTCCCTATTGAAGTCTGAAGCCTTCAATCTTTATCTTTCATTGGTATATGTTTAAAACTCCATATTTATCTAGTCCAAATAACATTTTGATATCATTGGAGAGATATTCTATGAGATGGATCTATTTAATGTATTTTATGGTAGATTTATATGCTCTCTGTCATGCATGCATATCAAGTGATTAATAAGTTCTTTTGGTTAGATTTTCTCTTTAATTTGGAAGTCTTATGTAGGGGTAGTGAATTTAAGGCTGGGTGGAATCATAAAGGAATGAAACTGTCTCCTTGAAAAACATCACATTTTCTGTTAGTCGACATCCTTGATATTATTTTGCTGGGGCCATGCTTAAAATAGAGAACAGATTTTTATATGAACACCCAATATTATAGACTTCTCACAATTAGATGTACTTTATATGTTTACGGCACATGAATGAACCCTGAATTCTCCAATTTTTTTTTAGTGGCTCACTTTGATAGAGAGATTTACTAGCTATTGGGGAGATTTCCTAGATAAATAGTAGTTGGTGGAAGGGAGTTAAACTTGCAATAGTAAGCTAAATACTATTCTTGCATAAGAGCAATCAAAGAGGCAGCTTTTATTCTGAACCCATCTGTATCAGCAAGGCAATAATCATAATATAGATGATATTTGTTAAAATGCCTATGTGGTTCTGTATCGCAAAATATATAAGACTCTTCACATAGAAGGTAGAAGAAGTAAACCATTTATTCAGACACCAAATAACCAGATCCCATAACCAATAAGTCCACAACTTCACAGCAGAGAACCACTCCATCCCACAGCCTTCCACACCCTGCTGAGGCCTTCCTACAAATACACTCATAGCCACCACAGCACAGCTATCACACATCTGCTCTCTTTCCCTCAGCTCTAACTGTTGTAACTACTCTCTCAGCATTTCCTGTGACACAATTTTCTATTCCTCTCAGCAAGCTCCTCCTACCATATGTGACTTAGGCTTCCTGTGACATAAACAGGTCACATGGCCTATTAGTGGGTGGGAAAGATCTTCAAATCTAAATTGCTATTACACCATCATAACCCTAGATTATAAATATTGGAGCTATGGTAGATAATTATAATTCTAGTTCTAAGCTTCTCTTGAAGATAAGCAAGGGAAGGAGCAAGCACACAGCCATGGTCTTCTTTTTGCTTCCCACAAGAGTGGAAATCTCAGTCTATCCTTGGAGATGGGGTGAGCCACATCACAAAGCAGATATCTATCCATGACACACATAAGCTGAGTGGTATATTTATATTACACAGCTACCAACCACACATATCCAATAGTTGTATTTGTAATCCCAATATTCAGCAGAAAACTTGGGAAATAGTGCTTAAATAAATGTTTTATCTACTATTCTATAGTTCTGACAGCTACTACTGCAGACCTAATTGAATTGCTTCTGGATCATCCATTACCTAGGCATTTGGAGCAGGGCAAGGTATGCCCATCATGCCAGATTTAGTTTCTTTTGCCATAGTCAGGGAGACAGGACAGTTGAGCTAAAGATCTGGGTCTCTTACCTGCACAAGAGGAACAGAACCAAAAGTTTTGTTATTATGCAGAGCTGAAGTCAAAAGGGCTAATGAGTAACCAATACCCTAAAGGAGGAGAGAATCTCTTCCTTAGGTGTAGCAAGGATTCCAAAGACCAGGATGCAAAAACTTGAGAGAAGGGCTATGTTAAATCAAGGTTCTATGAAAAGAAATAATTATTTAATATGGAGATAAACATATTGTAGAATCATGGGGTGCTATCCATGCTTCTCTATCCTGATGAAAGAGATAGATGCAAGTGCTATTTCAGGCAGCAGTAGACTAGTACCATCATTTTTCCAGTTATTCAGTCTAAAAAATTTAGACTCTAAAAGTCTACCCAGACTCTAAAAATTTAGTCATCTTTGATTCTTCCTTTTCACTCATACTCCAGAGCTAATCAATAACCAAGTCTTGTTGATCCTTCTTTCATAATGTCTCTTATATCTTCCTTGTTGTAACCGTTCATTTGGTACTTTCAGTTTAATAATCATTAAGTGCTTATTATAAGCAAAGCACCACAATGTCATGTAGTACTGTAACCTTCATACCAGGTCACCAGGGACATGAAGGGCCTACCTAAGGTGCTTTTCAGGGGAACAGTTTTTGCTTTTTTTGCTCAATCCCCCACCTCAAATCTTGGGAACCTATTACCAATCCTAATAGCTAAATCATATACCTGGGAAATCTTAATATCCACCCCCCATCTGCAAGCCATCAACCCACAATGCAGCAAAGACTATATTTGTTGAAATAAATCAGAAATGGAAATAGTTATTATTGTAGGGGTTATGGAAAGACAGGAATGCTAATGCTTTGTTGGTGGAACTGTAAGTTGGTACAACTATTCTAGAAAGCAATTATGAATTATGTGAAAAAAAAGTGACTAAAATGTCTTTATGCTTGGATCCAAAGCCATATGTCCCAATGAGGTCAACAATAAAAAGAAAGGCCCTATATAATATCACAATATTTATTGCAGCTCTTTTTGTTGTAGCAAAGAATTGGAAACAAAGTAGATGCTCATTGATAAGGAAATGGCTAAATAAACTGTGATACCTGAATGCAATAGAACATTACTGCACTGTGAAAAATCATGAACATAATGAATGGAAAGAAGCATAGAAAAATTTACATGAACTGATGAGAAGTGAAGCAGATAGAAGCAGGAAAACAATATACACATTAATGACTGCAGCAAAGTAAATGGAAAACAACAAAACAGTTGCAATTGAATTATGTGAAAGGTGTGAGAAGACACCTTCCTCCATTCCCTTCCAGAAGTGGAAGTCCATAGTTGTAATAGCAATTTATATTTGAAGATCTTTCCCACCCCTTAATAGGCCATGTGACCTGCTTACATCACAGGACGCCTAAGTCACATGTGGTGGGAGTAGTTTGCTGAGAGGAAAAGGAAATTGTGTCACAGGAAATGCTGAGAAAGCAGTTACGACAGAGCAAGGGAAAGAGCAGATGTGTTGTGCTGTGCTGTGTGAGTGTGATCATGGGAAGCCCCAGAAGGGGGATGGATGGTTTTGGGATGGAGAGGCTCCATGCTATGATATTGTGTTTTAAGTTCCTTGTTGTTATGACAAAGTGGGCCTATTGGTTGTGGGAGTTGGTTGCTTGGTTATGGGATCTGGTTATCTGGTCTCTGAACAAATGGTTTACTTCTTCTACCACCTATGTGGACAGTCTCATATATTTTGTGATACAGAACCACATAGGCATTTTGACAATTATCATCTATATTGTGATTATTTGCCTTGCTGATACAATGGTCCATGGCTGTGCAATATTGCATTTAACATCTGGCTTTTTTGATATGTTGGTTAGTTTCACAGAACTTTTTTTCTTTATTTTTTTCTTATAAGAAATGGAGAAGGGGGAGTAACACAGTGAAAAATGTAAAAACAAAGTTATCAATAAAATTCATTTTAAAATTATTTAATCAGAGGAAAAGAGTAAAGGAAAAACAACTGAGAGTAACCACAACTCTGCATGCTCCTGATCATGCCTCTAATAGTTCTACACACAGTTGGAGGACCAATTTTAGCTTCTTCCTAACTCTCCTTGATTATGGCTTTATATATGATGGTGAATGGTACAGCAGAGTGAGTGCCAGACTAAGATCTCAGGAAACCTAGATTTGCTACCATTCAACAGCTGAAAGGAGTTGGGCAAATTCCTTCCCCTCTCTATGTCTCATTTTCCTAATCTTTAAAATTGGGATGATAATAACACATGAGCTACCTACCTCACAGGGTATTATGAGAAATAAAATGCCACATGCTTTGAAATTATAAAGGACTTTAACAATGTTAGCCAGGGGTGTGCTGGAGTCAGCTCATACCTTCTCAAGAGAACAAACTATTAAATTTTCAGTGTGAGTATTTATACCTAGGAAATCAGGAAATGCTGCAAATCAGGGCTGAATTTATCATTTTGGTAATCATCTAAACTTAAGAAAGTGATAGAGAAAATGTTAATATGCAGGTTAAACTTTACAACATATCCTGATCAGAGAGGTAATAGACTCAGACACACATATTTGGTATGATCAACATGAGAATTTGTTTTGCTTGATTATGTGTATTTAATACAAGTTGTTTTTTTTAAAAATTATTACTTCCTCTGAGAACTAGGTAGAAGGGAGAAAAAAATGAACTGATAATTTTAAAAATGAAATTAAAAAAAATTTTTAAGTGTATCCTGGGCACCATTTTTTGAGAGCTGTTTGTTAAACATTTTTACCAGCTAACCTCTAATGTTACCTCTCCGTATTCCCCCTTTGTAGGTTTGATACATGTCTCTCTGTTGATACCCTGCCCCACTTAATGAGGTACTGTCATTACTTTGTAGACTCCTTGTTCTATCTCACTTAAAGGCAAGATTTCTATGTTACTTCCACCAAATGGCACACTTATCTCTGCCACAGTCATTCAAGGTGACTACATGTGATTGCTTATAAACCCTTCAGTTATATTACCTTGTAACTTAGTTTTTTACATGCATTTTTTATCTGCCCAACTAGGTTGTAAGCTCCTTTAGCAAAAGATACTATGCTTTACCTTTCTTTGTGACTTGAACAATATCTTAATATTTGTTTATTTATGATTGAAAGTTCATTGTACCTTTAACCTGAGTGGAAGTAGGAACTAGTTTTCTATTCTCCATCATTATATTCATTCTCTTCATTCACTTAAAAATTAGTACCTGCTGCATGAAAAAAACATTGAATTAGATGTGATATGGAGTCCAAAGCTCTACAGCTACATCCTAATTACTTCAAAGAGTGAAACCCCTGAAGTGGCTGCAAGTATTCAACTTTTGACTATTCAATTATAATTATGTAAAACAAAGTCCAATGGAAATATGTGGTTGGAATTCAAATTACATGACCATTATACAAGATTCATTATTTCTACTAAACATGGTTATTTTGTCCTCAAACAGCTTATAATCCAGTAAGGGAGATAAAATGTAATCAAATAAATATAACAAAGCACTGTGTAATTTCTCCATAATCATACAATCCATAGATCCTGGGGAATTGTTCTTCAAGGACTGAGTCTGTTGAATGCCTTAATAAGAAGCATTTTTCACTTTGAAAGACTCGATAACTCCGGTCAAAGCAATGACCGACTCCAACTCCAGAAGACTAAAGAGGAACCATGCTTCACACCTCCTGATGGAGAGGTGATGGACTCAGGATGGGTACAGAATGAGACATAGATTTTTGGACATGTCAAATGCCAAATAGAAAAAAAGAAATTTACATGATAATTTTGTTGTATATTTGGAAGGAATAGCAAGTTGTGCATAGTAGATTTACAGTTTCATGTACAATCATCTTTGCTATTATACTGTGTTATGGAAATGCTTGTTTTATTCCATTAATTAAAAATAAAATAAAAATTATATTCCATTAACTTCTGAATAACATTTAATTATAATATTATTGATTGTTTCCACAATTCAGCTAGCAGCTTCTGTAGGGGTGAAAGATCCACCAACAACCAGCACCCAGAAAGCACATGTTCTTTTGTTCTTTTTAACTAAGGAAAGCAAGGTGAAGGGGTTAAAAAGCTTACTTTAATTCAGCACACAAATATCATTCACTTAGTTCAGGGAAAAAAGCCAGCACCCTGAACTTCAGAGCAAATTACAAACAAATTACAAACATCAACACACAGACCTTGTCTGATTCAAATCCCAATACATAGTTACCAGAGTTCGACAAAGTCTCAGCATATAGGTTTACAAGCTGGAGGGCTCCTTAGCTACGGCTGCTTGGAGTCTCCTCATCAACACCGTCTCAAGAGCCCTTAAACAAATTACAAACAGACAGACCCAATACAGATTCATAGTTACCAACATCTGGGTTCAGCCCAGGAGCTCAGAACAAGGGCTGGCCCAGAGTCACGTGCCACCACTGCTGTGGCAAAGAGCTCCAAGGAAGAGGAGGCCAAGCCCTGGTTTCATATCTTTTTCAGAGTCACACATGCGACTCACCCACATGACCTAAAATCGGCACAAAGAGGCAACTTAAACCTCTGCTGTCCCAGACATGTAAACTAGGCCCTCCCTGGAGTTAGCCCCACCTTGGGCCCCACCTTAGTTGCCAATCCACACCCACATAGGTTTTACACCTAATAGGGGTTTGGGCCTGGGGCTTAGCACCTAGTAAGGCTCAATGAAATACACTGAATTACTCAAACAAAGCAAAAGGCCATTTTGCTTACCAACACATTGATATTGTGGTATATTAATGTGATAGAATATTATTCTATTAATAAGAAATAATGAAAGGGTCAGTTTCAGAGAAAATTGGAAAGACTTGTATGAAATGATACAAAGTAAAATGAGGCAAATTACAGTAACAACAAAGTATATATGACTTTGAAAGATTTAAGAACTCTCATTAATGCAATGACCAAACTATACCTCTAAAGACCTATGATGAGCCATGCTACCCACTTCTGGTGGAGAGGTGATGGATTCAGGATGAAGAATGAGATACACATTTTAACAAAGTCGATGCAGGAATTTGTTTAGTTTGAGTTTTTTTTCATTTTCTTTTTTAAAAGGTATAATGCAGTAGGAGAGAAAGAAAAAAATAAATGTTTATTAATTGAAAAAAATAAAAGTTTAAAAGAAAAGAATATAACTGATTACCTAGAGACAAAATCAACATCCTACAATTAACATCACAGACGACAATTATAAACGAACACTCAGCTCAGATGCATGCTGAGCTGCCATGTCAAAGTGAAGGAAAAAAATTAAACATGAATGGTATACCTTAAAGAACCATAAAGAGACAGAGCAGTCTTGGAGATAAATTTTCTAACTCTCCCATTCCCAAATTTATTAACTCATTCCTTTGCATTTCTTGCCGCTGCTTTCCCCTTTCTGGCTGTTGCTCCTTAGCAGAAACTTAATAGAATGATAATACGATCCCTACATTGGAAGTGTAAAAGGTCTGAGGAACATTCTACATTCTAGAGCAGATGTTAAGATCATCCCCAAATTTTCATTGTCATAGAAATCACAATGTTTGAAAAATGTGTAATTAATTTACCATAACGAGAAACTTTGTCAATGATTTTAACTAGTGGTAGAAGAGGGGAAAAAACTCCACATCGGCAGAAGTGTTTGAACTCAGATTATTCTGAATAATTTTTCCCTGCATGTAAATATACAAAAGTTACTTACAGATAGTTAAATTAAATAATTACGTTTCTAAGGTAACAGTAAGCCAACCCCTTGACAAGATTCTCCAACGGAAGTTCCAAGTGCCATCAATGTCTTAACTAGGTTTATCAAAGTTTAAAAATAACAAGAACCAAGGTATATCTTGCAAGCTACATTTTCAAGATATTAATGAGACCCAATCTTAGCAATTAAAATGGGAATGATAAATTAGAGCAGTTGCTAATTAGAGATTCACAGCATTTTATACCTGCAAAGATCATTTAGAAGTAGGAATCATCAGGTTCAGCCACCTCATTTTTCAGATGAAGAAATTAAGGCCAAGAGAGATTAACCCCTTCCCATAGTTACATAGCTAAGTTAGCAATTATGAGAATCAAATGTGAACAGAAATTTACCTCTGCACTGAGTTCAGTAACAAGATGAGATGGTTCACCATACAGGAGTCAAACTTACTAATTCTATGAGACACAATTCGTGCCGTAACTAGGCAAAATCGTGAAGTAGAAGAAATTTATCGTTGTACCTTCTCACCACATTATTCTGCCTTTACCTCGACCCTAATTTTAATGAGAAGTTCAGGTATAAAAGCTGTGTTTGTGGTCTTATTTTTGACATTTAACTTTGGATCAACAGACACTTGGAAGAGAACGAAAAAGGCATCCAGTCTAACTCTTTCACTTCACAATTGAAGAAACTGAGATCATAGTGATTCAATGTCTTGCTCAAGATCACACCAGTAGTAAATGCAGAAGCAAGATCTAATGCTAGGTCCCGTCATATACCTCTCTGACTTTCTTTTCTCTACCTTTCCCAAGTTTCTCCTCTCCTCCACCCTGCTCCTGCTCCCCACTGGAATTCTTTTCTTTCTCCTTGATGTTCCTATCCCTATAGAGGAGTTCCAATATGATTTGATTATTTTTCCACCGGTCTGATCATTCCATCTCATTCTCCTGTGCTATCATCATCCATATAATTTTTGCTAGCTATGTGTATCACAAGGTTCTGTTCTGAGCCTGTTTCTCTTTTCTCTCTGTACTTTGGTGACTTCACATCTCATGGGTTGAATCATCATCTCCACTCAGATGACTCCAAGACCTACATATCCAGTTCTACTCTCTCTCCTGAGTTCTAGCACGTTATTACAAACTGCCAATAGGATGTTTAACACTAAATGTCCCAATGGAATTAATTCAGGCTAGTCACTGGAAGGTTAAATAGTGAAGCTGAAGCTTAAATACTTTGGCCACATAATGAGAAGACAGGACTCATTGGAAAAATGAGGGGAAATGGAAAGATTGAAAAATGGAAAGATTGAAGACAAGAGGAAAAGGGGATGTGAGAGGTTGAGATGGATAGTTACTGTCATGGAAGCAATGAACTTGGGCAGACTTTGAGAGATAGTGAAGGAGAGAAGGGCCTGCTGCACTGTGGTCCATGGGGTCACAGAGTCAAACATGACTGAGTGACTAAACAATAACAACAACCACAAAAGTCCCCTTGGTATTTCAACATATCCAGAGACAGAGCTTATTATCTTTCTCCTCAAATTCACCCTTCTTCTGAACTTCCCTATTTCTATCGAAGGCACCACTAGCCTTCTAGTCATCCAGGTTAATGACTTCAGTGTCATCCTCTACTCCTAAGTCTCACCTATTCAAACAATTGCTACATCTTATCATTTCTATCTCCACATCATCTTTGTACTCACATGATCACTACCCTGTTCAGGCCATAATCACCTCTCAATTGTACTTCTACAAGAGTCTCCTAATCGGTCTCCCTGACTCAATTCCCTCCCCACTCCAAGCCATCTTCCACACCAGAAGTACCAGAGTGATTTTCCCAAAGCACAAGTCTGATCGCATCACCCACCCCACCCTGACCAATAAACTCCAGTGGCTTCCTAACACTTCTTGAGTCAAATATGCATTGAGGCATTTCACATTACTCTCCTCTACACATCCTACAATCCAATCCCATTGGCCTACTTGTTGCTCTTCGTACAGGACACTTCATCTTCTGTTTCTCCCTACATTTGCACAGTCTGTTCTCCAGTCCTGGAACACTCTTCTTTCTCGTCTTTACCTCTTTAAATCACTGGCTTTCTCCAAGACTCAGCTCAAGTGCCACCTTCTATTTGAGGCCTTTCCTGGTCACACCTCTCCTTCCAACCCCCAAGTTGCTAGTGCCTTTTCCATAGTTACTCTCTATTTGCTTTGTATATGTTTTGTATAAAAATATACATGCACATGTTGACTCCCCTTTTATAATGTAAGTTCCCAGAGAGCATGTGAGTAGCTAGATATTGCAGTTAAAAGAGCGCTGGACCTGGAGTTAGGAAGACTCATCTTCCTAAATTCAAATCTGGCCTCAGACATTTACTAGCTATGTGACCCAGGGCAAATCACTTAATCTTGTGTTCCTCAGTTCCTCATCTGTAAAATGAGCTGGAGAAGAAAATGGCAAACCACTCCAGTACCTTTGCCAAGAAAACCCCAAATGGAGTCAGAAAATGTCAGATATGACTAAAACAAATGAATAGCAGAAGGAGAGCATGTACTATTTTGCTTCTCTTTGTCTTCTGTCTAACACAATCCTTGGCACATAGGAGGAGCTTAATAAATGCTTATTTGACTGATTAATCAATAAACGATGGGTAAATGTATGATAACTGTCTGGGGTTTCCAGACTATGCTTCTAGTACATTCCATCTCTCCCCTCTCAAAGGTAGCATTACTCTTCAGAAATGAAGTTGTCCAGTAATAGTCCTCAAACTATCAGTAACAGCCAGATGAACAGTTCCACAGCTCTTGGTGGTTAGGCTCTATGAAACCAAAACTCTACTCTTATCTCTACTTCTTGCCTTCTCAGCCATTAATGGATCTATCAGTTACACTTGAACACATCACTAACTATGGGCAGATTTCACCGGAAGCGAAGTATCTTTTCTGGACCTGAATGCTGATAATCACATAATGAATGAGAATTATTGTACTTTTCTCAGTTTCTGCAAAAATTCTAGCCCTGTTCCTATTTCTTAAGTCCACCACTCTCATCTTCATTCTCTAACTTCCTCATTCCAATCTACTATCTGAACAGAGAAATAGAACTCTACTGCATCAAGAGTCAATGAACAATATTCAATACCCTTAACCCTTTCCAATTTGGCTACTTTGAAAAGCTTCAAACATGGTGGATAATTGAACATACCATATGATTCCCTCTTTTATTCAAAAGAGTTTCAGACAAAGTACCTGAATTTACCAGGAGTACCCAGTAAAATTATTTTAAAAAGTAGATAACTAATATAGACACTTTGGGGTTGGAAAATACTGCAACTTAATTACTTAATGCTAATTTCTTGAAATTATTTGATTAGTTCTTCCAAAACTCCTATAGAAAGAATACTTCTTCAGTAACATAGCCTTTCTTTAAGATATACATGGCAAGCAGATTTTGGTGGGATATACAAATATAAGTGCACTCTCTTTTATTACAAGTGATAAGAAACTTTTGAATTTATAAAAACTCATTTTTCATAATGGAATTTAAAATGAGTGAAATTAATTTTGCATGTGTATCATCATTCTTTTGAAAGTGTATACAACATGTGTTCCCTAGTCGTTTGTATTTCCCACAGCCAATGCAGAATGCAAAGAGCTCACCCATCAATTCTCCAGTTCATTCTTTCTCATACTATTGATAGCTATTAAGGTCTATTGACATGTTATCACTGTATCAAAAACAGCATCTCTGCTAGATTTCTCTGCTATTCTGTGAGCACCACAACAAAAGTCTTATTTTTTACTTGAGAGGTTACACTAACACAACTGAACTGTAATTCTTGCATGCTGTCACCATTATTTATAGGCATTTGTGCTCAGAACAAACATGTTGGTGAAGTTTTCAGAAAATATCTGTATATTGTATGTTTTCTTTAGTCTTCCCAAAGCAATCATATTATATGGTGGTACTTACCAGTGCCAGTAATTTCTAAGGCATCTTCTTCCTCTCTTGTCAAGCTGATCTTGTTTAAAAGTGCAGGCAAAAAATTAGTTATTAACAAAGCAACATTTAAAATAATTTCCTAAAGAGGAAAAGAATGTTCACTAAAAAGCTCTTCTCTGCCAGTCAATATTCCCAATGGTTCTATTATTCTAATTACCAATCCCATTGGTTATGTAATATATTTCCTGAAGATGATTAATACTTACAGCTGGGAGAGATGAGCTCACCAGAGACTCATCCTGAAGAACACATCACTGAAGAGAAATTTTTAAGAAATCAATTCTATTTCAATCTCTGAAAGCTCTATTTATTAACTAAAAAATATAAGAGAATTTTTCTTTTAAAGTCTAAAACAATTTGCTTATGAATAATTAGTTAGTTACATGATTAAAAATTGTTACATATTTTAAGAAAATAACTCAAAATTCCAGTATTTGGAATTATGTGAAAATATTTATGTAATATATTTTAAAATTTAAAATCTTACTGTCTTTTCTTTGGTCTAAGACCAAGGAAATGGCACTGCAAATTTAATGCTGAAGCTCAGGTTTTGAAGAAAACACAAGTAATTATTTTAAAGGCAGAATTAATCCATTAGAACTGTGGAGTCTAACTCAAATAGAAAATGACCTCTATAGGCCACTTATTGATTTAGAAAACCACAAATTGGCATCATCTGTATTGTGATCTATTTTTATTTATTTGATTAGACATTTTCCAATTACATTTTAAAGTGGTTCATGCCATTCTCCGGAGTTCTTCTGTCAGTTTATGAGCTACAAACTTGATACCTCTGCACTAGAACATGTAACGTCAATGCATGGACATTTTTTTTGGTTCTTCATTTTTTTCCCTTTCACAATATGTCTTCTTGACACTGCTTTTAAAAGTAAAGAATGCACAGTTACATCTTTCACAACTACAGATATGGAAAAAATTATAACCAGACACAACACAGATGACATTTTAAAAGAGTAAATCGGTAACTTGAAATATTTATAATAAAAAAAGCTTTTGTATAAATGAATGCAACTAGAATTAGAAAAAAAAAGTGATACAGTTTAAGGGGGGAATTGTTGAAATAAATGTATTTGATAAAAATCTAACATCAAAAATTTATAAGTAATAGACACAAATCTTGAAAATTGAGCCATTACCCAAAATATAAGTGGTCAAAGGACATGACAAAACAACTTTCAAAAGCAGAAATGCAAATTATCAACAGCCATCTAAAAAACTGTTTAAAAATACTAAGGATCAATCCCTACCTCTGAGGCATTCCCTTGGGTCTATCAAATTTACAAATATGGCTAAAAATTGTTTTTGAAAGGGAAGAACTCAGTGTTTCAAGGCTTCTTTTTGGGGGGAGAGGGGGAAAAAAAGGCAGTTGGGGTTAAGTGACTTGCCCAAGCTCACACAGCTAGTAAGTGTGTCAAGTGTCTGAGGCCAGATTTGAACTCAAGTCCTCCTGACTCCAGGGCCTGTGCTCTACTCACTGTACCACCTAGCTGCCCCTGTTGCAAGGTTTCTTGGAAGACCAACATGCATGTCCACTGCTGTTGAAATTGTGAATTGGTCCAATCATTTTGGGAAACATTTTGGAAGTATGCAAAAAAAAAACCCAAAACACTAAATTGCTCATGCTTCCTGGCCCAAATATCCTTCTACTGGGCTTATATCCTAACCTTACTCTATCTTCTACCAAAAATGACAGTACATAAGAACCATAGATACGAAAGCATTTATGGGCGATAACAGAAAATTGTAAATGAAATACATGACCAATGTCCTGGGAATGGCTATACAAATGAAACATGTAGTTGAAATAGAATATTACTGTCATAGAAGACATAAATATGAAGAATTCAGAGAAAAATGGGAAGACAGATGAGCCAAAAGAACAATATAATAAAAATAATGGCTAGTATTTCTATCGTGCTTTAAGGTTTGCAAAGTCCTTTACAAATATTGTTGTTCTTATTTAGTTGTTTCAGTTGTGTGTTCAATCCTTTGTGACCACATTTGGGGTTTTCTTGGCAGAAATACTGAAGTGGTTTGCCATTTCCTTCTCTGACTCATTTTACAGATTAGTAATGGAGGCAAACAGGCTTAAGTGATTTGCCCAGGGTCACACAGCTAGTAAATGTCTGAGGCAGAGGAGTCTTCCTAACTCCAAGCCCTGCACTCTATCCTCTATGACACCTAGCTGCCCCTTACAAATATTATCTCATTTTTATCCTCCGGACAACCCCAGGAGGTAGGCGCTATTATTATCTTCAAGTTACAGATGAGAAACTGAGGCAGAAAGAGGTTAAGCGACTTGACAGCATCACACAGCTAGTAAATATCTGAGGTCACATTTGAACTCAGGTCTTTACCTTCTACTTAACTGAGGAAAAACAGATTAAACCAGGTTGAGGGTAAACAATGGGCCTTAAACCCATTGGTGAGCTAGCGGAGTGTCTACCCCAAGCACGTGAAGACATTCCCTCTGGCAGAATGTTCCAATGGCCACAAAGGTGGTTGAAGTGGATTCTGTGGAATGCTTAGAGCCTGGTGAGATGTCAATGACAGGGTCATCCACTGAATCCTGGGCCATTTCCAGTTGTCTTGACTTTTGTATTGCCACTGGACTTCAATGACTCTGGAAGAGAGAGTGAACTTAGTGACCTTGTGTAACTCTGCGCCACTTAAATCCAATTCACATGCAAGTTAGGACATCGCCCCATGCTGTCACTGGTTCTCTTCAAAAATGAAAAGCAAACAATGACCTTTCCTAATCCTCCCCAACTACTAGTGCCCTGACTCCCAAACTACCTTGAATTTATTTTGTATTTATTCTGAATATACTTATATGTATATGTAGTCTCCTCAAATAGAATGTAAGCTCCTTGACAGCAAGAATTCTTCTTCTTCTTCTTCTTCTTCTTCTTCTTCTTCTTCTCAGTATAGCATCTTGGCACAGAGAGGCACTTAATAGATATTGAGCAGAAAGAAACTTTCTCATGACTGAATGACTGAGAGGGAATCTCAGGGCTGGAGAAGATGGATCTAGAGGCCTTGGTTGCCTTTGGCAAGAGAGGCCACCTTGTCTATCTGGTCAGCCATCTCATTTTACTGATGAAAAAAATGAGATACTGGGATGGTAAGTGGCTTGTCCAGGGTCAAACAGACAGAAAATGGCTAGACTTGAATTCCAGCTCTCTGAAATCTACAGCCACTCCCTTTCAACTATACTACATGGTCTCCTTTCTTTTATCCTTCTCCATGAGGATAGCTGATTAGGTAAAATTGTTCAATTTTGGCATTTCAAAACCTGAAATGACCTTAAGGATTTGCTATAACCTCCTCATTTACTGCCAAAGAAGAAAATGAGGCCCAAAGAGTTAAAAGGACCTAAAATCACACAGCTAAAGACAAAACTGAGAACCAGTCCAATCCTCTTCACACTACCTCTCTTCCTAGTATCCTGTTGGGTTGAAGAGCAAGTCTGTATTTCTTTGTCTATCCCCTCTGCAGTTTTCTAATTCCCCTTCCCTCCTGCAACCAACTGGTGGGAAAGAGAGAGAAGATTGGCGGTTACCAGAGGGAAGTAAAAGGTCTTATTTGAGTCTCAGTTGTGATGGCATCGATGGGGTTTTGTCACACAGCTAGAGTGGAGATTTTTTTAAATGTTCAGAACTATTGCATTAATACAACCTTTCCTCCACCTCTTTTGTTTTACTTATCTGGATCTCAGTTTCTTCATCCAGTAAAATCAATGTCATCTGCTCCTATTTGGCATGGGAAAAAAAGAAATAACTAGAATGAATACAACAACCCTTGAGGAACCATTCACTAAAGTAATCAAACATGTTCTCTTCTTCCAGAAAGTATATAAAATATTAATTTTCTACAAATGTCCTAATCTGACTCTTAGTAATAAGAAAATCACTCTGTTTTCTCGAAGGCTTTGTCACTTGAACCCAAGTTCTGGCAGGTATTACCAAACTAAAACAAATGGGACAGATGCTTGAAAATCAAATAAGAAAGCAGACAACTCCACGATTAAAGACTCTCAGGGACAGAAGGGACCTCAGCAACTATCTAGCCTTAACCACATAACCGCGAATTCCCTTTACAATATACCCGACAAGGGGCCATTCAGCATTTACTTGAAGACCTTGGGACTGTGTCTAGGAAGCAATCTTTCATTGTCATCGTTCAGTTGTTCTTCATGACCTTTTGGATCATACTGCCAATGGGGTTTTCTTGGCGAAGACACTAGAGTGATTTGCCATTTCCTTCTCCAGTGGATTAAGGTAAACTGAGGTTAAGTGACTTGTCCAGGGTCACATAGCTAATAAATGTCTGAGGTCAAATTTGAACTCAGATCTTCCTGATCCTAGGCCCAGAGTTCTATCCATTGAGTCACCTAGCTGCCTCCTAAACCAGTTTGTTATTACTATTACTGCTTTGTTTTAGTCATTCAGCCAGTTGCAAATCCGATTAATTATATTATTTTCTAGCCCACATCTTTACATGATGCTCAAGAGAATAGAATAAATGACTTTTATTAGGGAGAAGGGAGTTGGTTTCCTCGAAGTAAGAGGTAAATAATAAAGGATAAAATACAATATGTTCAATTAAGAGCAAAACATGTCTTTACTTTGTTATCCCTTTATGAAATGTGAAAAAGCTTCCTTGATTGAATTGAGAAGGGACCATTGGCATTGACTCAGAGATCCCAACTGATTCACCTGCCCAGAATGTGTACAATACCCTTGGGTAAGAGGTGAGATACCATAGAAAAAAATGACATGAAGCTCTACATTACAGGAGGCATGAGTTGGATACATATATATGTATATGTATGTGTGTGTGTATTTCCTACATTTATGCCTCACTACTAAAAAAAAGTGCTTTCATCATTGCTGGGTCACTACATGACTGGAAACAGGCCCTCCACTTCCCTCCCTTAGAATCAGGAATGGCAATTCTAAGGATGCTTCATAGGATGGCACTCATTACATTTGCATTATTTCTTGTATTGAAGTTTTTAGTTTCATTCATGGCAAGTTTGTCTTGTCAAAGGAGTTTGGAGGTTTTTTTGCTTATTATTTGTAGGATATGTTTATTGTCTTGTTTTTCTCTCAATGACTCCTTTAGGGCTACTTCAAGTCAGTATCTTGAGAGGTAGATGATCCCACCACTCCTGCAGGAGAGAAGGTAGTTGCAAAGGAATAGTCTTATCTGTAATCTCCTTTCCTATGAGATAAAAGGAAGGTGAAGCTTTGATAATTACTCCCAGAAGCTGAAAGCTCTTGACCTGTTTCCGAGGCTGTTGTTTTTCCTGTGATTTATTTTTCTTCAGACTGTCCCTCAGTGTCTCCTATTCCCTACTTGGATACCCTTCACATCAGGCTTGGGGCAGTCAGTGACGACTAGTAGCTGAAGTTCCAACTCTGGAACCTTTTTCCTTCTCTGACACAGACCCCTCTCTCCCTCCAACACAAGTGGTGACCTGTACTTCTTCTTGATCCCCTCTCCATCTTAATCCTGTGTAGCAAGCGATGGGAACAGGGGGAAGATCAGACCTGGCAAAGCAACTTCCAAATATATATCATTATTTTTAGAGGATTTTTTTTGGTTATCCTTTTCACATCATATTCTTGTTTTGTTGCAGAGTACTTAGTGGAGCTGGTTTCCTGTTTTCTGTTTATTCTGCAGTGTCAGAAATCTCTGGCTGCCGTGTTTTAGGAGGTATGTTAACAAGATAGATCAAATCCAAAGGGAGCAACCGGGAAGGTAAGGTCATTTGAAACAGTGTGTTATAAGGATTCATTAGAGGAGTTGGGATATTTAGCCTAGAGAAGGGAAGATGTAAAGGGATGTGATCGTTGTCTTCAAATACTTTTGAAAGTTTTTCATGTGAAAGATGGATTAGACTTATTCTAGTTCTGCCTTGGGACAGAATTTCCAACTGGTCAGAGTTAGAAGGCAAATATTCTCTTGGTAACAAATAGAATGAGTCATCTTGATCCCAATCATTGGAAATGTTTAAGCAGAGGTTAGATGACCATTTGTCTAGGATGTTATAGAATACTTTCATGCTTCAGGCAAGGATGAACTCTACCATCACTCTTAATTATAAGGATCCAAGATTCTATGATTTATCTAATGATTATTTTGCTTGTTTTCTTTGAATTTAGAAAGATCTTCTGAGGCCTGATTTGGATGTTACAAGTCTCTTTTAAAAGCTGTACACACACACACACAAAAATGTGTCCATGATATGTGTGCCATTGAAGAATGGCTGAGCAAATTATGGTAGTGGGATGGAACGGAATATTATTTTTTTGTTGTGTTATATTTTTATTTGGTTGAATATTTCTCAATTACATTTTAGTCTGGTTCAGGCAGCACTAAGAGTTTCGTGGCCATGAGTGTGATACCTGTGATCTAGTTTATCCAAGTGGTTCCAAGTAGAACTCTATCTCTTGTTTAAAACTCTTTAGAACTTATTAATCTTAAATTATTATTTCTCTTTTATTATTATTTAACTTTTCACATCTTTTCATCTCCTCAGCTCAATTATAAGGTCTTTTAGGGCAGAGAAAACGCCTTTTTTTTTTGCTTTTATCTGACATAGGTCTCCAGTCTATATTTAAAGATAGTCAAGGAAGATTTTACAACTTCTTCTGTAACACACTCCAGTACTTAATAATCTAGTCAGAAATTCTATCTTACCTTTAACCTAAATCCTTCCTGTTAAATATGCAGTAGATCTAGTTGAATTTGTTCTGTCCTTAGTGGAAATGGGAAATTGTTGCGCATAATCCGAACTACATCTCTTTATTTATTTAAAAACTAAGCATAAAATTAACACCTGGGGGATACAAAAATGGCTTAGAATGGTCCCTGACCTCATGGTGATTAAAGGTCTAGTAGGAAAGATAAAATGTATACAGAAATGACTATGAAGTAAGGTTCAATGTGAAAGAGCACAGAGTGCTCTGTTCATATTAATTTTTAAAATTCAATTTTTTCCCAACCTCAGAAATGAAAGATGATGACGCTGGTACTCCTAGATCATTTGTTTTCTCCAGTCTTCTGTGCTCAGTTATTAAACAAGGTGGTAATGCAAAGACCTATAATTGGTATCTGTGAAGAATCATCCTGCTTTTTAAACCCAGGAGGAAGAGCTGGCCCAAAAAAGCCATCATCATCACCATCATCATCATCATCATCTTCTTCTTCTTCATCATCATAATCATCTTCATCAACATCATCTTTGTTATCATCATAATCATCTTCATCATCATCTTCATCACCAACATCATCTTCATCATCAACATCATCATCTTCATCACCATCAGCATCATGATCTTCATTTTGATTTCTTCTCTCTGTTCTTGGGGTTGGACCCGTGTCACGCTTCTCTTCAGAATCTTCCTTTCCCCCTTGTTGTGGCAAAGGAGAATCACTGTCTTCATCACCAGATCGTGAGTCTGAACTACTTTTACAGTTTGGGGGCAGTACTGGTCCAGCAATGAGACCCAGGTCCGGCTCTTCCTCCACAGTCCCTCAGATGTTGAAGCCTGAGGACAGTGTGGGCCAATCGGCTCTGGCCGTTGCAGCCCCAAGACAGCCCAACCTCCCTGCCCAAGCAGTAGGACACACACAGACCCCTTTAATGGAATATTGTTATACCTTCAGAAATGATGAAAGGGATGGATTCAGAGAAACTTGGGAAGATTTGTATGAACCGATTTAGGGTGAAGTGAGAAGAATGAGGGGGAAACCATATATAATGATGATAGTAATGCAAAATAAAACAATTTTTAAAGACTTAAAACTTTAATCACTGCAGTGACCAAATAGCACTCCTGAAGACAATGAAAGTATGTTTCCTGCCTTTTAGCAGAAAAAGGATTAATCAGAGATGCAGTAGGGCACTATTCAAATATGGATAATTTTTGCATTTATTTTGCTTTAATCATATTTATTTGTTATAGGAGAAAACTTTTATTTTGGGGAGAAGTCATAGGGAGGAAGGGAGTTAATGAGAGTGATTTTTAAAATACAAGAGTATCAGTTAAACATTTTAAAAATACACAGAAGAGAACAAAAGGAAATTCAGAAGGGGATATAGACAAGCAGGACAGTGTGTATTATCGTGGTAATTTTAATATACACTTAAGAAAAGAAACTATATAACAGAGTCATGGTTTACAATCTTCCTTTTGTTTTCTGCTTTTTGTATAAGGAAATATTCATGTTTGTCAAACTATAACAAAGAATTTTTAATAATCTATTACAATTTCATTACCATAAAAACTTATCTTAAACATCAAATAAAATGTATATAACACAGATATTTATAACATAAAAATAACTATAATAATACCATTAATGTGTCAAGTAGGCTTGGTTTTGGGTATTGTCTCTCTAACACGATAATACTTTTTCAACTACTTATCTTTCTTTTCTTTTATTAATCTATCCCTCCCACTATCCCCCCACCACTATTGTCCAAATAAAAAGCAAACACAGGAGTTAAATTAATTTGTCTAAAACACATATCTGTGGAAATGTTTTACATGATTGCACATATACAACCTATATAAAATTGCTTACTGTCTCACAGAGGGAGGGAAGGAAGGAGAGAATTTGAACTCAAAAACTTTAAAAAATGAATGTTAGAAATTGTTTTTACATGTAATTGGGAAAAGATAATCAAAAATAAAATACACATCTGATCATGTCACTGTCCTATTCAAAATTCTTCAGTGGCTTCTATTTGCTTCTGGGATAAAATAAGGAATCTTCTGGCTGGCATTTAAAGCTCTCCTCAGTACTACTTGCTCTTCCGACCTTATTTTCTATTACTCCCCTTCACGTACTCTCTCTTTCTTCTAGTCTAACTGGTCTATTAGCTGTTTACCACATGCAATATTTTAACTTCCATCTCTTTTCCTTGGCCTAGGTGGTCCCTCACAGCTGGCACATATACTCACAGAAAATGTACTGGATTCAGGATCAGAGAATTTGAGTTTGCCACTCAGTTCTGACACTTACTAGCAGTGTGACTGTGGACAAGTCACATAACCCCTCTGGGCCTCAGTTTACTTTTCTGTAAAATGAGAGAATTGGACTGGGTGTCTTCAAAGATCCTCAGAGGACCAAATTCTATGGCCCTCCATCATCATCATCATCCCTCTCTTACAATCCTTAGCTTCCTTCAAAGCACAATTAAGGTGTTGTCTCTTACATGAAGACTTAACTGACCTCAGCAATTCTCTTCCTCTTGAAATTGTATAAAATTTTAATTTATTTATTTACGTGTATGTAGTACTACTGTTTGTAGAAAATAAGCTTCTTGAGAGAGTCCACAGTTTCTGTTTTTCTTTGCAGTACCAGCACCTGGGACAATGTCACGCACCAAGTTGTTGCTGAATAAAATTTTGTCTAATTGGACTTAATTGCATTTACTGTCACCCGCTTCCTACCTCCTTTTCCTGTTCACCATCCATATATTCACTTCTCTTTGCCCAAAGCCTCTCCCTTGGCAAGCTATCATTGCCAACAAGGAGTCACGCTCTGAAATTGCCTCACACTGCTCCCAAATCTCCCTAACAAAATTCATTTTCTCTTATTAAATCTCAGCTATTAGAAAATAAGCTGATTAAACAAATTTATATGTGAACCAAACAATCGATGACATTTCCTCTTGCCCTCATTGTCTCTCAGGTGTGTTTGTTAAGATAAATGGATCCCTTGCAGAATCTAATTCAGTGTTACAGAGGATGGGGATGGGAATTTTTTGGGAGGAAGGAAGGAGGGAAAAAAGCATTTATTAAGAGTTCACTCTGTGCCAAGCAGTGTGCTAAGATGGGGATACAAATTCAAGCAAAAAGAAAGATAGTCCCTGCCCTCAAGGACTTTACATCCTAATGGAGAGAAAAGGAACTGAAAAGGAGATGGAAGAGAAAGTACCTGTCATAGAGCAACGGTTCTAAAGTCTAGAAAGTCAGGAACAGGGCTGGGAACTGGATGAAGGAAGGAAGGCCAGGCAGCCAGGAGGGTATAAAAGAAGGCTCCAGGAGGAACTCACCAACAAGAGAAGAGAAAGGAGGATGGGTCTTGGAGAGGGATATCCGTGGTGAAAAGACCACTTCTAAAAACTTCTACAATCCATTTCCTAGTAGGTTGCTTTAGGGTGAGGAGGCCCCAGGAAAGAAGAGAAGTTCCATCTCTTTTAAAGGGTCATCATCACTATTAGATAGTAAGAGAAGCATGAAATCACAAAATCAAGAACAGGGCAGGAGGTGGGGCTTGATTCTTCTGCCATACAACCTGATTTACCTCTATGCCAGTCAGGGGGAGGGATAATGCTCCCCCTAATTAACAGCATGATCTTGGGCAAGTCACCTAAAATCTCTGGGTCTGTTTCCTCATCTACAAAACTGAAAAGCCTGGACTACATAGTGGCTGCTTTCCTTTTCAACTCTAACGTTTTATGAAAATGACACATATCTATCTATATATGTGTGAGTTTATGTGTGTATGTATGTATGTATATGCATATATTCATTTATTTAACATATTCCCTTCTTTTTTATTTTGAAAAGTTATTTCTATATTATGTTTTGTTGCAAAAAAAGCTGGTAGATTATCCATTATTAACAGAAACGCGGAATGTGGCATTTCTTTGGCAACATGTTATTAAAATAGATAATTATTTTTGTCACTTTTTTAAAAATACATTTAATTGATGCCTTTTGTTTTCTACATAAGTTATTTCTGCATCTTGCCCCCTTCCTCAGTGACCCTCCCTTATAACAAAGAAAAAACTGACAGACCTGATCTGTCAGCATCTCTAACATTCCACTTAATACCCATCTCTCTATGGACAGGAATGGGGTGTGTTTCATTAGCTATACTCCTGGACTAAGGGTTCTACTTCATCAGTGATACTTTCACTTGCGTTATTGTCATCCACCTATATATATATATTGTTCTGCTAGTTCTACTTGCCTAGTGGTTTTTCAGTTTATACAGTCTCCTCATGTTTCTCTGAATTCTTCATGGTCATCATTTTTTAGAACACAATAATATTCTGTTATGCTCATATGCCAGTTTGTTCAGCCAATCTCCATTAACCCTAGACAGCCCAGAGTTTGGTTGAGGAGGCAGGAAGTGAGAGAAAGGTACATAAATGCAATTAAATCAAATGTAGTTTTAATTTACACTCTTGCAGTCTCGGTGAAGGCAGGTTTGCGACATTGGCTAGAAAGGCTTGAGGCCAACTAGATATGCATAATAAAGTCAGGAATTTGAAACCAAGAATTGAGATGCAGGAGATACACAGATAGGCAGAGATGGAAAGGGAGAGAGCCTGAGAGGGAAAGAGAAAGAGAGAGAGAGACGGAGACAAAGAGAGACGGAGAGAGAGGTCAGACTCAGGGAGCCCTTGGCAGTTTGTTGGAAGTGAAGTCCCTAAAATGTTTTAGAAGGAGTACAGTTTGCAATCAGACAATAAAGAGGAATCATAGGAACTTTCTAAATGTAATTCAGATTGGGGAGACTATAGTCTAGTTGTGCAAAAAATGAATGTTAAAAATAGATATGCTTTCATGCCTATGGGCACTTGTAATGGCAAGTAAAATGGGACTTTTTGTTGCCTTTTGTTCTGGAGTGCTTCTGATCACTAAGGCAATCAAGTGCCTTTGAGTCTTTCCTTTGTTTCAATCGAGAGTCTTTGATGAATTGGGAGTCTTTGATGACCTGCTTAAGTCACAGGAAGGCTTAGGTCACATGGGTTTGAGTCATAATGCCCTCTGACCCTGAAGCAGTGTATATATGTACTCTGACGTTAGCATTTTGCTTGAGGCTCACTTACTGGAAGAGTGTTGTGTGATTGGACCAGATGAAACTCTGGGTCACCATTATGGAGCTTCCTAGCTTTGAAAACCCAAATATATCAGTAAGGCAAGATTCATGACCTTGAGGATTACCATGAACATGTCTGTGTGGTTCAGAATTGCAAAGTATGAAAAACCCTCTGGGTAGAAGGCAGAAAAAGTATAATGTTAATTTAGACATCAGAGGATCAAATCCCAAGACCAATAACTCCAATTTGATATAGCAGTAATTAAATTCCAAAACCAGTAAGCCCACCTCAATGTAGCAACAAGGAAATTATAACACAGTATTATAGCAAGGAACCAAGTCATCCTGTAACCTTCCTCCCTGCTAGGGGTTCCCCGTAAATACTCACAAATCCTAACTGTCTGCTTGCCTACATTCTCTCTCCTCTCAGTTCTCTGGTCTCTGCAGCTCCCTGGTTTCCACTCACCACTCCACTCTTTCTGCAGCTCTATCATCTTGGAGTTCTTACTTCTCCTTAGGCTGGGTTCTGAATTCTCACTTCTGACTTCTGAATTCTCAGTTCTCAATGGCTACCTTCTGGGTATATATACTCTTTTTTAGGGCAAGAGGGCTTCACTCCCAATCAGCAAAAGGGTGTGGGCCTGAGGCTTAGTGCTTAGTAAGTAAAAGGAGTAGACCTGCCTACAAACAAACCTTAATTGGCCCCACCTGAGGTCTGCTGAGTGAGTGGGAATGATCTTTAATCACTGATTGGCATCATAGCACTACTTAGCTGGCTGGTTTTTTTCTGAGTTCCCAAAGAACTTAACCCCCAGAGGCAGGAAGATTCTTCTTTTGAAGAAGTCAAGTCTATCACTGACAAGGCTCTAAGGACTGGTAGGTTCCAAAGGAGAAGGAAGCCAGCCAAGGGTTTTTTCCCTAGTCCAAATATTAGGTCTTGCTCTTTGTTCTTTGTTTAAAAAAATATAAGCACAAAATTTTATTTCTTTATACATAAACTTTCATGGAATTTGGACCAAACCACTAAGATTTGTTTAAAAAAGAAAACAACCAAAGTGATGATATAAAAATTGTAAGTAGGTCTGAATTCAAAGATTTATCTCTAATAGTACCAAATGCCAAAAGTACAGATTATTATAAAAATGTGTACAAATTTTAAGTACAATTACAATAGGGTTCAGTTTTGAAAAGAAAACAGAAACAAAGGACAAACCTACATCAGGAAGTCCTAACTCTATAAATGTCAAACTTTGAAGGAATCTCTTCCAGTTCTGGATCCAAATCTCAAAGTTCCCTCCTTGTCAAACTGGAAATGTAACAAAACTCTGGGTCAAGATGCCAGCTCGGCTGCTTCCCATTCCTTCCTTTTCCTCCTTCTTTGGTTAAAGTTCCAAGAGTGGGGAACCTGTGGCCATGAGGCCACATGTGGCCTTGTAGGTCCTTGGGTGCAGCCTTTTGACTCAGTCCAAGTTTTATAGAACAAATTTGCTCTGTGAAGTTTGAATTCAGTCAAAGGGCTGTACTAAAGGGCCACATGTGTGGCCTTGAGGCTTCAGCTTCCCCACTCCTGTGACATACAATGGCTTTGAGTGGTTTGAGGGGATACAGCTCTTAGCAATCCTCAGAAAGTCAAACTTTGGGATAGCATAGCTGTATAATAGGGGGAGGGGAGCCTAATTAGGCTACAGGCAGCACCCTCCCCAAGGATTTCCTTTGAACCTGCTGGGCTAGGGCCCTGGGATAGAAGGGTGCACAGAAAGGAACCAGCAAGCAGCTGCCCAGATTTTCCTTCTTTCCTTCCTTTCTTGGGGTGGGGGGAGGCTATCTGATAAATCAATTAATTAACAAGCATTTATTAATGTTTTCTGCCTCTTGCTCTGGAAAGAGTATTCAAATCAATACTACCATTGCTACTGAAAAGGGCAGGAAAATTGACTGCCCTGTGGCAGTCAATTTCACAATCCCTGTGGCTGCCTTAGATCAAAACTCTCTTCCCTGGTCATCACTCTCCTATTGTGTCGAGTTCCCCCATTGGGGCAGGGACTGCCCCCCTTTCATACCTCCGCAGCCCACCAGTGCACGGCAAAGCACATAAATGCTTTTTCATTCATTCACTTCCCCATTCTGCCTGGGTCCCTGGAGAAGACATGGATAGCTGGAAGAAGCCCAGAATCAGACAGATGTCGATGAATTCCCAAAAGGTGAAGCCTTAGAGCTCAACGAGAGAGTAAATATGCCTGGCCTGGATTAATACCCAGAACTAAATCAATCTTGCAGCTATTTGGCCAGAAATGGTGTGGGAAAGGAGGTGGCTTTGGCTTTTGAGGCGCTAAACACCTTAGTCCTGATATTTACTCGAGTGTCCTGCGTCAGCTACTGTGTGATCTCTCCTTTCCTATCATTCTCTAGCAAGGGCAAAGGAATTGTGGGGGTCACTTATTTTCATAGGCTAGTCATCCTATTTGCTCCAGATTATTTCTGCTTCCAGATTATTATATCCAGATTATTATATGCTTTCAGATTATCCCAAAGATCCATACAGACAAGTGAAGTCTCCCCTGACATCATCACTCCTCTGGGAAAGCATTTAGGCTTCTAACCTTTTGTCGTTGATTCATACAGCAGAAAACCAGAGGGAAGGGAATAGGCATTTATATAGTACCTGCTATGTGCCAAGCACTGTGCTAAGTGCTTTTTTAAAAAAATAAATATTTTCTCATTTGATCCTCACAACAACCCTGTGAGGCACATGCTTTTATTATCCCCATTTTACAGTTAAGGAAACTGAGGAATACAGAGGTTAAGAGGCTGGGCTTGAATTCAGGTCTTCCTGACTCCTGACACTGTCCCACAAGCTGCTTCTAGCAAAGGCTACAACAAAGTCACTGGAAGGAGCAATTCATCCTGATGATATTTTGTAAACATTTAATGACCTTTATTAAAGCTTTTTTAGGAAATATGCTAGATGCCAGAGACATGAAGAAAAAAAGACCCTGCCCTCAAGGAGTTTACAGTCTAATAAAATGTTTCATTTAACACCATTCAGGATGACAAGGAGCTACAAAATAAACCTAGGCACTAAGTGGCACAGTGGATAGAGCACAGGCCCTGGAGTCGGGAGGACTTGAGTTCAAATGTGACCTCAGACACTTACTACCTGTGTGATCTGGGCAAGTCACTTAACCCCAATTGCCTAACCACCCAAAAAAGATAAAATTAAAACTAATATAATGTTGGATTAAAATTAATGTTGGATTAGTGAATAGAGAGCCTCTAAGCCAGGAAGATCTGATTCCAAGTTCTGTCTCTGACACAGGCTGCTGCCTCTGTGATCCTGGACAAGCCACTTAACCTTGTAGTGATCTACAGGTAAGTCTCTAAGTTGGAGAGAAGGTGCCAACCTGCATTGATAAAGGGAGTTTCTTTACTCAGGAGTTCCCGATACCAGTGAAATCACAGGCCTGCTCCTTATCTCTAAACTATACTTTAGAACTTTGATGAATCTGTAATTTTACCTTCCGGAACAAGGACCGACTATAATTTATCCACACCTTCTCATGCTGGCCTGCTGCTTGGAGGTGGTCAGATCCTAAGTAACAGCTTTAGCAAGGAAATCCACAAATGAGACCTATCCTTGGTCCTCAGGGTAGGATCAGGCAGGCAAGCTGTGAATGTATCGACAGGAACTGTGAGGACCCGTTTATCCTCCCAATCTTCAAATAATTACGTTTACAGAGCCCTTCAAAGTTCGAACAATAATTTCTGCACAATAATTCTGTAAATTAGATAACATAAATAATACTATCCTCTAGGTGGCTCGGTGGACAGAGTGCCAATCCTGGTGTCGGGAAGATTGCTGTTCCTGAGTTCAAATCCTACCTCTGACACTTACTAGCTGTGTGACTCTGGGCAAGTCGGCTTGCCTCAGTTTCCTCAAGTGTAAAATGAGCTGGAGAAGGAAATGACCCCACTCCAGTATCCTTGCCAAGTAAACCCCAAATGAGGTCACAAAGAGTGGGACATGACTGGAACCACCAAACAACAATTTAGGAGCAGATTGCTATAGTTTGGGAGGTGAGATCTGAAAAAACGTGACCGCGAGATAACATTTCATCACTCCCCACGCACTAACACTACTGAGGCAATGTCGGTGCTGCCCCAGATCACAGAAATGAGTGGCGCCCAAACACCATCCTTGTTGAGAAAAGCAAACGTCCGGTGTTCGTCCTCAAAGTCAGTGGTAGGGTCAGACACGCTGCCCGCCCATGCGGCCTAAAAACCCAAGCGGGCCAGGAAACACTTATGGAGTGAGGTTGGTGCCTAGTCGATGAAACGCAGTCTTTCAATACACATCACAACGAAAGAACGCGTGTGTTCTTTTCGTGGAAACTTCAAAGTTGAAGCGGTTTTCTTCTCCCTCCAGATCTAACAATAGAAAATTCCAAGTAAGTGAAAAAACGAGCGAGGAATGCCTACATTTTGCACGCAAATGCTTGACTCGAGGTGACCAAGGCCTGCCAGCCGGCCGGCCCTGCGGGCAGCGCGGAGTGGGGCGGGCAGGGCTGCTGCTTTCTCCCCAGATCGGCACATCTCCCGGAGGGAACCAACAGGCCTCTTTGCACCTCTGCTATGCATGGAGTCCGGCTGCAGAGCCAACAGCGCTCGGCTTCTCTCTCCAGCACTTTCCCTCGGTAGTTGCAGAAAGGCAGCCCACGCTGGCAGCCCAGCCAGTGCAACAGACACGAACCCGAGCCCCGCGGCGGCTCGAGCCCCTCCAGGCCCCCGGAGCGGGCGCGGGGCGGGCTAGGCCGGGGGAGAGGGCTGCGCTCTGCGGCTCATCCGCGGCCGTCCCTCCTGGGCTCCGGTGCGGCTCCCAGCAAGCGGGGATCGCTAGGGATGGGCAGAGGAGCCCACTTCTAGGGGAGATGAAGGCGGCCGGAGGAAGCGGCCGTGCGAGCTGCCTGGCTTCCGGACCACGCCGCTTCCCCTGCCGTGGGCCAGCCGCCGGTGCGGTGGGTGGTGCTTTGATTCTTTGTCAATCTGGAAGCCTGCTGCGCGCTCTGTGGCATTGCAATAAGAAGGGGGAGGAAAAGAGGTGAGCGCGGAGGCCGGCACGGAGCTCCCTCTTCCTCTCCCCCTCCCCGCACCGCCCCATGCCATCCCGACCCACCCCGTCCCACCCCCAGCTTCCGCGGCGCTGCGGGCCGGATGCACTGCGGTATCAGGTAGGATTCACCCTTTACCTCCTTCTTCCCGGCGGGCCAGCTCCCCGCCTCCCTCCCGGCCAGACTCCAGAGCGGAGCCGCCTTCGGTGTCCTACATACCCAAGCGGGTGGGCCGCCCAGGAATGGCACGGAGAGGGAGAGTGGGGCTAACCTGCCGTCCATCTCCCTCCTGAATGCCCTGGCAACATTGTGTCACGGAGACCGGCTGCAAAACGAGGGATTGTTTCAACTCCCCTCTCCCTTCTCCCTTCCCCGGAGACAAGAACTTGAGGCATCCGAGTTTGTGTTTTAGACCGCAGGGCAGGTGTGGTCACCTAGCACGGGAACCGTGAATTTTCGGAACAGACGTCCCCCAAGCACTCGGGGCTGAACAGGCTCGGGGACCCTTAGACGCCGGTCCCACGATGTGATCTGGCCGGGTAAGCAGGGCCAGGCCTGCTCTTACCTTCCGGAGGAGCCTCGGTAGCCCGTGTTCAATGATTTATATGCCCTCAGTTACAGACCTACCGAAAGCAATTCCAGTGACCGGGAGGGCAGCGTAGCCGTGGACACTTAGGAGCTCGTGGTAGGCTAGGGACCAACAACCAGGATGAAGTTACCCAAAAAGTTGGTGGAGCGATCTTGTTTCCAACTTTGATTTGAGGGTCGCTGGTAGGGGAACGGAAAGAGCCCAAAGATGGCCTAGGGCTCCCCTGGAAGCAACTGCTGGTGGTCTGGCACCTTGAGACTTTATCTTGTCTCTCCGGTAGTTTTCATTGCTGTCCCCAGACCATGACATTCCGACTATTGGCTGCTCCCTATTTTGTCTCACTGTCCTCTGTGAAAGATATAGGAGCCCGACTTTGGGGGTGGGGGGCTAAAAATGGACAATAAAGGTGAGCACATAGGTGGAAAATAGGGATAAGTATCTCTATCCGTCCATGTGCCTGATCCGTTACAAAATGTGGAATCAAAGGAAAGATTCAGGGTCTAATGGCAGCTGAGCAGGAAGAATAAAATTATCTCAACTTTAGGAAACTAATGGAGACAAGTCAGGCAGCTAGTTCAGCTCAAACACCACCTCCTACAAGAACACCCCCTCCCCCAAGTTTCCAGTGCTTCCCTTCCTTAAACGGCCTTCTATTTACTTGTCTGACTACATCCAGCCCAGAATCAAGACGGGGATTTTTGAGGGCAAGGACCTTGGGGGTCTCATTTTACACATGAGGAAACTAAGGTCTATATAATTTGCCATAGATAGTAAGTGACCAACCCAGAAATGGAACCCAAATGCCCTGACTCCAGAACCACTGTGCTTTCCACATCATTTTATAGATGGCTTTATAAATCTAGCACCCTCGCCCATTGCCTCACAAGCAGCAAGCTGCTGAATAAAAAAAAGCAACTGGGGAATTTCAAATTCAAAGAAAATTGTGTTCAAATACTTTTCAAAAATGAAAAGTTATAGCATTACTTAAACTTTGATTCTTCTGTTAGCAAAAGGGATGCATTCCAGTGACGCTCCTTTGTTAGAAACTTCATGATCAGATAATAATAATATAGGGGATGTAAGAATGTGTTAAGGGAAATTTGCTATACAATAATATTATTAAATGCTAACTACAATAATGTCAGATGTGGCTAAAGACAGTATCTGGAACTGAGGAGGAAGGTGGAGGCAGAAAGGATTGGCTGATTTAGGGTTTGATGAACCTTAGCAAACAATAGTAACTTCTTCACATGAGTTAAGATTTTTTTTTAACATGGCTAACTTTGTATAAAGCTTTGTTCCCAGGAAATTAATAACTCAAGATATGACTGTTTACTGCTCTAGATTGACTTTAACTTTGTCTTATAATGTAAAAGTGTGCTTTTTAAAAAAGTTTTTTATGCCTTTTAAAATTTTTTTTTAATCAAGCATTTATTTTCTTTCAAAAAGAAAAAAACCCTTGACTATATGCATAGTCAAACAACATAAATTCCCACATTGACCATTTTTAAAAATGTGTGTCTCTGTGTGTCTATGTCTTGAGGCCATCAACTCTGCCAGGAAGTGGGTAGCACATGTTTCATCACAGACACTCTGGAATCATAGTCTTTGCATTGTTTAGAGTTCTTAAGTCTCTGGTGCCTTTTATTTTTACTTGACTATAACACACCATACAGACTATTGCAGGTGACTAAGAAAAACAATTCAAAGCAATAATTTCCCACTAAAGAAAACCTGACACATGAAAATGAGTTTAACAGAGTATAAAACTAAAGGCAAGTAAAGTGGGACTTTTTGTTGTCCTTTGTTTTAGAGTGCTTCTCAGCACTAAGGTAATCAAATGCCTTTGAGTCTTGCCTTTGTTTAAATCAAGAGTCATTGCTTGGAAACAATATATATGATGGTGCTACTGATTAAAGATCTTTCCCATACCCTTTTGCTAAGTAGATGCTAAGCCTTAGGCCCACACCCTTTTGCTGATTGGGAATGAAGCCCTCCCGCCCTAAAAAGGTACCAGAAGTTAGCTGTTGAGAACTGAGAATTGAGAAGTCAGAACTCAGAGGCGAGAATTCAGAATCCAGACCAAGGAGAAGTAAGAACTCCGAGGTGACAGAGCTGCAGAAAGAGTGTGGAGTGGAGAGTAGAAACCCGGAGCTTCAGAGACCAGAGAACTGACGGGGCAGAGAATGCAGGCAGGCAAACAGTTAGGATCCATGAGAGTTTATGGGGAACCCCTAGCAGGGAGGAAGGTTACAGGATGATTTGATTCTTTCCTATAATACTGTGTTATAATTTCCTTGTTGCTACATTGAGGTGGGCTTACTGGTTTTGGAATATAATTACTACTATATCGAATTGGAATTATTGGTCTTGGGATGTGATCCTCTGGTGTCTAAATAAATGTTATACTTTTTCTGCCTTCTGCCTAGAGAGATTTTCATACTTTGTGATTCTGAACCATGTTCATGATATCCTCGAGGTCATGAATCTTGCCTTACTGATGCAAAAACTTAAAGTAGGAATTATTTGTTTTATTGAAGGATTCTTCCAGTTAAAAAAATAATTTTAGGGCACTTGTAGAAAGTGAATTTCTTTAGGGCATTTAACATTCTCAGTTTCAAAGGATTCTAGTGGCCCAGTATACCTCTGGAATAAAGCAAAGCTTATTTGTAATGGGCTAGGTGGCGTAGTGGATAAAGCATCAAGCCTAGAGTCAGGTTGACCTCTGTTCAAATTTAGCCTTAGACGCTTATTAGCTGCGTGACCCTGGGCAAGTCACTTAATCTTGTTTGCCTCAGTTTCCTCATCTGTAAAATGAGCTGGAGAAGGAAATGGTAAAACCACCCCAGTATCTTTGCCAAGAAAAACACAAATGGGGTCATGAATAGTTGAACACTACTGAAATGACTGAACAGTAACAACAACAAAAGGCATATGTGTACCTGAGCTGTATGTGAGATTCTTTGTTCTTACTCTAAAAGAATATAGTATTCCAAAAGAGTATAGTATTTGGAGGCCCATAACCTCTTAGGACCCACTAGCTAGGCGGACGACCAAGGTTCTTCTTGGCCTAGTCTTGAGACTGAGGTCCATTAGGACACAACTTATCTCCATTCTGCATATTTTCTTAAGTGGCCTTTGGTCTCCTTTTTGATTCCTCTCTAGCTCTCTCACATCTAAATACTTAAATATTTCATGGCCATGTGATATTATGGCAGTGGGTACTGCCTTTGCCTAAGGCAAATCAACCCTTCATCGTTTGAGTAAATGGTCTTTGGGAGTTGTTGGAGCTGAAAAAATTGATCACCTAGTGGCCAAGCTTCTGCCAATGAGCATCTCTAGCTATATCAGGCCCTAAAAGTCCAACCTAGATACAATTATTCAATCACATGGCTAGGTATGAAGCCTTTCCAGCTGAATAGGACCAGCCAGAGTTTGTCCTCCACTGGCATAAGCTCTAAGGAGACCCACATCACCTCCACACCATGACGAGACGTCACTTATGTGACCATTTTTAAATGTTTAGGAGATAGATAGGCAAGCTAAACTATCCCAGAGAGGGATGGAAGTTCTCTTAGAATCATTTTCAGACATTCTTTCAATCAGAGAATTGTCATTATTTAAGTGTTTAAGCCTGTGATAATGTACTGGCAACCACCATGGAAGACCAGAACTGAGGGCTAGAGTCTTCCTTCACTAGGAGCAGAAATCTCATTCTGTGTTTCATTTCACACATTCCTTCCCCTCTCTCACAAGTATGAAAATGACTAGTATCTTTCCCTTCTCCCTCCTCCTTCCTCCTCATTAGATCACACAGCCTGTGTTGGGGGAAGTTACCTGATGGTCATCACATTTCCATGTCTCTTTTCCCATCACAAATTTAACTGTCCTGCTTCATAATCCTTTAGCACCCTTTCTGGGACTGGATGATATAAATTAATTTGATAATTTAATCCATTTTTGAGTTCTAATGGATAAATGTGTTAACCTATCAGGGATTTTTAAAAAATTATTATTTATTTAATATTTTAGTTTTCAAAATTGATTTCCACAAGATTTTGACACAAAATTTTTTCCCCATTTCTACCCTCCCCCCACTCCAAAATGGCATATATTCTGATTGCCCCATTCCCCAGTCAGCCCTCCCTTCTGTCACCCCACTCCCCCAACCATCCACTTTCCACTTACTTTCTTGTAGGGCAGGATAGATTTCTGTGCCCCATTCCCTATATATCTTATTTCTCAGTTGCATGCAAAAACAACTTTTTCTTTTCAGCATTTTATTTTAAAAATTTGAGTTACAAATTCCCTCCCCTCTTCCCTTCCCACCCACCTTCCCCAGGAAGGCAAGCAATTCAACATAGGCCACACATGTATCATTATGTGAAACATTTCCACAATACTCACGTTGTGAAAGACTAACTGTATTTCCCTCCATCCTATCCTGTCCCCCTTTATTCAATTTTCTCCCTGGAACCTCCCTTCATATTCAACTTACCCTGTGCCTTCAGTCTATATATATA
>CM053624.1:221461369-221484940 GCA_028646595.1 Phalanger gymnotis
CAGTTTTTTTTCTTTTTCTTGATTACCTTTTCATGCTTCTCTTGATTCTTGTGTTTGAAAGTCAAATTTTCTATTCAACTCTGGTCTTTTCACTGAGAAAGCTTGAAAGTCCTCTATTTTCTTGAAAGTCTATATTTTTCCTTGGAGCATGATACTCAGTTTTGCTGGGTAGGTGATTCTTGGTTTTAATCCTAGCTCCATTGACCTCTGGAATATCATATTCTTAGCCCCTCAATCCCTTAATGTAGAAGCTGCTAGATCTTGTGTTATCCTGATTGTATTTCCACAATACTCTAATTGTTTCTGGCTGCTTGTTGACTTCTTCTGGCTGTATGTTTTGATCTTCTTCGTCACCAAAAAAGGATTCTAGAGTCTGAGTCTGAGTCCGAGTCTACATCCTTTTTCACTGTCTGGCCATGTTCCCAGGCAACTACTTGACCTTTGAGCTTTTTGTCAGGGTATGACTGCTTGTAGAGTAGAGAGTGCTTTGTCCCAAGCTTTAAGGCTGCACTGCTGTTTTCAGAGCTATTTATACTCCACTGTCATTGCAAGCTCTGCCACAGCAGTGCTCCTCCTCCCCAAGAACCACCAACCAGGATTGTGACCCAGATCCAAAGCCCTGCAGTCCCACTCTGGTCTGCTGTTGATTCCTCCCTCTGTGTGAGCCAGGGACTCTGGAAGCAGCTGACGCTGAAGCTCCACTGCCGCACCACGTTTGCCACCCCCAGGACTGGGGCCAGACCACTTTCTAACCTGATCTAGCAGTTTTCCCACTAACCCACTTCATGGTCTTTGGCGTTTATGGGTTGAGAAGTCTGGTAACTGCCACAGCTCAATGATTCATGGCCCTAAGGCCTGTTCCAGCCAGCTGACTCCAGGTCTGGTCTGTCCTGGCATAGCCCATACTGGACTGCGCTCTGTTCCCAGCACCGTGCGATAGACCTTTCCCAGCAACCATCCAGGTTCTCCTGGGCTGGAGACCTGCTTCCCTCTGCTATTTCATGGGTTCCACAGCTCTAGAATTTATTCAGGGCCATTTTTTACCTATCAGGGATCTTTTAAAGACAACACTTTTTATCCCAAAGGAATGATTTTAATGATAAAGTAAATGCAGCTAAATGGTGAAGTGGATATAGCACTGGACCTAGAGTAAGGAAGACCTGAGTTCAAATCCTACTTCAAACATTTACTAGTTGTATGACCCTGGACAAGTCATTTACCCCTCTTTGCCCCAGTTCCCTTATCTGTAAAACGAGCTGGAGAAGGATATGGCAAGTCACCTCAGCATCTTTGCCAAGAAAGCCCCAAATGGGGTCACAAAGAGTCAGAAATGACTGAACAACAACAAGGACAAAAAAGTAATAGAGTGATTTCAGGCATTTGGCGCAAGCTTCTGAAAGAGGTATTTTTGGGGGAGGGGAGGGTTCCTCAACTCACACCATCATCTAGTTCACACAGATACACAACGTTACATAGATATTAAAAACAAACCAACCACATATATCATATGCAATTCCCCAAAGAACAGAATGATGTGTAAAAATGCAGGGAGTAGCAGAGGAAAAGAAAAGTTAAAAAAAGAAAAGCAAATATACATGGAAATTATGTAATTGTAATGGAATTATGGAATGCACACAAAAAGAAATGGTACAATATGAGGTAGGGGAAGAAAATGACTGATAGTGGGTAATTAAGAGAGAGCAGAGTATGTATGGAAAGACTGGGTCTAGGATGGTAGCATGGATGTACTGTTGGGCTTAGAATCAGGAAGACCAGGCTTCAAAATCTGTCTTAAAACTTACTAGCTGTGGAACCCTCATAGGGGTGTGCTGGAACCAGCTTGTACTGGCTCCTGAAAGCCTATTGTTAAATTTTTATGGTGAGCATTTACTCAAAAATTAGAAATTGTCAAGTGCTTATAAAATCAGCATTATTGTTTTATTGATTGTCTAGACTCAAGGTGGTGATGGAGAAAATGTTAATTATGCAGATTAAACTTAAAATTATGTGGTGTATTTTTGGAGAGCCAGTTGTTAAACATCCCTGGACCCTGGGCACTTATCCTCTCTGAGCCTCTGTCTCCCTAACTGTAAAATGAGTATAACAACACCTGTTGTACTTAGTTACAAGCTTGATGTAAGGTTCAAATGAAATGTATATGTATATATGTGCATACATATATCATATAAAATATGAAAGTACATGTAAATATGTGCATACATATATGCATATTTTATATATTATATAATCTACTTATATATGTATATATTTCTATTTTACTTATTTATATATTTTTATATGTGTATTATATATATTTGTGTATATGTCTATCTATTCTATCTCAGACTTTGTAAACATTAAAATGTGATGTAAATGTCAGCTCTTACTATTATGGCCATAAGATTGTCAGTGGAAGAAAAATGATAGATGCCTTAGCTAGTGAATAGAGATTTGCTTTGGGTGAGATGAATGATGTTGCCACAGAATGGTAGGTATTAAACGTGTACTGTGAACCAGCCACTGTGCTAAATATTGGGGTTATCAAGAAAAAGCAAAACCAGTCCCTGCCCTCAAAGAATTTATGTTCTAATGGGTGAGACCATATGTACATAAATTGGTGCCCACAAGGTAAATACAGAGTAGGCGGAAGGTAGCCTTAGAAGCACTAGAGAATGATCCCATAATTCTAAATAGTAATACTTTACTGCATCTAAACTGATATAAAATCAGCGAAGCATCATAAAATGTGTCTAGGCATTGGTAAATGTCTCTGTGAGTATGGACCATGAACAGTTTAGCCTTTCTATTTGATATCAAGATGATAATAACAATAGCTCACATTCATATAGTACTTTAAGTTTTGCAAAAACACTTTACATATATTGTCTCATTTGATGTAAAGGTAATTCCATTTGCCAGGGAAGTGAGACAGTGGTGCTCATTATGCTTGATGTCTTATAATAGCAGACATGTAGAAGTTTGTAGTTTTGTAACATCTAGACTAGACAGAATGATTATAAAATTATTAGAGCAGAGTGGATTTGCTACCTTAAGTCATGCAGCTGACCTTGCAGGATTATATGCAGGTCTCTTCTTGAAGCTCTCCAGAGATGAGAAACTCGTTACCTCCTGAGGTAGCTTATTAAGCATAAAGAATTTATTGTTTTTTTTGCATATCTAGCTGCAATCTAAGTTTTCCTTTCTCTATGCCAAGCACCCTCAATTCTTCAGTTAATCCTTATATGGGCAGCTAGGTGGTACAGTGCTAGGCTTGGAGTTAGGAAGACTCGTCTTCCTGAGTTCAAATCCGGCCTCAGATACTTACTAGCTATGTGACCCTGGGCAAGTCACTTAACCCTGTTTGCCTCAGTTTCCTCATTTGTAAAATGTGTTGGAGAAGGAAGTGGCAAATCACTCCAGTATCTTTGCCAAGAAAACCCCAAATGGACCCAACTGAACTAGAAAAATAGCAGGAATGTTCTCCAGCCTCTTCACTAGCTCAGCCACCTTCCTGTGAACACACTCCAGCTTGTCATTTTCCCAGCTAAAATGTGTTACCCAGAACTGAATACAAACTCCAGAGGGAGTCAGGCTAGGGAAGAGTCTACTTGGATTATCACCTGCCTGGTTCTTGATACTGCAGTATCTTCATCAGAAGAGAGATGTTGTTAGACCTACATTTTACGAATATTAATCCAATCTGGCAGATGTGTAGAGGAAGACCTAGAGTGTTCCCCACCTTAATGAAATCATAGATATAGTCCATAGAACAACAAACCTCAAAACAAACAAACAGACAGACAGACAAAACCACTTATTAGATATGCAGAATGCAAGGAAGTGTTGAATCTGACTCTGTAACAACAATGTTACTTGCAGCTACTGTGGAGGTATAAGGCCAATAACACCAGCACACAGGACGGATGTTAGCACAGGTTCTTTGATCTGCTTTTCTAAAGGAAAGCGACTTTAAGGGGTTAACAATTTTACTTTAATTAAACAAACATATATCATTCACTTAGTTCAGGGGAAAAAGTCAGCACCCTGAACTTAAGAGCAAATACAAACAGAGAAAATAACACAAATCAATAGGCTTCTAACTGTTCAACCATAGCAATGCATACATAGTTGCCAGAAAGAGAAGCACCAACATTTGGGTTTTCAAAGCCAGGGGGCTCCTTAATATCTACCCAGAGTGTCGTCTGGCCAAATCACATGAACACTCTTCCGGTGACTGAGCCCCAAAGCAAAATGCTAACCTCAGAGTATATATGCTGTTTCCAATCAAGGACTCTTGATTCAATCAGAGACTCTTGATTCAAACAAAGGCAAGACTGAATCAAAGGCACTTGATTGCCTTAGTGCTGAGAAGCACTCCAAAAGAAGAAACAGCAAAGTCTCACTTTGCTTGCCATTACAGACTCCTGAATGAATAAGAATGCTGAGGAAAGGGATTGATAGAGATAGAGGAACAAGTTGGAAAAAAACTTAAAATAGAAGCAGTAGAACAGAAGGGGAGAGGAATTATCATTCAAACCACTAACCCATCCAAACTACTAACCATTAACTAAATGGAGTTTGGTAATCTGAGCTATGAGTGAACAACTCATTCCAGAGTAAATAGGAATAGGGACAGGAACTGAAACTTTGCTTTCATTGGTACTGAGGGCTGTCAGGTGAGGATATTCCCTCTCCAATGCAGACAATTAATAATTCCTCCACAATCTAAAGTCTTAGAGAGTTGTCTAGAGCACACAGCGGTTTGGTAACGTAACCCAAAGTCAAGCAATCAGTAGATGTCAGAGTCAGGACTTGACCTGAGGTCTTCCTGGCTCCAAGGCAAACTTCATTATACAGCATTTCTTCTGGGGATCTCCAAAGGAAACTTGTTTCTTAAAAGAAAAGAGGACATAGATTCAGAACAGGGGCAGGTCTGCACAAGCATGGAAGATACGTTATTGTACTGTGTAATCATCACATAATTTTATGTCTTTTTTGTGAAAAAGTGGGATGTGACCATTATGTGAAGCTTTAAAAACTTTTGCCGGTATTACTTAAAAATCACTTATTACTAAATTGTCTTTGAGGCAAGATTAGGATGCATAGAATACTCATAATATACATTAAGATTGAATACTGACAATGCACTGAGAATTCTAGGCTCGTGGCTCATGATGCACGAGAGATAAATGCGTATCTATACGCCCCTGGTGAATACACTGCTGCTCTGTATACCTCTTAAGGAGTGTGACGAATAGACTTATACCATGCAACAATTATGTGGTGAAAGGTTACAAGCCAATTTTTGGACTAAAAAAACAAGATGCAACAATTTCAATGACAATGTGCTGAAATGGTAAACAAAATCATTCCAGGATGGAGCAAACCTGAAGATTTTGTTCTTGCCAGTACTAGAGGGGCTGTCAACCACATTCACCAACGGCAGCCTGGACCCCCTATTACTTGGCTGGTGTTGTGAGTCATGTTGACTGTGTAGGTAGTGATAGAAGATGGGATGCAGAAGAGAGGACAGTTACTTGAGACCTTTCAGAAATGAGGCTTATCCTGACTTTCCATGGATATGAGCCCATTCTGTGGTTTGTTGCTGCTTTTTTTTTGGTTGAGTTTAATAAAACCAGACCTATATTCGTTGTCTTACTATCCTGCATATTTGAAGCAGGGCAGATCCCCTTTAGGGGAGAAGAAAACAAGCCAGACACTGATGTTCCTAGGGTTTCCTTCAGTTAGGATACGAGCCAGAGAGATTTTGTGAAATATCTCCCTCAAATTAGACCCTTGTACACTGTTAGGGTCGGAAGCTCAGTTAACACATGGTTTACAATTGAGAGCTGTACACTATGCTGATTTTGGGGTCGGAAGAATTGGGATTAAGTACTAGCCTCACCACTTACTAACCATTTAACTTGGGAATAAAACCAAAATACTTGTATTACCTACCTCGAATGGCTGCTGTGGGAGTGGAATAAGATGATGATAATACATGTGAAGTACTTTGTAAAGACATGATATTGCTCACCTCCTGGCCCATATGTCCCTGGCTATTAGGGAGGCAGTGCATTATGGCGGAAAGAGAAGTAGACTTAGGGTCAGAAAACTTGGGTTCAAATCCAAGGTATGCTGTTTGTTTCCCATATGAGTAGGTATTTATTCTCAATGGACCTCAGTTTCTTCTCCTGTAAAACGAGGGAGATGGACTAGATAATTTCTAAAGTCTTTTCCAACCCTAAAACCTATGATCTGCTTGGTAAATATGAGGGCGGTATTTACACCTTGGGATGGTTGGAGATGTGGTGACAAGGAGAACCTACGATGTCTAATGGAAAGTATAGGGAGCTTGAATCGGAAGATCTGACTCTAGAAAAGTCATCTTATGACTCAGAGCCATATTGTCCCCATCTGTAAAATAGAAATATTAATCCTTCCACTGCCTACCTTACAGGGTTCTTTGTAAATCTTAAAACACTCTAAAAATATGAGCCTATTATGATTGGCTGTGATGTTTCTAGTCATAAAACCTGTGAATACTACTCTCTATGTCCTAATATTATAACGACCATATTTTTCAAACTAGGACACAGGATCTGGCAAAGGGTATTCTTTTTGAGAAGCCTTATTAAAAATAAACTTTCTTTTCTTCAAATCAGAACTGTCCTAGAAAATTTAGAACAGAGGGTCACCATAGGGTGGAGGGCAAAAGATGAAATGACTGAGGAAGCAAAGGTTCGAGCATCCAGGCATATCGATTTATTAAGCAGTGTATCCCATAGCAAAACAGGACCAGGCCTCCTCAGCCTTGGCACTGGACCCCAAATGCAGGGGGAGACAGATTTTTTTGCATTAAAAACAATTAGTCAAATAAGACCGATTAGTATTAACCAGGATACATAATTAGATAATCTGATTTCTTATTGGAGGAAAGATTAGAGAGCTAACAGGTGTAATTCCCTGAAATTAGAAAAAGAGGTGCCCTGCTTCCCACAAGTGTCTGTAAACAATCAAAGGAACGTAGAAGTAACTGGATTGACCAGCACAGGGTTAGTTTTCAGATAAGACATATGGGCTACTTGAGATGTATAATTGTGAGAAAACTCCTTGCATCAATCTTTAGATCTGACTTGATTTCTGGTCAGCATAACCTAGATCTTTAGTTAAGGGTTTGAAGTGGCAGGGAGAAATGGTCCAGCTTCCTAGCCACGCAGGGCTAGGTTCAAACAATGCAATAAAGTTTTCTCACAGTTCCCACAATTGAATAAAGTTTTCTCACCAGACCGAAATTGGACTAGACCTATAATTGAATAGAAAGGGAACTGAGATAGCTCCAGAATTGAGTCATAAGATGGAGTCAGTATGGTTCACTCAATTCCCACTACCATTTGCCATTTTAATTCCTTCAATAGCAACTATAAAAGGTTACTTGCTCAGCTGTGGCAACAAGGCAAACATGATAATCTGTGTTTCCCGTACTTTAATTTGGAAAATAAAGTCATCGCACTTTTCAGTTCCCTTAGGAAACCAGTGCCTTTATGCCCTCTAGACGATTCCTTCCATCCAAACCCACCCTCACCTAGTTGTTATACTGGAAAGTACTATATAAATGGGAGCTATTACTGGTTTTGTTATTGGAAGGGTGTTAATAAACTGACTCATTCTAATTTAGGTGGGGTGGGTTTTTTTGTCCCCATCAATAATTTCATTGCCAGATCCATTTGAAAAAAAACTTTCTCTTTTGTTTTAGAGATTTTCCTCAGGAACTCCAACAGGTTAAATGATTTGCAAATAGTAATGCTGTAATATGTCAGAGGCAATTATGCCTACATTGCAAAGCCTCATTAAAAATGAGCTTTCTTTTCTTGAAATCAGAACTCAAATATTTCCAACTCTAAGGTTGTCCCTTTTTCTCTTCACTACTTCTTCTTTTATCACTTTAACAAATTAAAATGTCTTCTAAAAGACTACAAGCAAAGCTTCTTAAATTTTTTTTTTAATTTTATAACTTCTTAAAATTTGGCCTGTCAGATACTTAACTTGAACTCAAAGCCTTGCTTACTCCAAGATGGTCCTTCTACTGACCTTGCTCCACTATCTCTCCCCTTATTCCTTTAATAAGTTAAAATGTTTTTTAAAAGACCATTAAAAAAATCTTCTTAAAGCTTTTTCATTCTATAACTTCTTAAAACTAAGAGTCAGGTAAAGACTGGAAAGCACGGCAAAAGGATGAACTGTCTTGAACTCCATCATCTTGCATGACCGGCTGCCACCTGAACATCTTTGCCTGGGTGCCTTGTAAGCAGCTCAAACTCAACATATTCCCAAATGGAGTTCATTTGCTTTTCAGGGGTTCTTAACTGGCAGCTGGTGAACTTAAAAAGAATGTTTTTTTATAACAGCATTTCAATAGAATTGATTTCTTTTTTTTTGTATTTTTAAAATTTTTTAAATTGGGGGCTTTTTTTGAATGCATTTCATTTGTAATCCTATGTATTTTATTTTATGCATTTAAAAACATTATTCTGAGAAGAGGTCCCTGACACCAAAAAAATTAAGAACTCCTGTTCTATTTCCATCCAAACCCACCCTCCTCCAGATTTCCCTTTTTCTTTGGAATGCACCACAATTTTTCAAGTCACCCCCAGATTAACAACCCTAGTCATCCTTGATTCTGGCCTGATCATTCACATTCAAGCAGTTATCATATCTTATTGATTCTACATTCACATTCATTCCCTTTTCTTCACTCACATACCCACCACCCTATTTCGAGCCCTCCTCACCTCTTATTTGGACTGTTGTAATAGCCTCCTCACTGGCCTCCATGCTTCCAGTCTGTCTCATCTCCCTCCCGTCCTCCACAGAGGTCAAATTAGCCTTTCTAAAACACAAATGTGCCTATGTCATTTGCCTACTCAAAAAATCTTCAGTGACTTTCTGTTGTTTGCAGGATAAACCACATAATCTTTAGCTTGTCATTCAAAGCCCTCCACAATATATATGGCTCCCACCTACAATCCCAGTCCATTCTAATCAAACTGGCTTGTTACTCTTACATGACTATCATGCATTTGCATAGATTGTCTCATATGTCTGGAATTCACAATTTTGCCTGAGGCCAGTGCTGAGTCACAGCCTCATTTGTGGCTCAAGAGTTAGTCATTTTAACCACTCTATGGAAATCAGTCCCTTTGTGTCACTTAACTCAATACAGAGATAACATTTCTGTTCCTGTGTCATAGATTTGCCAGAAAGGAAAGACGATATTCAGCTAACAACCCGTTTTCCCTTGCCTTCTCTGCATGGTTCTTCCATGTTTTCCCAAAGATCTAGAACACCCAGTGAGCTTCCTCAATTTCTCCTGACATTGTGAGGGTACCCGTGGATCACTCTGGCTACCCGCCTCTCATTGCTCCCACTCACTAGGTGACCAGCTCATCATTTCTTTCTGTCACGCGGCTCTTTGATGACATCCTTCCTTCATGTTCTCATTCATACTTCCTCATTGTTTATATTATGCAGCCTGCTTGTACCTGCCGTGTGCTTTTCCATCACTGTCTGTGTGATGTGTATCTTTAATTTTTCTGAGGCAATGGTGTTCCGGGTCTCACTGCTATGCAATGACACCAATGAAGTGTTTATATTGATGATATCAGCCTTAGCTATTATGAGAAGCTAGTGTCCTAAAAGCAATGCAGCCCACTCCTTTTTTTTCTTTTCATTTCTGAGTCCCTGTCATTGTATTGTCTCTCTTATATGTTTACCCGTGTTGATGGACAAGCTCTATAGATTGCCTATTCCAATCCATATTGAAATCTAGATGGTAAATATTCTTCATTTAGTCTTTCCTTTCTGGGAGATCTATGACCCTAAATTAATAAATATTCCTGCAAATAACCATTATTAAAGTACCTACTTGATGCAAAGCAGATGTTGCTGATTTTAGAGTGAGGCTGCCCTGTCAGGACCCCTGCCTACCAGTGGCTAGTGTTGAGTGTTTTCCAGTGTTGAATTCCTAAAACAAAGGCCTGGTCTGCTTTTCAGCACCTGGGGTTACAAAGTGAGATTTTCTTTTAATTCACAATGACGTTTTAGGTGTTCTGGTTGTTTCAGAATTGTTTTACCTGATCTTTCCCTTTTGTGTCCTCTATACTTCAGCTGCCTTTTCACTCTACCTCTGGCCACCCTCTCCCATTGGTGAGTTCCATTTTGATGAAGGGACCAGATCAGCTGCACCCCACTCTCCTAACTTTGCAACTATTCCCTCTTCTTTCCCATCCACCCACCTCCCTTTTACACACACACACACACACACACACACACACACACACACACTTCAGCTCCCTTGTTATCTTCTCCCACTAGAAAATAAGCTCCTTGAGGGTAGATGCTGGAATTCTTTGAGCTTGTAATTGAATCTCAAGGGCTTAGCCCAGTGCCTGGCACATGAAGGAGGCTTTGTAATACTCTCACTCTCTCTCTCTCTCTCTCTCTCTCTCTCTCTCTCTCTCTCTCTCTCTTTCTTTCTCTCTCTTTCATTCAGCTTTTATGTCTCTCTTTGCTTTCTGTTACTTAAGAAACCTCCCTATTTTGATTATATGTTCTCATGATTCTTACTTTTGTTTTAAACTTTTCCCTCTTCTCTGCTTCCAATATTTTAAATGGGTTTTTTTTTGCACTTAGTGACCTTTAAAATGAAAAAATAAACATACTTTCAAATATCAATAGCAACTCCTAACTGACTCCACAACATCTTCTTAGCTAATGGTGTTTTTACATGGTTGCAGTCAGTGTGTACATAGGGTTCTTTGTTCTACTCTGTTCACTTTGTGTTATTCCACAGACCTTTCCATATGACGGTGCATTTGTCATTCTCGGTGGTAGTTTAGTAGGTGCATTATTGCAGTGACCAGTCTGTTCAGTCATTTTGTCACTGTTGGTCCTATAAATAGCACTACTATAAACAGCTTTGAATAAATAGGGCCTTTTCCTTTTGGCTGCTTTCCCTGGGATATATAGCCAGTAGTGAGATTACTGGGGCAAAGGATATGACCAATTCATAGCTTTTTTTTTACCACTTGCTAGGTTATTCTCCAGCAGGAGTATTTAACCTAGGTCCATCCATGAACTTGGTGGTGGTTGTTGTTTTAACAATTTCAGTAATTGGCTTCCTTTGGTATCCTGGGTATTTTATTCCAATGAATTTAAAAACATTATTATAAGAACAGGTTCATGGGCTTTGTCAGCCAGCCAAGGGATCCTTGACACAAAAAGCAGTTAAGAACCCATGTTCTACAGAAACATTTGACAAACTTGTATTGCTACCAATAGTATATGAGTATACCTATTTCTTACACTTCTGTCCATTGCTGTGGGTTTTAATATTTAACTTATTTTTCTAATTTAAGGAATATCATGAGTTGGTTCATTTTATTATATATTATATTATTTCATCAAATTTTGTTTTCATCAGGTTTCTCATATATTAAACATTTGATTTATTGGGACCCACTTCTGGGATCCTTATTTTGTTCCACTGGTCTGTTTTTTAATTGGGTAGTTTTGATAGTTGTTGCTTTATAACATTTTAAAATATGGAGGTGGTTAAACTTCCTCCCACTTCCACTTTGTATTAATACTGTATTTCAGTACTTCAGGACCTTGTGATTTCATCCATGAGATACTTCTACTGAAAAATGAATGAATAAATGAAAAGGCATCTATTAAGTGCCTACTATATGCCAGCTACTGTGCTGAGTTATGCTGGGGATACAAAATGAGACAAAAGACAGTCCCTAATCTCATCACTGTCTAATAGGGGAGACAATACACAAATGAGCACGGGATAAACTGGAAATAGAAGGAAGGCAATAGAATTAAAGGGAGATCAGGAAAGGCTTCTTGCAGAAGGTGTGATTTTAGATGGAATTTGAGGGAAACCAGGAGAAGGAGATTAGGAGCGAGAACATTGCAGGCACAGAGGAAAGCCAGTGAAAAGGCCTTTTCAGGGGTGAGGTGATGAGGTCCTAAATTAGGGTTGTGGTTGAATGAGTGGAGAGGAGAGAGGATATACCAGAAGTGCTGTGGGGGTAGAAATAAAAAAGGTTTGGCAGTGGATTTGATATGGGGAGCAAGCGAATGAGAGTGAGGAGTCAAGAGAGATTTTGATACAATGACTCGAGATGATGGTGGTTCTATTGACAGTAATGGAGAAGTGTGGAAGGGGAAATGATAATGAATTCTGTTTTGGACGTGCTGAATTTGATGCCTATGGGACATCCAGTTTAGGACATTAAAAGACAGTTGGTAATGTGGAACCGTAACTCAGGAGGGAGACAGGGCTGTGAGTACAGATAAAGGAATTATCTGCATAGATTATAATGGAACTCATCGGAGCTGATGAGATCACCAGGTAATATTCTATAGGGCAAAAAGAGAAAGGGGCCTAGGTCACAGCACTGGAGGACACCCATGGTTGGTTGGCATGATCTGGATGAGATCTAGCAAAGAAGACTAAGAAAGAGCAGTCAAACAGTAAGAGAAGACCAGAAGAAAGCAATGCCATGAAAACCCAGAAAGAAGAAGGTATCCGGGAGTAGCGGCTGATTAATAGTGTCAAAATGCTGCAGACCGTTCAAGGGTGGGAATTGAGGAAAGGCCATGAGAGTTGGCAATTAAGAGATCTCTGGCATCTTTGGAAAAAGCAGTTTCATTTGAATGATGAAACCAAACTGCAGAGGGTTTAGAAGAGAGTACAAGAAGGGGAAATAGAGGCAGGGAATGTAGGCAGCTTTCTCAAAGAGTTTAGCCAAGAAGGGAAGGAGAGACCTGGGATGGTAGCTGTTTGGTGTGGTTTTGATGAAGTTAGGGCTTCTTAAGGATTGGGGAGACATAGGAGTGTTTGTGGGGAAAAAGAAAGGAGTCAGTAGAGAGAGACAGAAGATTAGAGAAAATGGAAGAGGTGGAGTCAAGGGGGCATATAGAACAGTTTGCTTTGGTAAAGAGAAGGGGTGAATCAGGGGTAAAGATGGAGACAGTGGGATTATGTGAGATGAGGAGGAGGGGAGAAGAGGAAGCTCTCAGTGAATAGCACCCGTGTGTGTGTGTGTGTGTGTGTGTGTGTGTGTGTGTGTGTGTGTGTGTGAAGAATGAGCTGAGGGCCTCAGCTGGAGGATGGGGGGAAAGGGTGCTGCTGTGGAGGGTTTGGGAAAAACCAAAAATATCTGGAATAGCCACTGTGGAAAAAGACTAGTTAAGTGGTTGATAAGTGTAGGTTGTAGAATTTCAGGGAGAGTGCGAAGAAAGGAAAAGGTCAGTGTTACACCATGTTGCCCTCTGCTAGGAATGCTGGAGTACATGAATGCAAGACAGAGAGCTCCTTCCAAAGTCAGCATTTTAAGAGGGCTCCCAGGACAGCCACCCTGCCAAATATATTATTTACATATTATCACCCGTGAGTTACACATAGCATATTACCTACATGTAATAAGTGACATATTACACATGCAAGCTGCCCACTTATTACACATGGGTAGCATCATTGATCATGCTCACACTATCTATACTATATTTTGTTTTACCTATTTTGTTATATATTTACATATGTGTTATATTCCTGTTTTATATTATGTAGATGTCACAAATGGTATTGTTTGTGTAATGTTCCCAATTTTTACATAAACTATAATATTGGTTCTTGATTTTCCCCATTGAGAGTTGGGGACCATGTAGTTGTATAGAGGGAAAGAATCAGATGCTAGAATAAGGTACTGATTTATATAAATATATAAATTTAAATAATTTAAAATAAATATATAAATTTACACATATGTGTGTGTGTATATAGCTATAGATATAGATGCTATCAATATAGATATATAGACATATGTCAGCATTGGCTGTGGTTGTTGTTCAGTCATTTCAGTTGTGTCTGACTGTTCATGACCCCATTGGGGGTTTTCTTGGCAAAGATACTAGAGTGGTTTGCCATTTCTTTCTCCAGCTCATTTTACGGATGAGGAAACTGAGGCAAACAGGGTTAAGTGACTTGCCCAGGGTCACACAACTGGTAAGTGTCTGAAGCCTCACATCTTATTGGTATATTCACTACACCTTGGCTCCTTGATCGAGGACTGAATGATTGGAAGATAAAAAATTTTAAAAAGCCTTTCAAAGCCTCCATTTAAGGGGGTGTAACATCAGTGTTACTTGATTCAATCAAAGACTCTTGATTCAAACAAAGGCACTTGATTGCCTCCATGCTGAGAAGCACTCCAAAAGAAAAAACAGCCAAAAGTCCCACTTTGCTTGCCACCACAGTGGGGCTCCCAGGACAGCCATTTCTTCATGTCCCATCAGGTTTACTTATTTTCCTTGACTCCAGCATATCCTCAGGAAACCTTGTCATCAGAAAACTCATCATCCTTCCATATTAGAGCAACTTTGGAACTCCCATGTCCTCTCTGGAGGAACCTAAGAATTGAAACTAGGTGTTGGGATTCTAAATTCAGTGGTCTTTCATGACACAAAACGATCTCTCTTTTTTTAAAAAAAAGTTGTGGTCTAAGTAAGATTATAGAGAATCTTTTTTGATTTTATTTGCTGTAATATGTGAGGAATAATTTTCATCAGACAAAGACTGATGCAAGATGATGTGGTATAGTATAGAAGATAGATTGCTGGACTTGGAATCACTAGGACCTATGTTCAAATCTCTCCTGTTGACACTTACTAGCGAGTCAATCAGCACCTAATTTAGAGTGTTGTTGTATACATGAAAAGAAAGGTATGTAAAATGAGTTATGTGTAAAATTTTGTAAACCTTAAAACCCCATGTGTGAAGTTATCATTGTTAATTAAAAAGATATATTTTGAACATGGATAAATTTAAAGTATCATATATTTTCTTATTTAGTAGAAGCTTTAGCAGAGAAGAAAACATTTAAATTTAGGGCTTTACAGTAGTGTAAGGATGATCAAAGGACTTAGCTACTCTGATCAAGACAATGACCCAAGACAATTCTAAAGGACTGAAGATGAAAAGTGCTATCCACCTCCAGAGAGAGAACTGATAAACTCTGAATGCATATTGAAGCACACTTTTTTTACTTTATTTTTATTGTTTTATTTTGTTCTGTTTTCTTTTGCAATATGGCTTGTAGGGAAATATGCTTTACATGACTCCATATATATAATTGATATCAAATTGCTTGCTGTCTCAAGAAGGGGGGAATTTGGAACTCAAAATTTTTTTTAAAAGATTGTTAAAAAAATTTTACATTTAATTGGAAAATATTTAATGAAATAAATAAAAATAATTTAAAAAATAAAATAATAAATTTAGGTCTTTACTTGTGATTAGGCTAAAATAATTTGTTGAAGATTTAGTTGAACTGACAAACTCTGCATATTGAAGAATACTTTTTTGCTTTATTTTTATTGTTTTATTTTATTGTGTTTTCATTTGCAATTTGGCTTATAGGGAAATAGGCTTTACATGACTCCACATATATAATCAATATCAAATTGCTTGCCTTCTCAAGGAGGGGGGAAGGAGAGAATTTGGAATTCAAAAATTTTTTAAAAGATTGTTAAAAAAAACTTTTTTACATTTAACTGGGAAATATTTAGTGAAATAAATAAAAATAATTTTAAAAATAAAATAACAAATTTAGGTCTTTACTTGGCTAAAATAATTTGTTGAAGATTTAGTTGAACATATAATTATTGTTTAAAACTTTCTTTTACAGGCTTCTTACCGCCTGGAGAAAGAGTAGAAAATGCAAAACAACGAAATCATAAAACCTGCCAAATACTTTTCTGAATTGGAAAAGAGCATCTTGCTTGCATTAGTGGAAAAGTATAAATATGTGCTTGAATGTAAGAAAAGTGATGCCAGGACAATTGCACTTAAGCAGAGGACCTGGCAAGCCCTCGCCCATGAATACAATTCTCAACCGAGCGTCTCACTCCGAGATTTCAAACAACTGAAGAAGTGTTGGGAAAACATCAAGGCCCGGACCAAAAAGATAATGGCCCATGAAAGGAGAGAGAAGGTAAAAAGGAGCGTTAGTCCACTTCTAAGCACACAGGTAATAGGAAGAGAGAAGATTGCCAGCATGCTACCTGAGCAAATTTACTTTTTACAGAGTCCTCCGGAGGAAGAGTCAGAATACCATCCTGACACAGCAAACCAAGGTATAAATGCTCCTGTTACCCCTTGCTCTGTTCATTGGGTGCCATCTGCATTGTTTGTGTAATGTTCCCAATTTTTACATAAACTATAATATTGGTTCTTGATTTTCCCCATTGAGAGTTGGGGACCATGTAGTTGTATAGAGGGAAAGAATCAGACGCTAGAATAAGGTACTGATTTATATGTTTGCAGCCCTTTATCTTTGTGACATCTTATTACAGGGCCTACAGACACTTCCAAAAATGGGAGAATTTTTTATTTAATTACCCAAGGACTGCTGGTGACTTTATCATTCAGCACACTGGGTCAGAATGCATTCTGGGCATGGAAACAGTCATTCTTCAAGGAGGATTTGCAGTGATACCTGTTAATAAATGGTGCAAAATGAAATTTCCAAAAATTTATTGCAACATTTCTTATACCAGTGAATCCCAACCTTTAGCAATACCCTAGGGATCTCAAAAATTCTCAAAAGAAAATTAATTTTAAATTTTTAAAAAGAAATAACAATTCTAGTGTTTACATAGCACTTTAAGGGTTAAGAAATGCTTTACAAATATTACAAATATGATCTTAGTTGATCCTCACAACAATATTATGAAGTAGATGCTATTATCTGCATTTTACAGATGAAGAAAATGGTAGATAGGTTAGGTGACTTCCCCAGGGACACACAGCTAGTAAATGTCTTGAGTCTAGATTTAAATTCAAGTCTTTCCAATTACAAGAATTATAACTGTTTGACAAGCATGTCATAAAGAATTCATTTAAGGAAAAGGAAGGATTGTTGGGGAAAAACACCAACAAAACAATGGCTGGGTATCACAATTCAAAAGGCTAGTAGTAATCACTGAGCTATTAAAATATCTATAGAAGAACTAGAAAAAATAATGACAAAATTCATCTGGAAGAACAAAAAGATCCAGAATATCAAGGGAATTAATGAAAAGAAATGCTAGGGAAGGTGGCCTAGCTACATGAGATCTTAAATTGTATTATAAAGCAACAATCATCAAAATTAGTTGGCACCAGCTAAGAAATAGAGTGGTGGATCAGTGGAATAGGTTAGATACACAAGATGCAGTAGGCAATGACTATAGTAATCTACTGCTTGATAAACCCCAAAACTCCAATTTCTAGGATAAGAACTCACTATTTGACAAAAACTTCTAAGAAGATTGGAAAACAGTATGGCAGAAACTAGGCATAGACTAACATCTTACGCTGTATACCAAAATAAAGCCAAAATGGCTTCACAATTTAGATATAAAGGCTGACACTACAAGCAAATTAGGAGAGAAGGAATAGTTTACCTGTCAGATCTATGGAAAAGGAAAGAATTTATGACCAAACAAGAGATAGAGAACATTATGAAATGCAAAATGGATAATTTTGATTGCATTAAATTGAAAAATTTTTGCATAAACAAAGCCAATGCAACCAAGATTAGGAGGGAAGCAGAAAAATAGGAAAGAATTTTTATAACCAGTATCTCTGATAAAGGTCTCATTTCTAAAATATATAGAGAACTGAGTCAAATTTACAAGAATACAAGTCATTCCCCAATTGATAAAAGGTCAAAGGATATGAACAATTTCAGAGGAAGAAATTAAAGCTATTTATAGTCATGTGAAAAAATGCTCTAAATCACTATTGATTAGAGAGATGCAAATCAAAACAACTCTGAGGTACCACATTACATCTATCAGATTGGCTAACATGACAAAACAGGAAAATGATAAATGCTGGGGAAGATGTGGGAAAATTGGAACACTGATGCATTGTTGGTGGAGTTGTGAACTGAACTAACCATTCTGGAGAGCAATTTGCAACTGTGCCCAAAGGGCTATTAAAATGTGTATACCCTTTGACCCAGCAATACCACTTCTAGGTCTGTATCCCAAAGAGATCATGCAAATGGGAAAAGGACCCACATGTACAAAAATATTGATAGCAGCTCTTTTTGTGGTGGCCAAGAATTGCAAATTGAGAGGATACCCATCAGTTGGGGAATGGCTGAACAAGTTGTGGTATATGAATGTAATGGAATACTAGTGTGCTATAAGAAATGATGAGGAGACAGACTTTAGAAAAACCCGGAAAGACTTGAATGAACTGATGCTGAGTGAAGTGAGCAGAACCAGGACAACATTGTACACAGTAACAGCCACAGTGTACGATGATTGACTTTGATAGAGTTATCTCTTCTTAGCAATACCATTGTCCAAGATAACTCCAAAGGACCCATGATGGAAAATGCTATCCACATCCAGTAAAAGAACTATGGAGTCTGAATGCAGATTGAAGCACATTATTTGTCCTGTCTCTTTTTTCGTTTGTTTCTTTTTTCCCATGGTTTCTCCCATCGGTTCTAATTCTTCTTTACAACATGAATAATGTGAAAATAGGTTCAATATGAATGTATGTGTAGACCCTATATGAAATTATACACTGTCTTGGGGTGGAGGGAGGGGAGAGATGGGGAGAAAATCTGGAACTCAAAATCTTATGGAAGTAAATGTTGAAAACTGAAAATAAATACATTTTTAAAAAATATAGTATCTATAAATAACAAGCAAAAAATAGCTATGCAGAGATGCCTTCCTATTTAGGATAATGTCAGAAAATATTTATATGCAGTTTTGGAAACCTCAACTTAGGTATTGGGTTTTGTTTAATTAAAGCTATTTGTAAGTCAGATATTTAAAATCTGGAACACATTTTCCTATGGAATCAGTCCAACAAATGTTTATTATACATCTGTTGTTTATAAATCGCTATATCCTGGGAGCTTAGACTGAACTGATGTTAATGGCTTCCGACAATACCTCACTAATATTAGGTTTCATAGTTTTCATTTTTTTTAATAGTTACATAGCTTTTATATATTTTAAATTTTATATAGTAGATCCAATATGGCCCTCCTTATCTGGTGCCTTCTGAACTTCTTTCTTCTTCTTCTTTTTATTTTTTAATGATTCATTGATGTTCTTTTCTTCCTTTTACGGTATCTGTATCACTAATTTGCCATTTCCCTCAATTCTTAACCCCCTCACCAAAATAAAAGCTCTCTTTGTAGCAAATAAGTATAGTCACACAAACCACACAAACAAAAATTTTCCTATCTTAATTAGTATGTCTCATTAAGTACCTCCAACCCGTCACCTCTCTGCTAAGGAGGGGATTTTCTTTGACCACTTAGCAAATGGAATTGGCGACATTAGGCCTATCACTTCACATATTCGGACAGTAAGCTTTTATTGGTATTTTTAAAACAATTTTTTAAATTGATGACTACTAAGGCTTTGTTATATTAAATTCATTTGCCAACATATTCCTCTCACTCCACCCCCAACCCTATTCTTGAAATATCCCTTATAACAAACTGTTAAGCAAAACCAACAGATCATTAGTATTTTTGGTCATATATATGTTTCCCATTTTCCCCCATGTTTTTCTTTATATATGTTAAAATAACTCGGGGGCAGCTAGGTGGCGCAGTGAGTAGAGCACCGGCCCTGGAGTTAAGAGGACCTGAATTCAAATCCAGCCTCAGACGCTTGACACATTTACTAGCTGTGTGACCATGGGCAAGTCACTTAACCCCAATTGCCCTGGTCCCCCAAAAAAACCCAAAAAGCCAAAATAAAACAACTCAAGTGCAGCTCTAATATGTCATCCTGACATGGAGGTGACCTTATCGTCCTGTGAATAGGGAGAAGCCTCTGGCAAGCTAGAAATGCTAAGAGTGGACTTGGCAAACGGACCAAGAATCCACCATTTCATCACCAACCTAGCCAAGTTTAAAAGAAAAAAAGAAACCTTACGAAGTGATGAATTTTTTTGACCAGGGTAAATCCTGAAACTGGTTACTAAGCTATAATGAAGCTGTGATATGCATTGATTTAGACAGTAAGCACGGTCACACATCTCTCAAAGCACTGAAGAAGTGTCCGTCCAAATACGCCTTATCTGACATCTGACATATTTTTAGTAGATTTATCTTTCCCCCCATAAGCTGGGATAAAATAGGCAGTTTAAGTGGTGCAGTGGATGGAGGAGAGCTGGGCCTGGAAGCAGAGAGACCCAGGTTCCTATGTGACCTAAGACACTCGCTGGCTGTGTGCCCCTGGGCAAATCACTTAACCTTTGCCTGCCTCAACTTCCCCATCTGCAAAATGTGAAAAATCACAGTACTTCCCTCCGAGGGTTGTTGTGAGGATCAGATAATATTTATAAAGTACTTTGCAAACCTTAAGGTGTCATGTAAATGCTGGCTGTTTCTGTTTTCCTCTACCTTTTACAGAAAATTCTTTAAAATGGTTTTCTTTGGCCTATCTGCAATGTATTGCATATTCTACAAAGTATGGAAACAAGCCTTCTCTGTGGTTGATATCAACCTGTAGAGAGGTCTGTAGTCGAATATTATATTCTTCAGTGTTTTTATCAATGATTTGAAGGCGTGAGGGTGGGGGTGGGGGTGGGGCAACATGCATTTATTAATGTGTAGACTGTCTGCCAGGCTCCGTGCTAAGTGCTTTATATGTTGTCTCCTTTGTTCCTCACAGCAACCCTATGAGGCAGGTGCTGTTATCCCTATTTTACATTTGGGCAAACCGAGGCAGCAAGTTAAATGATTTGCCCAGGGTCACACAAGGAGGAAGCAAACATCTGAGGTCATATCTGAACCCAGACCTTCCAGACTCCAAGCCCAGCGCTCTATTACTGCGCCACTCAGATGCCAACATAAATACCAACATAAATGGCATGCTTGTCAGATTCCAGGAACAAAGTCAAAAGTCATCAGACAATGAGGAAGAGAAAAACTGTGAAGTAAGGTTGGAAATGTAAGTTAGGGACAGACTATAGAGGGTCTTAAATTCTAGGCTGATGAGTTTTTGTTTTAACCTTAGAGGCAATAGGAACGACTGAAGAATTTTAAGAAGTCTGGTAGGGCAAGGACATAATTATTTCCTTTTTAAATTCCTTAGCGTTCTTATTCCTTCTAGATAATTTTCACTATCAGTTTTTCATATTCTTTAAAATTTCCCATAGGTACTTAAATTGATATTGCATTAAATCTCCATTAATTTAGTCTTCCCAGGTATGATAAAGTAAGTCCTCCATTTAATAATCCTTTCTTTTAGTGCTCCTACTGGAATTTAATGTTTCTATTTACATAAATAGCTTATTACTGGGTTTAATAACTAAGTATTAAATCTTTTCTATCACCTAATTTATTTTTTCTATTGTATTTTCTATCCAAGTGCTGTAAGTATGTTGGAAAACAGTTGATTTTTAATTATATATCGCAACTTTGCTGCTCAGTAAAATTTACTTAAGTGATATCTCTTGTTTTTACATCACCTTCATTTTCAAATATATTCCATCCATCCTTCACTATCCTTTCTAACAAATAATAAAACAGAAGGCAGCTTAGCAATGCCAGCCCAACCAACACATCAAGTGAATCTGACCTGTGCAAGGTTCCACACCCACTGTCCCTCCTATTCTGCAAAGAAGGGAAGGAGGTGCAAATTTTTATCTCTTCCTAGAGTCAAACTTAATCATTATAATGACACAGAATGCTGAGTTTATTTTGAATTTGTCATTGTAAGTTATCCTCTTGGATTTTCCAAATTTATATTAATGTTGTCTTTATAATGTGAAGTTTTTATATCTTTCTACATTTATGACATTTCTTTTTCACTTCTGATAATGGTGATCAACACTTCTTTACTGTATTTAGTAGGTATTAGTTGTAAGAGAACTTGTTCTTATTTTTAAGGGGGAACTTTTCTAGGCAGTATGATGTTAATTCTTGGTTTTAAATATGATCTCTTTGCTATATTAATAAAAATTATTCCTATCTATTTTAAGAATGGTAGTGGATACAGTCTTGCCACTTATGTACTAAAATAATTATGGGAGTTTCTCTTTGTCTTATACTTAATATGAAACATCGATAACTTTTCTTTGTGTCATGCCTACTTTTCATTGGTCCCAAGGAATAACTCTTAATGTTTGCTAAGATTTACTATAGGATTATTGAATCTAGTTTCATAAAGATAGTTTTTCTGTGTGGCTAAGTGGGTGTATTGCTCTTTTCTTGTGTGAGAATAAAAACCACATTGACTAAGATTAGAATTTACATAGCAGAGGGGCTGAGCCAAGAAGGCAGCTGGAAAGAAGAGACTTGCTTAAGCCCTCCTCCTTCTCCGGGTCCCTCCAAACACCTATAAAAATAACTCTGAACAAATTCTAGAACTGCAGAACCCATGAAATAGCAAAGGGAAGTGCTCCAGCCCAGGACAGCCTGGATGGTCACTGGGAAGGGTCTATCGCACAGAGCTGGAAGTGGAGCAGAGCCCAGCATGGGCTGTGCCAGGACCAACCAGACCTGGAGCCAGGTGGAACAGGTGTAGCACCCTGAATCAGTGAGCTGTGGCAGTTACCAGACTTCTCAATCCACAAACGCCAAAGACAAGAGAGAAGGTTAGTGAGAAAAGCTGCTGGGACAGAGTGAAAGGAGTTCACAGTCTGCCACTGCCCCGGGGGCGGCAGAGGTGGTGGTGCAGCTCAGAGGCTGCTTCCAGAGCTACAGCTGCAGTGGCCTCTGGCCCCAGGCCCACCTGGTGGGATGAATTAAGCGGCAGATTAGAGCAGGACTGCAAAGCCTGCTTTGCCCTGCCTGGATCTGGGTCACAATCCTGGTTGGCTGTTCTTGGGGGAGGAGGAGCAGTGGTGTGACAGAGCTTGCTGTAAAGAAATAGCTCTGAAAACAACAGCACAGCCTCTCAAGCTTGGGACAAAGTACTCTCTACTCTGTAAGCAGTTATACCCAAATGAAAAACTCAAGGGTCAAGTAGTTGGCTAGGAACATGGCCAGGCAGCGAAAACAGACTCAGAATCAGATTCAGACTTTCAAATCTTTCTTTGGTGACAAAGAAGACCAAAACATACAGCCAGAAGAAGTCAACAAAGTCAAATAGCCTACAACAAAAGCCTCTAAGAAAGACATGAACTGGTCTCAGGCCATGGAAGAGCTCAAAAAGGAGTTGGAAAAGCAAGTTAGAGAAGTAGAGGAAAAATTGGGAAGAGAAATGAGAAGGATGGGAGAAAACCATGAAAAACAAGTCAATGACTTGCTAAAGGAGACCCAAAAAAATACTGAAGAAAATAACACCTTAAAAAATAGACTAACTCAAATGGCAAAAGAGCTCCAAAAAGCCAATGAGGAGAAGAATCCCTTGAAAGGCAGAATTAGCCAAATGGAAAAGGAGGACCAAAAGACCATTGAAGAAAATACTACCTTAAAAATTAGATTGGAGCAAGTGGAAGCCAGTGAATTTATGAGAAATCAAGAT
>CM053624.1:221485440-221505951 GCA_028646595.1 Phalanger gymnotis
GGTCCGAAATCGCAAGGTATGAGAGATTCTCTAAGGAGAAAACAACAAGAAATTTATTTAGGCCCCACCGCAGCAAAAACTTGAACCAGCTTCCCCATTCCAACATCTTGACAAAAAGACTCCAGGCCCAGAAAGCCCATTTCACAAGGGCAACCAGGAGGCCACAGAAAAACAAGATAGTATCTAGCCAAATCATGTTCACTGGCCTCATGTTCCTGCTTGCACTTGGGTAAGCCCTGCTTCCGCAGCTTCCTGCCTCCACAGCTTCTGGCTTCCGCAGCTTCTGGCTTCCACACCTTCCACCACCGCCGCTGAAGTTGTCTCCCAGCGGCTCACCCCTCCTCGCAGCCGAGCTTCCGGCGTTCTCAAGCCCCGCCTCAATGACCAGAGACCATTGGTTCCCGGGCTGGCCCCTCCTAAGTCACCAATCCACACCCACACAGGTTTCACACCTGACAGGGCCCTGGGCCTGGGGCTTAGCACTTAACAGCTGAAAGTACTTCCACTCAAAAGAAACAAAAGCCATGCTAAGGAGACAATTTTGCTTAACAACTTGACAAACACCCTCCTGTCTCCGCTCCAAAGAACATTTCCATATACAAAATAGAACACAAAAAGAGTATTACATATGAAAAAATCTATAATTAATTTAGCATGTTACTTTCAAAGCTTCCCTGCCTCTGTTTCCTTCTGAACTTCTTTCTGTTTTCTTCTGGGCAGTTTAAAAAAAGGCTTCGAAGAACCTTCTTTCTTTTCTTTTTTGTCAAAACTATTGGAAGGTTCTTTTTTCCCTTAGATCTCTCCCCTCTCTGCCCCAGAAAAAAAAATAACAAAAACACAATCTTTGTAACAAATAATAAAGAAACAAATCCCACACATTGGCCTTATGCAAAAATACATGTCTCGTCTCATGAATCCAGGCCTTCTCTGACAGGGGGTGGGTAGTATGTTCCATCATCAACCCTCTAGAGTTCTGGTGGGTCATCATATTGATTGAGTTCTTAGGTCTTCCAAAGTTGTCTGTTGTTACAGTGTTGTCATTGTATAAATAAGTTATCTTGGTTGTGCTTACTTCACTCTGCATCAGTTTTCTTCCCAGGTGTCTCTGACACTATCCTTTTTGCTATTTCTCACGCCTCACTAATAACCCACTACGACCATATACCATAATTTGGTCAGCTGTTCTTCAATTAATAGGCATCTCCTTTGTTTCCAGTTTTGGGGCATGTGTGTTTTGCTACAGCAAAAAGAGCTTGTACAAACATTTTCATATATAAGGATCCTTTCCCTCTTTTTTGATCTCTTTGGATTATATGCTTAGTGTATCTCTAGTTCAGAGTTTAGTAGCTTTTTGTGCATACTTGCAAATACTTACCAGAACCGCTAAAGCACTAATGATTCAATAAAATGTCGGTCTTCTCAAAGTCCTTCCAACAATTGTCATTTCTCTTTTTTGCCATCTTTGCCAATCTGATAAATATGAGAATTGTTTTAATGTGAATCTCTTTGATCATTAGTGATGTGGAACATTTTTTTTCTCCTTATGACTGTTGATTACATGGATATCTTCCTTGGGAACTAATTGTCTTTTCATATCCTTTGACTTCTTGCTGGGGGAATATATTTACATATTTTGCGTATTTTTATTTATTTATAAGGGGTTTGTTTTATTTATATTTTATAATCAGTTCCATCTTAAATGTTGTTGAGCCATTTTCAGTTGTGTCTGACTCTTCATGACCCCATTTGGGGTTTTCTTAGTAGAGATACCAGTATGGTTTGCCATTTCCTTCTCCAGCTCATTTTACAGATGAGGAAAGTGAGGCAAAAAGGGTTAAATGACTTGCTTAGGGTCAGACAGCTAGTAAATGTCTGAGGCCGGATTTGAACTCAGGAAAAAGAATCTTCCTAACTTCAGGCCTGGTGCTGTATGCACTATGTATGGCATCACCTAACTGCCCTCTATCTTAGATGTCAGACTGTTTTTGGAGAAACTCTGTAAAGATTTTCCCCCCCGCTTAACTGTTTCTCTTCTCACTTTAATTTCATTGATTTTGTTTGTGCAAAACAAATTTTTGTGCAATCAAATTTGCCCCTTTTTATTTTCTGTAATCCTCTGCATCCCTTGTCTAGTCATGACTTCTTCCCCCTATCCTATTGGATAGGGAAAAATTGTAAAGTGTAAAATTTTCTTCCTCTGTCCTGTTCTAAATTGTTTATGATGGACCTTTTATATCTAGGTCATGTATCTGTTTGTGGTACATAGTGTGGTATCTTGGTTCAATTGTAATTTTTTTAACTTTGATCTAATCTGTTACTATTTCCTTAGTCATAAAACATCACAAAGGCTGTATTCTTCCCCTCCCCCTTTTCTTTAAATAAAGAGGGTACCCTTGATTCTCCTGCCACTATGTAGTGAGAGAATAACTGGGCTGCATTTTTTATGTCATCTCCTGATATTTTAGGCTTAGACTGGATATAGCTCAATATACTGGGAATTAGGAGCTTGAAAGAAGACCCCTCTCTGCTATTGACTTCCTGTGTTATCTTGAATATGATGTGTGGTGTCTATGTATTTCTCTTAAAAATGGGGGAAAAATAACGCCTACACCTCCTTCCTGTCTCACCAGGACATTCTGCTCACAAATAGCAATGTAATATAACTCATGATCAGGAAGCGTCTTATGCCTACAAATGCTATTTGGCACGTTTGAAACACACATTAACTTGTCTAGGCCACCAAGGTTGTTTCATTACTTCGTTAAGAAAATGGCCATCTAGCTAATAGTTTGAAAGAATGAATGCATCTTAGATCGGCCATTAGGTGGCATAATAGATAGAGCGGTGTGCCTGGCTTCTAGAAGACCCGAGTTCTCGTCCTTACCTTAGATACTTCCTAGTTCTGTGAGACACTTTACCTTTCTCACCTTTAATTCCATCCCCTGTAAAATGGGGATAGTAACACTTACCTTACAGAGATGCTGTGAGCATCTTTATAAAGAGATCACCTGTAAAGTGCTTTGCAGTCTTTAAAGTTCTGTATAAATCTTAGTTATGTTGTGGTGGTTGTTAAAAATTTAAGATGAACAATAGTGCAGCAGATACAAGACTGGCCTTGGCCATAGGAAGACCTGGGTACAAATCTTGCCTCTGACACATCCTGTCACTATGGGTAAACCCCTTCACTTTTCAGTGTCTTAGGGAAAACTATAAATTACAGACATTGCTGAGTTGCATCAGTGAAAGCTGTTCCTACTCTAAAACCTCAGCTCCAGGCGTTACTTACATTCACAAAAACAAACCCCAAACTGTTTCCTATGGAGAAAATACTTCTTCCTCTTGGCAAAAGTGCATTCGATATCAGGAAGCAAAGACTCTAAGTAGATCCATTTTATCTGGTTGTCGTGGTTTGGAATTGCCTCCCATTCGCTTTGTCCTGCATCTCTCCCAGGGCATTCTTGCCCTTCCCACTCTGGCCTCTGCATTTACAGCCCGTTGATACTGATACGGGAGAGCAGCCTTTGAATGTCTGTTTTCTGTTCCTGTCTTTCAGAACCTTTTCCTGTTTCAAATCGAGAACTCTGCGAGGAGGAGAAGGAACTAATTCACTTCCCAGTTTGCGAAGGGACCTCTCAGCCTGAACCTTCGTGTTCAGCAGTCAGAATAACCACCAATAAGAACTACCGGAGCAGAGCATCTCAGGAAAGTACTTTGAGAAAAATGCACGAAGAAGAACACCATCAGCAAATGTCCATCTTGCAGCTGCAGCTGATCCAGATGAACGAAGTGCATGTGGCCAAAATCCAGCAGATTGAAAGAGAGTGTGAAATGGCAGAAGAGGAGCACAGGATAAAAATGGAGGTTCTGAACAAAAAGAAGATGTACTGGGAGAGGAAACTGCAAACATTCACCAAGGAGTGGCCTGTGTCGTCCTTTAATAGGCCCTTCCCCAGCTCACCATAGAGGACAGGGAACACACGCGTGAATTCACATTTGACTAAGGTGTTGGGGGGAAGGGTAGGGGAGATAAATCTGTGAATCTACAAAGTTGGAATGAGACCAGTTAAGTGTCTGAGTCATTTGGAAGTAGTGACTTTTCTGAGAGTACATTCAGATAGCACGCCTCCTCTCCGACTCCTTTATCTGTGACCACTTCGACTTGAAAGGACGAGGAAAGAAGCGATCTTAGTTTTTGAACATTGTAGCTATAAGTGTGGTCATTCTGAACGTGATGTTGTCTTTAATTAGGATTCATATAAGAGCTCTGTGGGTTTGTTTTTTGGTGGTTTTTTAATCAAATACAAGGTATTTATAATGTGACCATTTATTACCATCTTTTGGATTATTTTGTACATTCAAATGAGGGTTGTTCTCTTCAAAGGCAGCCTTCTTGGGAGGCCAAATACTTGGTCCCATGATCCTACTGGTGCTCCAAGCACATCTGAACCTCTTCGTGTAGAATTAACTGCAGAGTTGTGGCATGGTCTTTAAAAGAAATCTCCTCCATTTTTATTCTTTTGAGGTGAATTTGATTTTTTTATAATAGAAATCATCTGGAGCCAAGCCTAGTGCTTGGGAAAGAATGGCACAAAAACAAGACATACATCAAGGATCTTGGTCAAGAGTTGTAAATGACGGAACGAGGCTAAGAGACTGTAGAGTAATGGAGGCAGATGGAAGATCTTGAAATGGCAACGAGGGGCGAGGAGTGTGCCAACTAGACAGTGTAGAGAGGTGGAAAAAATGCTAGCTCTGGAATCGGAGCCCTTGGGTTCAAATCTTACCTCTGACATTTACTGCCGGTGTGATCTTGGGTTCAAGTGTGATCATGGATTCTTCTTGGCCTGTTTCCTCAATTATAAAATAAAGTTGAATTAGATGGCCTCAGATCCTTCCTAGCTATAGGTTTAGGACCTGAAATCTGAGTTCTTCTGCCCATGTGTGTCAAGGGGCATGAAAGAGCGACCAGCACTGTATGAAGAGGCCAGGTGTCTTCCAGAGAGAGCCAGGATTTTGTGAGCTATAATAAGTGTGAGATAAATTTTGGGTAATAGGGAATTTATTGAGAGAGACAGAGACTGATAGACAGTCGAGGGATGGATGGAAAGAGAGAGAGATGACTATAAAGTCATGAGAGTGTGTGTGTGTGAGAGAGAGATGGACAGACAGAGAACTATAAAGTCATGAGGGAGATATAACTATAATGTTGAGAGAGAGAGAGAGAGAGAGAGAGAGAGAGAGAGAGATGACTCTAAAGTTATGTGATTTGCTGTCTTGGCAAGATATTCCCAAAGAGAAGTTTGAATTCCAAAACTTCTGAGCAATGGTAGCTCATATCACTGACTAAAGTATATAGCCTCCAGGGTGACCAGGAGGAAGGAAGGCTTTCACTTGAATGTGGACATTTGAGTGCATTTGTTACATTGTCGTACTATTTTATAATCACACCTTGTATATTTTAAGAAGGTACTGCCTTCCTGGCAGTGTTCCCAAGGGCTCCCACTTTTTCTCTGGATTTCCTACCTACTTCTATAGTATTAAGTTATTGATTTCCTTTTACCTGGGCTTCCATTCACACCCAAGGAGAGGCCCATTCACCAGCCATGCCAAAGGTGCTAGCTTATAGTCCTGTGATCAAATTATGTGTTTGAGAGAGGAGGGGTCAGTTGGTCACTTTTCCATCACCAACCTATCTTGCCAACATGGACTGACTCAACAGAAACTTTGAGAAGTGCTTTCTGAGCATAAAATGACAAATTGGAGAAGAAAAGGCTAGCATAAGTGAGGTGATCAGCACTATAAGAGATGGCAAAATCCAGTCATTAGAGCATTGGACAACACGTCCTTCAGAAGATCTGAGTTTCCATTCTACTTACTTACTAGCTGTAGGACCTTCAGTATGCCACTTCACACCTGAGCCTCAGTTTCTTCATATATAGAATGATGGAGTTGGACTTGATGATCTCTTAAGGCTCCTTCTAGCTCCAAAACGACGATCCTATGACCCCCTCTGAACTTCAGTTTCCTCATCTTTAAAATGAGGATAGATAATAATGGTTGTACTATCTACCTCACAGGGTGGTTGTGAGGAAGAGTGCTTTGTGAACTGTGAAGCACCAGGTCGATGTGAGCTATTATTATTATAATAAATTCCAAGGTAGTTCATTAGTTTCCCAAGGCAGAATTTCCCAAGGTCATATGTGATAAGACAAGGAAATCAGAATAACGAATAGAATATAGTCTATATGGACACTGTGAGGAGAAAGCTGGATTTGGGGTTAGGAAGCCTGGGTTTGAGTCCACCTCAGACCACGCACTGGCTGTGTGACCTTGGGAAAGTCACTTAACCTTTACAACCCTCTGTTTCCTCATGCATGTATCACCTCCCTCACAGGGTTGTTGTGGGGAAAGATATTGGTAAACCTTAAAAGATATAAATGTACATTGTTATTGTGCTTAGCTTCCACAGGACAAAAACCTATTTTGTTTGGAGCATCAGTACCGAGAATATCCTAAAACGACGCATCTGCTGAAGGGTCATATGCGCCAAGCAAAAGGACTGTATTTCTAAACACCCGAGGCACTTGACATCTCCTGGGCTTTGAATGAATCACTTGTTTTCTTTTTTAAAATGATTTCATATTCCCCCCACACACACAATTACATGCAAAAACAATCTTTACCATTAATTTTCTAAACATTCTGAGTTCCAGATTCTCTTCCTCCCTCCCCACATCATTGAGAAAGCAAGCAATTTGATATAGGTCGTACATGAGTTATAGGTTAAACATCACTTGTTTTCTAACAGCCTGACCCTTATTCTCCCATGTCCTTGGGTCCCTGCCTTCTCTCTAAATAGCATAGCTCTAAATCCTCCCCCAATTCCCTGTGGACCCTCCCAAGGTCTAGATTTATTGAAGATGGCACAACATGGTAGAAATGGCACTGGAATTCAGAAGACGTGATTCCAGACCCAGCTATTAGTATGACCCTGGGCAAATGCCTTCCCCTTTCTGGGTCTCAGATTTCTCATAGGGGTTGGACTAAATGACAGGTAGGTGGTATAGTAGATAAAGTCAAGAAGACTTGAGTTCCAATTCTGCCTCTGGCTGTGTGACATTGGGTACATCACTTAACTCTCAATTCCTCAATCTTCTCATCTGTAAAATTTAGGGAGACTGGATTTCATGACCTCTGAGGCCCCTTCAATCTCTGACATTGTATGCTCTTGGGCAGGAGATTATATCATAGCTTCAGAGTTGGAAGGAACCTTAGAGACCATCTAATGCAATTCCACCCATTTTATAGGTGAAGAAAAAAAGTCCAGAGAGATTATATGAAGGTCATATTTTTATTGTTCAGTCATTTCAGTCATGTCCGATTCCTTGTGACCGACATCTGGGGTTTTCTTGGCAAAGAGACTGGAGCAGTTTGCCATTTCCTTCTCCAGCTCATTTTATAGATGAGAAAACTGAGGCAAACAGGGTTAAGTGACTTGCCCAGGGTCACAGAGCTAGTAAGTATCTGAGGCTGGCTTTGAACTCAGGTCTTCCTGACTCCAGGCCCAGCATACCATCTACTATACCACCTAGCTGCCCTGTAGGTCACATAAGTAGTAAATAGTAGAAGTGAGATTTTAGCCAAAGTCCTGTGATTTCAAAGCCATTGCTTGTTTTCACACTATACTCGAAGTAATCAAAATGAAAGCAATATGGATTTCTTTTTCTCTCGTTTTTTGGCTAAAGAGAAGCACACCGTCCACTGAGTTTTCTCAGCTTCTGTTTTCAGGACAGTTTGGTATTTGTGTGTGCTTATTTGTGTGCATGGAAATTTAAGGCTGGTGTTAGGACTAGATAGCATCATCCCAGGCAACTTGACAGATGAGGGAAGAAGGAATGATGAGATACAAGGGAGATTAGTGTGAAGTGACTGGGTGGGTGAGGCTGGATTATGGAGCATCTTAAATGCCAGACTGAAGAATCTGGACTTTTTTTCAGTAGGCAGGAGGGAGTCATTGAATCTCTTTGAGCCGACATGAGCAACAGAGAGCTTTAGAAAGATTCATCTTGCAGTGATTTATGGAATGTACTGGAGTGGGGAGAGACTAACGGCAGAGACACCAGTTTTTAGGCTCTTGCAATGATCCAAAGGATAGGTAATTAGGATCGGCATCAGGGCCATGGCAATGGAAGGAGGGGAGTGAGCAATAGTACAGGAGAGACATTGCCAAGAAGAGACAGCCAGATTTAGTGGTGGGAGGTGAATGAACAAGAGGGAAGAGACACAGATTATTCTGAAGTTTCAGGTCTGGGTAAAGTAAAGTGATGCCATGAATAGGAGATAATACAGGAGACACAGGTGTACACTCTTAGGCCCTGGCCCTTCCAGGAACCCTTCAGTGCTTGCTGTCTCCCCTTCCTCTTCCCCCTTTTCTTGTTACTGCATTCCCACCTTACTACCTCAGCTGTGGTCATCTCTGCCTTTGCCGCTGAGACCATTCCATTGCCCCACCACCATGCTCTCCGCTGCTCCCGACGCTGCTCACATCTTTAGCTATGGTCACTTTAAATTCTTCACCCACACTGCCACCACCTCAGGCAGCAGCATCACCACCACTGACTGAGCGCTGGGAAACTACCCTCTGCCAATACCTTTTGTGTCCAGGCAGCTGAGCCACCACAAATTAGGAAATTTTGATATTTTAAAAACATCTTTCTATTAAGGAGCTTTGGAAATTTAATGGAATGAATGTACAACATACCAATTTCTCTGTTATCCAGAGAGCCCACAAAAGTGAATGTTTCCTCTAGTATTAAAAATAAAAATGTATTTTGAGGGCAGTGTTTGAAGGAGGCAAATGAATTTTTTATGTAAAACATTTCCACACTAGCCACGTTTGAAAAAAAAAAAGCAAGAGAAATAAAGTGAGAAAATTCTACTTCAATTTGCATTCGGAGTATATATTCCTAGATTTGGTATGGATGGGCTGAAGGTGTCTCTTGGAAGAGCCAAGTAAATGGGGTCCTGCTGTATTGTGCCAGCTTTCATGTTGGCAAAACTCAACAGCTGTATTCCTACAGCCAGTGAGGAAATAATAGATTAATTGTGGCTGCAAATTCTATTCTCGACTTTGCCATGAAGTGTGCCCTTGAATGCGACCTAATTTTTCTCTGCCTTGGTTTTTCCATTAGTAAAATTGGTGTGATGCTTATCTACCTCCCACAAATGTTGTTAAGATTAATCAGTTAATGATGGTAAAACATTTTTATAATAAAAGCATTCTAAAGTATGTGACATTGTTGTAATGCTAACATTCACTCCTTGTCTTCAAAGTCTTTCTGTGTTCACTTTCCCTGCTATAGCAGCATTACAGATGTGCCCACTTAAAAAAAAACTCAACATAGCTTTGTGTAGTAGTACACCCCTCCCCCTTTTCCCCATTGGTGAGGCTGAGGCTGGTAGATTGCTTTGACTTGAGAAGCACTTAGCTGCAACAGAGCGAAAGCTGATGGGTCTTTGCAATATGGTGAGCACTCAGAACTATAGGGCCACTAGACTGCCTAAGGAAGAATGAACCAGCTCAGTACAGAAAAAGGTAGCAGGTGAAAGCTTCTGGGCTGACCACTTTTGGGGCCCATGGGTGGCCACTGTAGTTCTAACCCAGGTAAGATAAAGAGATCTGGTCTCCAAAAAAAAATTAAACATATACAAATCTAGCATATCAGAGCATGGTTATTTTTTGTATGCTATACAAAAGGGTTCAATACAGGAGTCCTGTAAATAGTGAGCCCTTAGGGTTAGTTAAATAGGATTCCTTTCCCCAAAATGTGATTTATATATAGTTTTTAAAGAACATATCTACTGAATAAAGAAAGGCAGCCCAATATATTTGATGTGTTTCTGAAATAATCAAGAACTCAGGAACAGGGCAGTCAGCTTATTATAAGCTAGATGGCAGTTCTATGGTGGTTCTCTTGTTACTTATGTGAGAACGGTGGCTCCCTTAACACACCAGGATTTGAAGATCTGGTTGGACCAGTAAAATAGCTGAAGGCTGAAAGCTCATAAATATTCCTAATATCAATGTGGCTTAATAGAATTTAAAAAAAAAAACAGTGGGCTAGGAGTCAGAAAGTCTAGGTTTGACTAGTTTCAACACTCGCTGTCTGACTTCAGGCAAGTCACCGAAAGTCTTTGAACTGAAGATTGCTCCTCTATAAAAAAAAAGAAGGCTCATTCTTGAAGTGTTTACCTTTATTGGAAGCCAAGTACTTTGTAGATGGCACAGCACTTTGGAAACCTGAGCTTATGTAGTAGCCATTGGAAACCCAGATTTCAGATTTAGATTTTTCTGATTTGTCCTTCTTTTTGTGCAAAGCACAAGATGAACTCCTTGGGAAGAGGAAAATCCTTCTCTTCCTCTTCTTTTTCTACTGTTAGCCAATGGATTTTCCTAAAGTGAGCTAGTGAAAGTACTTACGGGACTCTGAAAACCATTTAGGAAATTGTTGAGAGTGGATAGCAACCCTTAGAGAAGGCATTCTTAACCAGTTTTTTGTGTCAATCTTTGGCAGTCTGGCTAAATTTATGGATCCCTTCTCACAAATAATATTTTTAGTTGCACAAAATAAAATATGTGCAAAGTAACCCATCATTTTGAAACCTAGTTAGGAATCTATTAAAGAAATGGAGGGATGAGCTGAAATATTTCAAGATATTCTGCAACTACTAGTATGATATGAAAACATCTGATTTCTATGGGTGACAGTCATAGGTATTGCTAACATTACTATGGTTTGTTGCTTATATTCATAATGAAAGGAAATATTAAATTTCAGTTAGAGGTTAGTAAAAATAAAGATATATTTTTTTCAATTTTTTTTTCAAAATAACTGAAATCTGTCCATGGACCTGGGGTCTGTGGACCCTACCCTGAACAATACCAATTCACACATACTGAATCTGATCTTACTCTGGTCTCAACCCTCCCTCTAGAATTTTAGTGACACAGCAAGCAAGAGAATTCTCTTTCATGTTGCAGAAAGGTCTTCTGTGGGTTGCTGCTGGCCATGGGCCAGAAAGCTGAGTTCATAATTTTTAAATGCTTAGAGATCACTGCCTTCTTATACTGGTTATTCAGCCTATTAGGACCTGAGGTTTATTACCGAGTTATATTGGATGCTACCCTTGAAAAACATTCACAAGGTTAAAAGACTTTGGCCTCAACGGTACTTGGACAGGTAGTTCAGGTCATGCATTAGACACTTCATAATTGTCAATTATGTACACAATACTCTGCTACCAACAGGAGCCAGGAAGATTATAGGAACAAGCTCGGTCAGGCAACAAGCTTCTATTAAGCACTTTCTAGGTGCCAGTGCCAAGTGCTGGGGATACTGAGGACAGCCAAAAAAAAAAAAAAAGCCCTATCCATGTCCACAAGGAGCACACGGTCTAACCAGGGGGAGGGAGGAGAAAGAGGCAACATGTAAATAACTAGGTAGGTACAAAATACATATAGAGGAGAGGAAAGGTAGAACAAAGCTAATATGGGAGGGGAAGGCACTAGTTGCTAGGACCTCCTGCAGAAGGTAGGAGGATTTAAGGTGAGTCTTGAACCAGGGAAGTTGAGAAGCAAAGGGAGGGAAGGAGAACATTCCTGGCATGGGGAAGAGCCAGTAAAAAGGGCACAGGGATGGGAGATGGTGTGTCCTTTGAGGCTCCTACAATGTAGCTGATAATAATAAGAATAATGGAGAGTTAAGAAGGCACTGGGTTGTGGGGAGCTTTAAATGCCAGACAGAGGATGCTGGTGGGAAGAGAAAGCCACCGGAGCCCAGTGAATGGGGGGGTGGGACATCATCAGACCTTCACATTAGAAAAAATACTTTGGTAGCTGAGTGAAGGACAGATTGGAGTAGGGAGAGACAAAGTCAGAGGACTACTGCTGTAGTTCAGGAGAGAGGTGATGTGATGAGATCCTGAATGAGTGGAGAGAATGGAGAAGTATATAAGAGATGCTGTGAAGGTACAAATGTTAAGATTTGGAATTAGATTCGATATGTGAAGTAAGCGAATGAGAGTGAGGAGTGGAGGATGCCACAAGAGGTTGTGAGCATGGCTGACTGGGATGATGGTGGTGCCCTTGATAGGAAAACCAGAGAAGTTTTCCTTGATATAAGGAAGGAGGGGAGCGAATTGGAGGAAAAGATGATGAGTTCTGTTTTGGACATGTTGAATTTAAGATGCCTCTGGGACATCTAGTTTGAGACATTAAAAAGGCAGTTGGTGATGCAGGATTGTAAATTCTGGTGAGACTAAGGCTGTACACATATATCTGATAATTATTTGCATAGAGATGATAAGAAAACTCATGGAGGCTGATGAGATACCTAGTGAGATCGTATAGAGGGAAAATAGAAAAAAGGCCTTGCTGTGCTGGACACTGAGAATGGTCAGACAGACAGTATGTATCAACAATCCTGCTAGCAGCTGCTGTGAGGTATAAAACCAACAACAACCAGCTCACATAATGCTGCAAGCCCAGGTCCTTTAGATCTGCTTTACTGAGGAAAGCAATATTAAGGGGTTAACAATCTTACTTTAATCCAGCATATAAATATCATTCCCTTAGTTCAGGGGAAAAAACCAGCACCCTGAATTACAGACCAAATATAATTCGTAGTTTTCAATATCTGAGTGTTCAGCTGTGGAGCTCATTACAACAGCTGGCCCAGAGTCACAAGCCACTTCTGCTGTGGCTCAGAGCTTAGAGAGAGAACGCCAACCTCTGCGCTCATATATCCTGTTCAGGGCCCGGAGGGCCCCAATCTCACCCAGGCTGGGTGTGGAAAAGTTCCCCACCCCCAATATCACATCAGACACAAATCCACGGCTCCTAATTGTCTCAGTGCTGAGAAATACAAAAACATCCCACTTTATCTGCCCCATTCAAACAATGGCCCCAATCATTAAAGGTCATCAGCAAAAAGTCCCACCTTAATTACCATTACACAGTAAGAGAACCAGTAAAGAGCAGTGTCGTGAAAACCTAGAGAGGAGAGAGTAGCCAGGATTACAGACTGATCTACAGTATAAAAATGCCGAAGGTAGGTCAAAAAGGATGAGAATTGAGGAAAGGCCATTAGACTTGGCAATTAAGAGATTAGTGGAATCTCTTAGAGGAATTTCAGTTGATTGATGAGATCTGAAGTCAGACTGTAAAAGTTCAAAGAAGCCAGTAGATATGGGGAATGATGATAAGATGGAGCTGAAAGGAAAGTGGAGGCAAAGGTTGGCCAGGAAAAGGACCACTTCATCTGGAGTGAAGGAGGAGATTGTTGGGAAGGACGTCTGAATGATAGGAGAGGAGAGGAGAAAGCGTAGCCCTTTGTTAATGGCCTCAATTTGGGGGCTGAAATATAAGGCAAGGTGCTTGGCTAAGGGCATGGGGATCAAGTTAGCAGAGTGTTGGAATTTCCTCCAGTTCTATCCAGCAGCAAAGGAGATTTTTTTTTAAAGTAGATAATAGGAGTAATCCAGAGTTGGGGGGTAGTTTAGGTGTGATTAGTGATAAGAAGAGGGAAGAAATTTAAGATGGAATTTATTTGGTTCACCAAAGGTTGGAGACAGGGAAAAGAGGAGAGTGGAGTCAGTTCAGTGGCGATGGCCTGGATGAGAACTAAGGATGGAGTAGAGCAGAGGTAATGGAGAAGAAAACGAACAGGGTTAGAGGTTTTAAGGCACTGGGAAAGACAGAATGATAAAAGATTATGATTAGATCAGGGCTGTCCAAAATGTGGCAGTTAGATTTATGCAGCCCGCCTACAAGCATAGAAATTTACGTAAATGCAGAGCTACAGCAGAGCTCTAAATCAAAATATATTGTCTATTGTTTCAATAAAAACCTAAGGTTGGACAGCCCTGGATTAGATAAAGGAACTTCAGAGTTTGTGAACAAGAACAAGTTTGTGAAAAAAAAAAAGGACCTGTAACATTTGGGGGTGATAGCAAGATCAAGGGTCTAACTATGTCTAGCTGAAGTCAATTGAAGGGGGTCATGGGAAGTGAGTAGATTGAGAAACTGGGAAGTTAGGGTATTGGAGTGGGGTTTCAGTATGTATACAGGCAGCTAAGTGGCTCAGTGAATAGAATGCTGTGCCTGGAGTCAGGAAGATCTAAGTTCAAATCCAGCCTCAGACACTTATTAGCTGTGTGACCTTGGGCAAGTAACTTAAGCTCTGTTTGTCTTATTCCATTGGAGAAGGAAATGGCAAACAACTCCACTATCCTTGCCAAGAAAACCCCTGGGATAGCAATGATGTGCTATGACAAGACTGAACCACCACCAATATGTATATTGAGAGACTCTAGTATGAGGAAAGGAAATGAGGAGGCAAGAAAGACTGGGCAAAGTACTGAATTCATTGAGAAAGGAAGGGGAAATATCCTGGGAGCAAAAGATAATAGCCACTTAGACAGAGGAAAACAGCCTCTGCCTTCATGTAGCTTGTAGTCACTTAGGGGAAAAAAACCAAAAAACAAATATTGCAAGTAACTATTTTGTGGTTCAGTCATTTCAGTCATGTCTGACTCTTTGTGACCCCATCTGGGGTTTTCTTGGCAAAGATACTGGAGTAGTTTGCCATTTCCTTCTCCAGCTTATTTTACAGATGAGGAAACTGAGGCAAACAGCAGTGACTTGCCCAGGGTCACACAGCTAGTAAGTGTAACTATAATGCCAAGTAAGTGATGCTGAGTGCACTAAAGAGGTGAAAACAAAGCAGGGTTCTAAGGTGAAGGTTGGTACTAATCAGGAAAGGCTTCATGGAGGAGGCAGGTGGTTGATCTGGGTTTAAAGGCCAGATAGGAATTAGACTGCTGAAAATGTCAGGGGTGGGGGTGGGGGTTAGAATGAAGGAAAATGAATGACATTTAATGAAGGAAAAGGAATGACATTCAGGCATATTGAAGAGTATAAAGAAGGTACATAGGCAGGGAAATATTGATCATGGGCACCTAACAGAAGACATAAAGGGGAATAGTATGAGACAAGGATATGAAGGGAGTGGGGAGTGGTTACAAATTATGGGGAGCCTTGAATGCCAGACTGAGCAGTTTAAACTTCAACTCGATAGGCAATAGGAAGGCTCTGAAGGTTTTTGAGAAAAGGAATGACATGACCAGATACATTCAATTAGTCCGGCAGCAGTAGCAAGGGTGGATTGGAATGAAGGGAGAGTAAAGTTTAGGAAGTTATTGCCATTCTCCAGGTGAGTGGTATTGCATTAAGGTGGTGGCGATCAGAATAGAGATGGGATGGTTGAGAGATATTGCAGAGGCAAAGTAGACAGAACTTGGTAATTAGATAGATATGAGAGGTAGGAGAAGGGGAGGATTGAAAGAAAACTTCCAGGTTCAAACATAGGAAATTAGATAGACTGACAGAAGTGATGATGGCTGAAGGAGAAGTAGAATGTGGAGAGAGATATAAGCAGCTCAGTTTTGGAAACTTGAGTTCAAGGGGCCTGGCAGGACATCTGTGGCAGTTGGAAATGAGGGTTTGGAATTCAGGAGATAGGACAGGGATGGAGATAAGACCTGGGAGTCATGCACAGTTGACTGAAGCTGTAGGGGCTTAGCGGGCCACCTAAGCAGAGCTGTCCAACAGGCAGTTGGAAAGGAGGGTTTGGAATTCAGGAGATAGGACAGGGATGGAGATAAGCTCTGGGAATCATGCACAGTTGACTGAAGCCTTAACAATGAATGAGGTCGCTAAAAAAGAGAATGTAGATTAAATGAAGATGAAGAAGGCCGAGGTCAGATCCTGAGGGAATGTTTATTCTTAAGGAGTCAGGAAAAGATCGAATGGTTAGAGAGAAAGGAAGAAAGCCAGGAAAATCCATCGCTGTGGAAACCACCAGAGGAGAGACTATTGAGAGGGGAGCAGCCAAATGTACTTTTCAAGATTCCTTTACCTAACAGTGCTCCGGTGGAAGGAGCATGGGTTATTGCCACTGAATCGCATTGTGGGGCCTCAGGGAAGTCACTTCCTCCTCTGTAATAACAACTGACATGTACATAGCATTCAAGGTTTGCAAAGCAGTAAGGGTTCCCAAGGTGGAAGGAGCCTTGTGGCCCTCTAAAGCAGCCTCTCCAAACAAGAAGCTCTACGATGACCCCCTCCCACCCCTGACAAGTGATCCTCCAACCCTTGCCTGAAAGTCTCCAGAGAGAGGAAACCCTCTATCTAGAGGCAGTCCATTCCATTTACGGACAGCACTAATTATTCATAAGTTTTTTTTCCTGATTTAAGCTTAAATTTGTCTCCCTCAAATTTTCATCTGTTCCTCTGAATTCTGCCCTCCAGAGCCAAATGAGTGAGTCTAACAAGTCTTCACAGAACAGCCCTTCAAATATTTGAAGACAGCCATCGTGGCTCACTCCAAGACTTCTCTTCTCCAGACTGAACATTCCTAGTTCCTTCACCAGATCATCACATGGTATAAAGCTCTTCACTCTTTGGCTTTTCACCCTCTCCAAGTTGCTCTCCTCTGAAAAGTCTCCAATTTATCAATGGCCTTTCTAAAATGTGCTGCTCAGAACTGAACGTGATATACCTGAGGTTACCTGTCTAGGGCACACTGCTGGTTTCCTCCTTCTTCCTATAAGCCAGGAGTTCTTGACTTTTTTTGTTGAAATGGACCCCTTTGGCAGTCTGGGGATGCCTATGGAACCCTTTCTCAGAAGAATATTTCTAAACGCACAAAATTATGCACATAGGATCACAGGGAAAACCAATTATACAGAAATACAATTATCAAAATATTTTTTAAAAGTTCGTGGACCTGAGGTTAAGAAATTTCACTTTAAGCCATACTTCTATTAATTCATCCCCAAAATGCAATAGCTTTGTGGGATGCTTCATCTGATCCTCGGAACAGCTCATGACATAGGGACAAAGGTATCATTGTGCCCATTTTACAGATGTTCAGAGAGGTTTAAGTGACTTGCCTCTGGTTATACAGCTACTAAGAATTCAGTTGTGGGATTTGAACTCAGGCCCTTCTCATTCCAAATCTAGTTGCTTTTTCTCTTTTCACAAGCCTACCTCACCTGTGTTATAAACTGGGGGGTTCCACGGAGAGCGAGGGATGGTTTTTGCCTTTTCTAGTGTCCTCAGTGCTTAGCACAGTTCCCGGCATATAGTAAACACTTAACAAATGCTTGTTCATTATCCCAACAGGCCTTTCTTTTTCTAATGTTCTAATTCTAAATTATTTCACACTTCTGATTCCTCTCACCCTAAGTTAATTATAGAAGCATTTATTAGCACTAAGATCCAGCTCAGTTTTCCATTTACCTTTGGCAGAAAAATCCAGTATTGTGAAATCTCTTCTACTGAAAGACGGAAGCTCTATAATAAATGGCCTGGTTTTGCAGTGACCTTTCCACCCCACACATCCTACAGTCCTGCTGGCATCCTTCAGGAAGAGATAAAAAGGACTCTCTTGTTCCCATCTGAATTTTCTAGGGAAAGATGACACCTCTGCATGACTCCTTTACCGATTCAGTCCCTGCTTTCATGTGATCAGAAGTGGCCAACACTGCCTTAACTTTTAGAACATCAGAAAGACTGTCCCCCGCCACTCCCCACTCTAGCCCATCCTCCGCTTCACTCTCAAATTGGTCTTCCCAAAATACACATCTGATCATATCACGCACCCCTTCCCAAACCCCTTTCAATCAACTCCAGTGGTTCCCAATTACTTCCAGAATCAAATATAAAACCTTCTGTTTGGCTTCCAGAACCCTTCACAATATGGCCTCTTCCTACCTTTCCAGTTTTCTTACAACTTACTACCCTCCATGTTCTCTGGCTGGCTTGTCTCACGTGCCTGGAACTCTTTCCCTCCTCATCTCCATGTCCTGGCTTCCCTGAGTTCTTTTAAATCTCAGCGGAAGTCCCATCTTCTGCAAGGGACCTTCCTCAGTACCTGCCTTCAGAGATCACCACCAGTTTATTCTGTACATATCTTGTTCGTATATAGTTGTTTACATGTTGTCTCCCTCATGAGATTTTGAGCTCCTTGAGGGTAGTAACTATCTGCCTTTTCTTTTTTCTATCACCAGCACTTAGCATAGAGCCTGGGCACATAAGGAATGCTAGTTCACTGACGGTTAATCAGCTGCCAAATCTTGTCTATTCTACCTCCACAACATCTCTCCCAGTTTCTCCACCAAACCCCTTTCATCATCTCTTCCCTGGACTATTGTAATAAATTTCTGATTGGTTACTCTGCTTCTAATTTTTCTCCTCTCCAATCCATCCTCCACACAATAGCCAAAATAATTTTTCTTAGGGTACAGGTCTAACCACATCATCTTCCTGCTCAAAAACCTTTGGTAGCTCCCTCATACCTCTACAGGGATAAAACACACACTCTGATTTGAGTTTTCTCATATTTAAAATTAAAGGGTCATATTAGATGATCCCCAAAGTCCCTTAGAGCCTCACAAGTAACCTGTATGCATTAGTCTAAGGCTAGCAAAGGTTCTTAGCTTGGCATCCTTGAACTTTTACCAACAAAAAAGTGGCTAAACTATTTCAACATGATTGGTTTCTTTTGTAATCTCACGTGTTTTATTTTATGCATTTAACAACACAATTCCAAGAAGGGGTCCATAGGTTTTGCCAGACTGCCAAATGGTCTATGAATACAAAGATTTCGAACTCACAGGCTAGAAAGATTCAGAGTCTAACCTTGAATTGGTTAAGACCCTGGGTGACAGATGGCAGAAATGATTGTTAATTCCAGCTAGTCTTTGCTGGGGGTTATATATGACGTTGGATTCTGAAACCCCACCCATCCATACCTACCTACAAATAAGCAATAGGGGAGGGATAGTGAGTAACAAACCTGTCACAGAGACCCACTACAGGGAGAAATGGGCTGTTGGATGATGACGATGAAAAGGAGGCTTTGGTTCAAGAAGCAGGGGCTTCATTTGGATTGTTCAAAGAAATGAGACTGTTCAGATCTTAAAGCTACAACTCTCAATCTGAGTAGTGAAACAAAGGGAAAAAGTAACATGGAATTGCAGATGGACTTTGATTATTGAGTCTATGGTGGTTCAGTGGAAAAAACAATGGCTTTGGAGGGGACCTAGGCTTGGAGCTCAGCTCTGCTACTCATTAACTGCATGGCCTTGTGCATCTCTTTGCCTGGCCTTCACTTCTTCTAATCCTGGATCTCAAAGGTTCCTTTCTTCTCTAACTCCTCTGATTCTATGAACATCCAGCTGTGAGAAACATAGTTACTCAAAGTTCTCAGGGAAGGTTATGGTAGGTAAGACCACTAGCTGCCTGTATTTGGATTTCGTTTTCTTTTCTTGTGCTCCATCATTTAGTACTTGACTATTATTTAGAATTAATTTATTGTTTCTAGGCCTGTTTTGTTTTACTTTTTTTTTCTAAACAACTAACTAGTGTGGGAGTTACTAGAACTTTTTCTCAAATTTTCTTATAATTTTCCTTTGCCTCTTATCATTACACTTTGCCTTGTCTGTATTCATGTTGGATCCCCTCTGGCAAGCTTCAGGAGGGCAGTGAACAATGCCATTTTTCATTTTTTGTGTCCTTATCATTTAACATAGAGTGCTTTCTACATCAGTATTTAATAAATTTTGGTGACTCCTCTTCTGCAGCTCAAGGAGCCAGCCACCACCATAAATGACACCATAACCATCAGAATCAGGAAGTTCATGACAAATAGACTTCTTCAGCATAAACAGATGGTTATAGATGTCCTTCATCCTGGAAAGGCCATGGTACCTAAGACTGCAATTCGAGAAAAACTGGCCAAGATGTACAAAAGCCAACTCCAGATGTCACTTTGCCTTTGGATTTAGAACCCATTTTGGTGGTGGCAAAACAACAGGCTTTGGCATGATTATGATTCCCTTGATGTTTTAACAATCTGGCTAGCAGCTTCTGTGGGGGTGTAAGATCCACCCACAGCCAGCACCCAGAAAGCTGCCAGCACACTGCAAAAACACAGGTTCTTTTGATCTGCCTTAATAAGGAAGGCAGGGGGAAGGGGTTTGACAAGCTCACTTTAATTCAGCATACAAATATCATTCACTTAGTTCAGGGGAAAAAGCCAGCACCCTGAACTTCAGAGCAAAATACAAACAAATTACAAACATCAACAGACAGACCCAATACAGATTCATAGTTACCAACGTCTAGGTTCAGCCTGGGAGCTCAGAACAAGGGCTGGCCCAGAGTCACGTACCACCACTGCTTCAGCAAAGAGCTCCAAGGAAGAAGAGGCCAACCCCTGGCTTTTATATCTTTGTCAGCGTCAGGGGTGAGTCACACATGCGACTCACCCACGTGACCTAAAATCGTCACAGAGGCGGACTTAAACCCACGTGGTCTAAGAGCTTCTGCTGTCCCAGACATGTAAACTAGGCCCTCCCTGGAGTTAGCCCCACCTTAGTTGCCAA